>CM010617.1:4185135-4585135 GCA_003430845.1 Xanthoceras sorbifolium | reverse complement strand
AGTGCTCTGGTCGAGCTGGTGATCGCCATGCTCACTGCCCGAATTTCATTTTTTTCATCGCGAGCAGCTCATCGCGATCTGTGGTCGCGGTGACTGGTCGCGGTGCTCACTGCCAAGAATCACCAGTTTTCATCGCGAGCAGCTCATCGCGATCTGTGGTCGCGATGACCAGGTCGCGATACTCACTATCTCAGTTTTTCAATCTTCATGCATCGTTTTCGACCGTTCAATTTGGTCTACCTGGAAACCATAAAAATAAATTTAATTACGTTTTGCACCCCTCATAACATAAATTTTTATATCCATATATGCAAAATTAATAATTCGAAATCCGGGATGTTACACTCACTGCCTCAAATCATCATTTTCACCGCGAGCTGCTCATCACGATCCCTGGTCGCGGTGACTAGTTGCGGTACTCACTGCCAACATTTTCCTTTTCTTTCATGCATTCTTTTTGGACCGCTCCACCTGGTCCACCTGGAAACCTTAAAATTAATATCATATTCACATACTCAAAATTAATTCAACCATACTTTTTATATTTATTTGAAATTAGGGATGTTACACATCTTGCTCTTTGCGCGACATGGTGACCCCCGTAGCTCTTTTGACCGCAACCTCGACGGGTCTCTACCCCTGTCTCCGGAGGGTTCGAGTTCCGAAGCTTGGTGCATCTAAATTCGATTGTGAAGCAACCTCATCGGAGTCCACACGGTTTCTGACTTCCATAATGTCAATCACCCTGGCAAGGCTTTGTGACAAATTCTGGACTTGTGTTTCCAAATCTCGGACTTGCGGGTTGTTATCCAACTGGGGAAACTGATGTGCCGGTGGAGGCTGGCTCAGTTATAGATAGTAATTGGGTGGATAGCCATAAGGGTAATACCCTGGTTGTTGGGGCATCCCGTAGTAAGGATCTGGATACAGTGGATAGGGAGGATCAGGGGGGCACTGCGCGTACGGATGCTGTCCCTGCCACAGAGGTGGTGGCGGTGGATCGTCCTGATATTCCATATTTTTGTCGGGTATACTTTGTCATGCTTGATCAGGGCCCATGTCGTTTTCGCAGAGGGTGTATGTTCAGCCCTCATTTTAGCGCTAAATGTTGATGCTCTGAAATGTTGTACTCTCTGAAGTGGTCCCCCCGATGCTATGTCCTGTTTAAAAGAAAAGTATGGTCAGAAGGGACTCCGACGATGGGTCGGGGTCACCCCCTGACAATCAAGTCAATGGCGAATTTGACAATAGAAAGCTACCCCGAAGAAGGGGCTGAGGAAAAAGGAATCTAAAAAAAATGGTACTCTCCCTAAAAAACTTACCTTGAACTGATTGCTTGAGCTTTTTTATATTGATTGGATTACTGTTGCATAATTACTGCTGATTGGTTGATTTGATTAACTGATTGACACAATGATAGGATTGATGGGACCTTTGACACTGTTGTGCTTCCGACCGCCTTTTGCCTCTAACTCCACACATGGCTACAGAAGTTACAGACTGACCCGGCCTAGCTGTGGGTATGGGCCTCTGCGACTGCACTGGACCACTGGACTGCGGTCCCTTAAACTTCTTACTCTGGGGCTGATATGAGCTGGATGGCCCTGCCCCTCTTCTTTACTGCCCTCTATCTCTTCTGGCCTGCTCTTCTTTCTTAATTCTCTCTACATTCAGAGCTGCCGAGACGAGTCTAGTAAAATCTTCAAATTCAAAGGTAGCAACCTGTAACATTCCTCAATTAATCCACATTCTAATTATATATTCAAATTTAATTACTTAACAATTAAGAATATTACACAACCTGTAGGCAGATATAGTCGTTCAGTCCATCTTCAAACCTCATACATTTATCCGCCTCTGTCGCCACCATATCTCGTGCATATTTACTCAACCTGACAAATTCTCTCTCATATTCGGTCATTGTCATCTGCCTTTGCTTCAGGTTGGTAAATTCCCTCTTCAGATTGTCCAAATAGATGCGACTAATATATTTTCTCCTGAACTCCTTCTGAAAGAATTCCCACGTTCTGTCCTCTGGTCACACTGTCTGTATAATGGAGGTCCACCATTGATAGGCATCCTCCTGCAATAAAGATACTGCACACTTCAGTCCCTCTTCAGGTGTGCAGTGCATCTGCTCTAATATTCTGTCAGTTCTCTCAAACCAGTACTCTACGGCAGATGCATCCTCTCTTCAGGTGTGCAGTGCATCTGTGGGTCTGTATTTAGCTAGTCGCTCTATGGCTGATCTTCGTGGCGCTGCTCTAGCCACATTCTGAAAGAACTCAGCCATCTACTGCATAAATCCTGGCTGTACAGGATCCGCCACTCTCGGGCATACTGATTCCCTAGATGCTCCCCCAGCTACGCTGGCGAGACTCTCAGGTCTATCACCACTTCCTTCCATTTCTTTTATCCTATATAAGACAGAAGAGAGGTCTGCAGATTAGAGTCACACATTCCTATGGGTAGCTTTATACAATGCATGCATATACAGACTCTTTTGGTCCAGAAACGCCTAAACTACGCTCTGATACCACTTTAATGTAACACCCCCTGACCCGACCCGTCTGGATCGATCCAGGGAGCGCTACTGGGTTTTCAAAACTTTACTTATTTCTGTTTATAAACTGAAAATAATATAAGTTATAATTTAAAAACCTTTTTGAGTGAGCCCATAGAAAATACAGTTTTAAAAATTCTAGCAGAGTTCCCTCTGTTTTTCTGATTTCCCAAAACCTGTTTTTAAACAACTCAATTCAAATACATTCCACAACAACACTTCAAATATCATTTCATTCAAATGCGCACTCTGCCGTTTATTGCGACTTTCAAACAGTTTATAAAACAATTCATTAACTACAATCCTTTGAAAAATGGAAAACAGAAAGCATCAAATAATTAATTACAGCACATCATTACAAAACATAATTACAAATTCTCTGTATATGCATGCATATTTAATTACATTATATAGAAATATCTATATAACGAACTACCCCAAAAGATGGTGAGTATGACTCTGAACTCTCCTCTGCAGCTGGTGCCTCTTCAGTCTTTTCCATCCTCGGTATCTTTATTACCTACGCGTTAGAAACAAAACTAACGCGCTAAGCAATACTGCTTAGTGGGTGCACACTAAAGTAAATGGTAATATAATATAAAACAGTATATCGTAAATTCATAAATTCAAAAATATAAATAAACAATAAAGCTTACAAAAAGAATTTTCAATTACTGAAACTAGGTAAACATACAGTATTTCAAAATTTCTGGAATTCAGTTCAATATCATTTCTTTATTTTCCATAACATTTTCAAACCATAAATTCTCAATCTGGCCCGTGATACACATAACAGGGTGTACAGGACTGGATTACGGGTTTTTTTTTTCAGTCGGGTTTCCCATCTCATATGAAATGGTATCCCTCTATATAAACAGTCGGTTTCCCATTTCACGAGGAAATGGTATCCGGATATTTTCACAGTCGGTTTCCCATTTCACGAGGAAATGGTATCCGTATTAAACAGTCGGTTTCCCATTTCACGAGAAAATGGTATCCGTATAAGCAACAATCAGAGACATCATAAATCACGGTGCAGTACTGCCATAAATTCACCCAATTGACATGTCAATCTCCTATATCCATAGATCCCTATATATATCAGGGCCATTTAAAACTCATAACAAATCAATTCTTTGGTTTCAGAAATCAACGAATATCATTTTAAATCAAAATCCATAGGTAGGAAAATCAAACAATAATTGTAAAGCAAGTTTTGAAAACATACGTTTTTATTCAAATTTCCATAATAACAGAATATCGCACAAAAAGTCCAACAATATGCAAAAATACATTACGAGTATATAAACAAATTCATACGAAGATATAGAAAATCCGTAACTATATTTCCAGACGTATTAAATCAAAACATTGATAAAAAATAAGTTCAGATACGTGTGTACACCAACCTGGATACCGTTTTACCAGTTCTCCGCCTTTTTCCTTCTTCCTTTCTTTCCTTTCTTCCTACTCTTTCCTTTCTCTTCCTCTTTTCTTTCTTTTCTTTTCTTCTTATTTCCCTTCTCTTCTTCTTCTTTTCTTCTTCTTCTTCTTTTCTTCCTCTTCTTCTTCTCTTCTTCCTCTTCTTCTTCTTCTTCTTTTCTTTTCTTTTTCTTCTTCTTTTGGTCTCTCCCTCTCTGTTCTCTTTTATGTTCTGTTGCGTGGCTTCTCACAGAAGCCAACTTTTTTTTTATATCATTTCGGTCATCGCGACCGTCGTCGTGACCTGTGGTCGTGCCACCAGGTCGCGTTGCTCATTGGAGCAATTTTACCGCCTTCATCGCGAGCACACCTTGCGGTGCTCTGGTCGCGCTGGTGGTCGCTATGCTCACTGCCCGAATTTTATTTTTTTTATCGCGAGCAGCTTATCGCGACCTGTGGTCGCGGTGACCAGGTCGCGGTACTCACTGTCCTAGTTTTTCACTTTTCATGCATCATTTCTGGACCGTTCCATCTGGTCCACCTGGAAACCATACTAATGCATCATTTACACCCCTCAACTCACAAAAATTTTATATCCACATATTCAAAATTAATTATCCAAAATTTGGGATGTTACATAAAGTCATAAAAAGCAGCTTACAAAAACTCAACAAAATAAACATATTACATGACAAAAGTGTTTTGCTACTTGTTAACTAATAATCTTCCATCTAAGCATAGATAAATTCACATCTTTTATAATTCTTTTGACCGCACCATTGTCATTCCTCTTGCATCCTCTGCACATTCAAGTTAGGAACTCATAGATATCAAGAACATAATAAGTAGAAACAATCATAAAAAGACTTTGGATCTTGAAGCATTTTGAGATGCAAAATCATCGATAATAGTTTGAAAATCCAACTTATCTAATATATTCTTTTCGATGCATAAGATGGCCAATCCATTCAACCTCTCCTGTGACATAGTTGACCGTAAATAAGATTTCAACAATTTAAGTTTAGAAAAACTCTTTTCAACGGATGCAACAATAACATGAATAGTTAATAAAATTCTATAAGCAATTGAAATGTTTGGAAAACACATCAAAGATTCCACAAACTCAAGAACTTGAATGGCTGTCTTTGTTCCTTCAGGTAAGTACATTGTAAACACCTGCAACTCATAAAATAATTCATCTGCAATAATGTCTGATTTGTTGTTAAGTATTAAAGCAGCTTCAAGGTTAGAACAACATTCTCGCAATCTGTTATGCTCCATCATAACCAACTTTTTAGGATCAAATAAAAATCCAAAAATAGCTTCAAATGCTTCCAGTTGTTCAAACCTGCTCTTCAAAGAAGAAAGAGCAACATCAACAACAACCAGAAAATAATTAACCCTAAATGATTCTTCAGTAGACAGTGAGATGTTTTCATGTTCAAATTCATCAAATTGTCTTTTTCTACGAGACTTCCGTCTTTCAAGAAATATAGGATCAATTTTTAAATCAAATGCAATCTCTTTGGCTTTCTCCATAGCATCTGCAAATCCATGTTCCCTATACTTTTCAAAATAAGAAATCAGCAACTTCAAATTCATAATTGCAACATCAATTTGCATATCTTCAGATTGCAAAACTTTACTAATTTCCTTAATCTTCCTTAAAATATTATGCCATATAATCATTGCCAACAAAAACTCAAAATTTTTAAGTTCATGTGTTGCTAAACTTTTAGCTTCACTGCTTATTTTTGGATCTTCACTAACTCTTGCCAATTCAAACAAAACATCTTTTATATCACCAGCTTGAGTTATTATAGCTGTAACACTATCAACATAACATTCCCATCTAGTTGCTGACAAAGATTTCAAACTTAAGTGATGCACAAAATCCTGAAAAATTTTCCATCTCTTTGTAGAGCTAGCAAACAAAGTATACATGCGTTATATCATACCAAAAAATGACTTAGCTCTAACACATGAATTAGCCATATCACAAATTGTTAAATTAAGAGAATAACAAGCACATGGCATAAAAAATGCTCTAGGATTAATTTCAATCAACCTCTTTTGAACACCTAGGTGTTTCCTTTTCATATTAAACCCATTATCATAGCCTTGTCCTCTTACATTATCAACATCAAGCTTTAGGGACTTTAACACAGCTAATAACTCATTAAAAAGCCCTAAACCAATTGTATCATCAACTTTTAAAAACTCTAATAAATAATCTTCAATTTTCACCGAACTGTTTGATACATCTACACATCGAATGATTAGACTCATTTGCTCTTCATGACTTGCATCTGGGGTACAATCAAGCATCACAGAAAAATATTTGGCATCTATAATTTTCTGAATTATAGAGCTCTTAACCTTAGAACCTAACAAAGCAATCAACTCATTCTGAATTTTATGACTCAGATAGTGATAATGAATCTCTTTGTCAAGAATGCGTTTAAAATGCTCCTGCATAATCAAATCAAATTCAGCAATCAATTCAAGCAGACCCAAAAAGTTACCATTTTTATTTTGGTAAATTTTCTCATTCTCTCCACAGAAAGCCAAATCACGAGATGCAAGACATCTCACAACAGAAATAATTCTCACTAGAACCTATTTCCAATGTTCTTTCTCTTTTCTAATTTGCAATTGTATATCTTTATCAATTGTTTCATTCTTTTTTAATCTGATTTGCAATTCAATCCAGGTCTTCATGTTACTAAGATGGTTAAAGCTGTTCTCATGATGTCTAAGTCTTTCACTTAAATGTTTCCAATCATTCAACCCCTCATTAGCTAATAATATGCTTTTGTGGTCTGCTGATTTGAACAACTTACAACAAAAACAATAAACTTTGTCCACCTCCTTTGAGTATACAAGCCATTTTCTATCTTGCTTCTCTCCATTTTCTAATTTTCTTGTATAATAAGAATATGAAAAATGTCTAAAGAGCCCATTCTCAGGAAATTTCAAATTATATTCTCTTACAGGGCCATTTTTTACAACAAGATCTTTCGTTTTGTTATCAAGATTATCCAAAGTTCTAGCATCATAGATATTGACATTCAAATCATGCCTATTATGTCTTACTTCAACCTTTGTCTGAACTAGATCATTTTCATTATCATTTTCAATCAAATCAACAATATCTTCATTCAATTCAATCATATCATTTTCTCTTGATTCTTTTTCATTAACTGGTTGCTCTGGTTCATTCACTGAATCTTGAGTTAAACAACTAGATTTTAAAAACTTATCAAGTGCTCCCTTTGGAGATTGAACCATTTGTCCAATTTTTTTTCTTTTGTTTCTTTTCTGATAACCCGATTCATGTTTTCTAGGAAACATGCTTGATGTTTAACTTAAAAGTACAGGTAATACGCAGTACGCATAGTCAATGAACTAATCAAAACACAGCTACTGAATCAAAGTATCAAACACAACTAATAGAAGGCTAGATGCAACAAGAGTGATAGAACTTGATTTATGCTCATATAAAAGAAGGTCTAAATCTTCCAGCTGTAGAGTACAATATTCCACCTTCCAAAAATAAAACATTAATTATTAACAAAATTTTCATCTACAATTCAAATTAAAAAACGATATACTCAAATAAAATAAAATATTCCACCCAAACAATATTTAATAAAATTAACTTATAATATAATTTTCTAAACAAAAAATAAAGTCTTATTTACTTTATAAACAATGTAAATTAGGATACTAAAATAGTAAAAATATTAATTTTACCTTTAAAAAAAATTAACTTACATGGTGTGATTAGTTTTTTTTACCTTGTTTGCTTTCGTCGTCGTCGGTTGCAAAATTGCAGTGGGGAGGAATAAAATAATGAAAGGTCAAATTGCAATGGACGGCAGTGGAATAAAATAGTGAAAAGCAAAAATTGAACATATAGGGCAAATATATTATTATATTGATTATGGGCTCCGGTCAATATTTTTTTTTAAAATTGCATGGGCTTAATAAAATTGGTGATGGCCCAATATACATTGGCCTGGTGGGATGAACATAAAAATGAAAAGAAAATTTGTATTGGGCCTAATATATATATATATATATATATATATATATATTTATATTTATATTTATAAATACAATAAAATTACAATTTATGGGGCCCTGGGCCGTCGCCCTTTGCATCCCAGCCCAAGGCCGGCCCTGCATAGAGGGACTGATTATATTTAAATCACTCAACAAAATTTATATCTTGTTGGTCACAAATTATAGTTGGATAGTAATCACATCTTTTAACTAAAAGCTTGTGTTTCTTTTAACTAAATTTATATCTTGTTGCCATTTCTTTTTCATGGAATCCAAAAGCTTGTGTTTTGTTGTTTATAATATTTGGATTCCTATTGGTGGTCATTTTCATGTGGAAGACGACACTCATCTATCGCCACTACTTGAAAACTAATGATAATCCGCTTGAAAGTTGAAACTAATAATAAGACTTTAATTATTATTATTATTATTATTATAATTATTTAATGATAATCCTTTATTTTAATTTTTACAATTTGATTTAAAATTTTATAAAAACTGACGAGATTAATCATTATATAATTATATTTATAGCCCGAATATTAATATCTATAACATTATTACTCCATAACAATTTTCTCACATATACTAATAAATACACACCGCTAACCTGAATTAGAAAAATAATGTGGATAGGAGAGGTTTATATACTTGAAACTTACAATAAGACTTTAATTATTATAATTATTGTTTAATGACAATCCTTTATTTTAATTTTACTGCTTGGTTTGGAAGTATGAAAGAAACTACAATTATATTTATGGTTCGAATATTATTTCCAATAACATCAGTATTCCATAAATTTTTTTTTACACATACTAATAAATACGTACCGCTAACATAAATTAAGAAAATAACATGGATCAGACAGGAGTATATACCTCATAAGGTATAAGGAGATAGGTAACTTCTATTGTATTTGTCCATTTTATTCCTATTACTCTCCGAAAAATAATTTGAGTATTATATTAATCAAAATTGTTCTCCCTTAGATGATAAGAAGACAAGAACGGGATGGAAGCTCATCTAGAACAAAGGTACTTGCATAAACACATTACAATTGCTTTTCTTTTTCGGGTACAACAAATTGCTTTACTAGTTACAACAGTTGCTGTCATGGTCAATGGTCAATCGTTAATGGTCAAGTACATTCTTTCAATTATAAATGTAAGATTTTGAGAAATGCAAGTATGCAATAAATCCTAAAACACTGAGACAAGCTAGAAGCCAATAAAAGTAATCAAGATGTGCCTTGTTCAGATTATCAGCAAACCAGCTATTTTGGCCATTTCCTCCACCAGTTAAATTGTTGATAGCTGAAATTAGAAAGCTGCTCAGAAAGCTTCCGACGCCAAAGATACTGAGGTAGAGCGAGAGACCAGCACTTTTTAATTCAGTCGGAACTTGATCGTAGAAAAATTCTTGAAGACCGACCATGGTAAATGCCTCAGCAACACCGAAGATAGCATATTGGGGGATCAACCACCACACGTGCATTGGAACAGTCACGTTTGGCTCATCAACAAGTCCATATTCTTTTGCAGTTTTGAGTCTTTTCGTCTCAACTAAAGCTGCAATGACGATGGATATAACAGACATAAACATCCCGGTTCCTATTCTCTGAAGCATAGTAATACCAGCAGGTTTCCCGGTGAAGGCTCGTGCCATGGGAACGAAAACACGGTCATATACGGGCATGGTGATAATTATGGCAAGGTTAATGAATGTTTGAAGTGAAGCTGCTGGTATGTCGAAGCCTGGTGTAATTGCTCTGTCCATAGTAGATCCTTGTTTGGTAAAGAAAGTTGACAACTGAGCAAACACAATGGAAAACATCAAACTTGAAGTCCATATGGGAACAAGCCCGAGGAATGCCTTCGCATCTTCAACATCACTAATGCTGCAAACCTTTCTATATTCATTGGATCCATCCCTCACAAGCAAGGCTTTATCGAGGAACCTGCCAGAGTTTCATTATGATAAACTAAATCATAAAGAATTCAAAAATTTTCAAACTCCTTCGTGCCAGATAAATACATAAACACAGAAGAGAGAATCAGTAATGTTGTGTCAGCATCTGAAAAAATTCTTCATAGAACCTAACTTATGAGGCAAGATTCAACTATATCTTTACTTACTTGAATTGCTCCGAACTCTGGTGAGGCAAGATTCCACGAGCTTCCTCGTCAACAATTATTGCAGAAGGTGCAGTTTGCCTGTTCCTAACTGCAGTAATAAACACCTTACCGATTCTTGCAAAGGGGCTTTCCTCATCTCTTTGTATGCTATATCTATATGTCTGAGTTCCAAGCAAGAAGACAACAAGTCCAATGGCCATGGCGATACATGGGATTCCAAATCCAAGACCCCAGCTAAGGTTGTCTTGGATGTAGTTTAAGATCAAATACGTAAATAAACTACTACTGCTCAATCCAAAATACCACCAATTGAAGAAAGAGCTCTTCAATTTGCACTCTTCTGGGTCTTGGCTATCAAACTGATCCGCGCCGAAAGCCTGAACACAAGGCTTGTGCCCACTTTGGCCAACTCCCACCAGATATAGAGAGAAGAAGAATAAAATTACCTGGAACTGATGAGAGGAACATGAGGTAGATTTGTTAGTGTTTTGGCAATCAGATGGAAGCATAGCAGACAATGTTAACAAGCTCAGTTCCTGTAATTCATTCAAATTCAAGTTAAAAACTTCATGAACATCAAAATCAAATCATAGCAGAAAATTTCAGATGATGAGAGAGTGCACTTGAACTCTTTTTTAAACCTATCAAATTAAGTATTCTGGGGCCATCTTGCCAAAATCTTTGAGCTCCTACTGTGTCTAATATTCGATTCTAGATTGTCAAAAACCAGACTGCACACCATGATCAAATAAAACCATTGTATTTGAAGCTTTAAGGATTCTTTATAGGTTGGGCAGAATTCCTAAATACCATTGTAATCTAGCTAGTTAATTCCAGACCAATTAAAGCTCAACACTTTAATAAATGGTAATTAAGATACTTGAATCCAAAAAAACTTATTTTTTCCAAGAAAGGTAAAAAAAAACTTAAATACTACATTAAAATGTTTTATATTATTTGATTTTCTAATTCATAATTATTTGAACACTTCTAATCTAATAAAATCGTATTTTTTTTAAAAATATAAATTTTTATTGAATGCAAAGTAGATAAAATTAATTTTATAGTTCTCAATTTAGTTTTGAAACTAACACTAAGACCCATCAATGGTCTACCCACACTTATTGATATCAATCACTATAATCTAAATAGCTACTCTAAGAATATGGGTAAGAAGTTTTCTCATAAAAGAGGCACTAGAAAATTATATTTGGAGACCAAAGTAATAAAATATAAATATTTAATATGAATTGAGAAGATATTTTATTTCAATACCTTCTATACACACTAATGACTTATGATGTAAAATTAATGTGAAAATAAAAAAAGTAAGTTTATATATGTAAAAAAAAAAAGTGAAAAAGTGAAAAGGCCTCAAAAAATGGGGAGGGAAAAGTAAATAGAAATGGGTGGCATTGTTGTAAATAAGGGGAAAATATAGTTAATTTGACAATTAAAGCCAACTAATATAACCTGTTAACTTATATTCAATTGACTTGAAAAGTCGACCACTTGAATACATGAAAAAAATTGAACCAAAAAACAAAATTTGTTAGTGAAAAAAGAAAGAAGATAGAAATAGAAACTAACCAAAACGTATATAACAGAAGCAGCAACAATGGTCCTGTAACGGCCGAGATACGAATCGGCAACAAACGCACCAACAAGCGGCAGCACCATGGTAGTTCCGGACCAGGCGTTAACGTTCGCGGCGGCGGCGGCCGTCGACTGGCCGAGCGGTCCGGTCAGATAGGAGATGAGGTTGGAGCCGATTCCTAAGTAGGCAAATCTCTCGGCCATCTCGACACCGATGATGAAATACGCCGATCTCCAACCGCCGAAGCTGGATCTGTTGACCGGAAGACCTTTGTAGTCAACGCAACCGTCAACGGTGTCCTCTATAAGAGGAGTTTCGGCGTCTTCGAGGTCGGAGATCGCCATATTGTCGGCTTTCGAGTAAAATTAAAGCTTCAAGGGACTTGAAAACTCTATCTTCTTCAGTTTTTATTATTAAATAGTGCATTGTTAAGCGGAAGTGTATTTTTTCCATATTTATTTATTTTTATTTTTGTGAATAATTGAGCTAAAAGTTTGGCTGTTGCTGTGGTAGGTGGAGTGGAGGATGGTCTTCGGAGAACAATGACGACGATGGATTTCAATAATCGAGGATCGAGCTAATGGGAATATGTCTGAATGTAATCCTTTTGTTTTTTTATTAGAAAACTAAGAAGAATTAAAAATATATTAATATAATAATGATAGATATAAAGGAAAAATATTTTAATTATTATTAAGTGATTAAGGATACATTTGGTATTATTTTTAAAATAATTTTTTTTAAAATAAAATTATGTTTTAAAAATGATACTTTTAAAATAGAAACACATTTGATAGAGTTTTTTAAAAATAGTTTTAAAAAATTAAAAATAATGTAAATGTATTTGATATTGTTTTTAAAATGGGTAAAATAATTATATGGAGGGAAAATTTATGGTTTGACTATCCAATTATATTGAGCCATTTCACATTATTTACATCGGAATATGATGTATTTTACTTTTGCAATGTAATTAATACAACGTGACACGCTGGAATTGAGCAGTCTCACCAATATTTTTATAGTAGAACGTGAAGTTTTTTTATATTGGTTGGTTGTTATGAAAATGGAGTTGGGAAAAAATTGAGGAGTTTGAATTTATTTTTTGTATTTTTTTTTTATATTTTATATTAGTTGAATGTGATAAAAATGGGGTGAGAAGGAAATGGATCGGTTAACAATGATGTTAGAGTTGGGAAATAAAGATGAAGTTGATAGAGTTAATTTTAATTTAATTTTAAATTAAAATTTAATATAACTTATGTGATTAATTTATAATTTCGTTTAGAATGATATGTAATTATAAAATATTTTAAAATTAACTAATTTTATAATATAATTAAAAAAGACTAAACTATTATTCGATCAACTGAGATAACTACTTTCCAAAATTTCTCAGTAGGGACGAGCTCAGTTGACCGGCAGTCAATTTTTTCATTGAAAATAACATATAACATAGTGACCCATATAGAGAGACAATAATTCATAAGAATTACTAAAATAATGAATGTTCATCCCTTCACTCAAAAGTGGAGGAGAAAATTGGTGCACCAGCATGTCCGACCTATCCGACCATATGGATATGGGTCATTGGCCATCTCCAACCTATCTGATGCCAAGACTCCGCTTCTCAAAGGCCACACTGCCGTCACCAAGGCCGTGGTTGATGGCTGTATTGACTATAGACATCTCCCGGTCAACAGGTCCAACTTCGATGGCTGAAGATCGGCGTCGAAGTAATCGAGAGATCTAGTCTATTGTGGAATCGAGTCCAATGTCATAACTTACCTGACCGGACCCCTTGGCCAGTCCACTGCCTTCGCGACAAAGAACGTGAACACATGGTCGGGAACGACTATGATATTGCCGCTTGTGGGAGCTTTTGTTGCTGAATCGTTTCTTGGTCATTGCAGCGTTAGTAGAGACAAATGAGGCTTAAAACTGCTATAGAATATGGATTGGTTGACAAGCCAAAACATGACCATTCAAATGAGTATATGGTGGTTGATTCCACAATATGTCCTTTTTGGTGTTACTGATGTATTCGCCATGGTTGGTCTTTAAAACTTTTTTACAACTAGATCCCAACAGAATTAATAAGTGTTAACATAATTTAACTAATAATGTAAAAGTACTACGTTAATACATATGTCCATAAAAAACAAATCAAAATAAAATACTACTTCATTTGCTTCAGCTATTCGATTGGACGTTTGCGATCCTTAATTCAACTGTTTAACCAATATTTCTCTATTCTCCTTTTGAAGAAAAACTAAATTTCATAGTTAGTAAGAAAAAGATCACTTTATCTTTCAATTTTAGGCATGTGAAACACCATATCCATTACTTTCACGATGCCATAATCGATCTCATCTTTCCTTCTACCAATATAGATATGGCCTGTTCTCTATGGCGTCACGCATCTGTTCCAACTGTTTAAGCAGTAAAACTTTAACTCTATCTCCATCTCTATCTCTTGCTGTATATAGTCTTTAATAAACACTAGAGACAATCTGTTTATTTGTGTAGATTACAAAAGAAAAGAAAAGAAGATTAAAGTAATTAGATGAATCTTCTCCTATGAAGCAGCAAGTGATAAGTTGTAATTTCAGTAGAGTTTTTGGAGATTAAAGAAGTTGCAATTTCAATGCATTGTTGGATAAATTCCTAACCAAAAGTTTATCCAAATCACAAATGACTTTGGTTTGAATACAGTGCAAGAAAAATACTAGTGAAGTTATCAGAGTCTCGATTCAGATAGCAAAATGTAGAAAAATGCAAGTAGGCAATCAATCCTATAGCATTAAGTCCACCAAGAAGCCAGTAGAAGTAATCAAGATGTGCCCGGTTAAGATTATCAGTAAACCAACTGTCCCAGCCATCTCCACCAGTTATTTTCTCAAAGATCGAGATGAGAAAGCTGCTCAGTAAGCTCCCAATGCCAAAGATGCTGAGATAGAGCGAGAGTCCTACACTTTTTAATTTATTAAGAACCTGATCGTAGAAAAATTCTTAAAGACTGGCTATGGCAAATGTCTCAGAAACACCTATCAGTGCATACTGTGGGAGCAACCACCACATGCTCATTGGAATATCGACAACAAGTCCATATTCTTCAGCGGTTTTGAGCCTCTTCATCTCAACTAAAGCTTTGACTACCATAGACATAGCAGATAGAAACAACCCTGCTCCTATTCTCTGAAGCATTGTGATACCAGCAGGTTTCCCGGTGAGGACTCGTGCAAAGAGAACAAAATCATGGTCGTAGATGGGCATGGTGTGAATAATAGAAAGGCTAATGATGGATTGAAGTGAGGCCGCTGGTACGTATGTCAAAGCCTAAGATAATTGATCAATCCATAGTAGCTTCTTGCTTGGTAAAGAAAATTGAAGATTGTGCAAACACAATGCCATACACCAAGCTTGTAGTCCATATCGGAACAAGCCTAAAAAGTGCCTTTACATCTTCAACATCTCTGATGCTACACACCTTCCCGTATTCGTTTGAATCATCAGAGGCAAGCAAGGCTTTGTTCAGGAACCTGCAAGAGTTCATATGTATTAAACCTAATGGCCTCAGGTCAAATGACCCCATGGACTACAAAACCGACTTTGATACATATTGGAGGTAATATAAATGTTTATAACCTTTCTCTTACTTGAATTGGTAAGAACTTTAGTGGTGAGACATGAATCCATGAGCTTCCTCTTCCACAAAAATAGCAGAAGAGGCGATTCCTCAGTTCCTAATCGCAACAACAAACGTCTGGCCAATTCTCACAAGAGGGCTTTTCCCACACAATAAATGGGGAACATATGTAGGAGCTTTTGTTGAATCGTTTCTTGGTCATTGCAGCTTTAGTAGAGACAAACGAGGCTTAAAACTGCTGTAGAATATGGGCTGGTTGACAAGCCAAACGTGACCATTCGAAGAACAAGCCGATGCCATTCGAGAACAAGTGTTCACTCAAGTAATGGGATTTGATGATCACGGTCGTGTTTATTTGTTTGGCACTAGAACAACTTCATCAAATGGTGTTGGTCAAAACTCGACTATTGATGAGATATGAGCAAAGTTGGATGAATTGTGATCTAATTATCATACATTGCAATCAAGGTATGAGAAATTAGAGTCCATTGTAATGAGTCATTATGAAACATGCCCGCAAATGCAATCAAGGAGTGATCATGTATGACATATTTAATGTAAATTAAATGTGTAAAATATGGTATAAACTAACATGCATTTTGTTAACAGGATCAAGATAATTCAAGTGTACACCAATCACACCCTTCATCAAGTGGACATTGATTAGGTTTGTTATTATATTATTATTAAGAACTACACATATATTGAATTCAAAATTATTATTTATAATTTCAGAAATTTGTTTTTTACATGTGTCATAAAAGGCATGATATGGGTCGAATAAATACTATTTGGGATGTATATATTTAGGGATATTGTAATATATTAACTTTAATTAATATTTTTGGATATGTATTTATTTTTAAGTTTGATATATTGAACTTTTTTTAGAATTTATTTTTGAGTTTAATATATTTTTATTTAATGGATTCATTTAATAGAAAATTGTACTTTTTTTTTTGTGGTTTGTGTCAGTCTTCGTGATATTGGTTTGATTTAAAATGTTACAATTAAGGAATTTTAATTTAAATAATATTATAATTTTAATTTAAAAATATATATATATATATATATATAATTTTGATTTTTAAAGAAATTTTATTTAAAAATATAAAATATCTTTTGCCGCGAATGTTTTCCATGGCAAATATAAAAAATCCTAACACCTATTTTCATAGTAATTAACAACAGTAAAAGGCTTTTGCCATGAATAGATTGTTGCGGCAAATATTAAAATTTTGCCACACCCTTTTTGCTGCGGCCAATTTACCGTGGCAAAAATTTCTTTTGCCACACAGCAATCAGTGGCAAAACCTTTTACCACGGCTGTATTTGCGGTACTTCCAATCAACGGTAAATCTGCCGCAAACAGCCTTTTGCCGTGATCCGCGGCAAAAAGCCTCATTTTTTGTTAGTTTATGATAGTTGATTTCGCAATATGTCCTTTTTGGTGTTGCTGATATATTCATCATGGTTGGTCTTTAAAAACTTTTCTACAATCAGATCCCAACAGAATTAAGAAGTGCTAACATAATTTAACTAATAATATAAAAGTACTACGTCTATCTACAAAAAAACAAATCAAAATAAAATACTACTTCATTTGCTTCAGCTATTCGATTGGAAGTTTGTGATCCTTAAGTTCAACCAACATCTCTCTATTCTCCGTTTGAAGAGAAACTAAATTTCGCGGTTAGTAAGAAAAAGATAGAATTCTGTAATACGCGAATCTCTCCATCATCTCCACCACTATTATGAAGTACGCCGATCTCCATTCGCCGAACCTCGACTTAAGGGCAGGCTGCCCTCTGTAGTCGACGCAGCCGTGGATGACGGTGTCTTCCATAAATGGAGCTCTGGCATCGTCAGGAGAGGTGAGAGATTGCCATATCTTTTTCATGGAATCCAAAAGCTTGTGTTTTGTTATTTATTTGGATTCCTGGTGGTCATTTTCATGTAGAAGACGACACTCATCTATCGCCACTACTTGAAAACTATTGATAGTCCGCTTGAAAGTTGAAACTAATAATAAGACTTTAATTATTATTATTTAATGATAATCCTTTATTTTAATTTTTACAGTTTGGTTTAAAATTTTATAGGAACAGGCGAGATTAATCACTATATGATTATATTTATGGCCCGAATATTAATATCTATAAAATCATTATTCCATAACAATTTTCTCACACATACTAATAAATACGCATCGCTAACGGAAATTAGAAAAATAATGTGGATAGGAGAGGTGTATATACTTGAAACTTACAATAAGACTTTAATTATTATAATTATTGTTTATGACAATCCTTTATTTTAATTTTACTGCTTGGTTTGGAAATATGAAAGAAACTACAATTATATTTACGGTTCGGATATTAATTCCTATAACATCAGTATTCCATAAATGTTTTTTCTACACATACTAATAAATATGTACCGCTAACATAAATTAAGAAAATAACGTGGATCAGACAGGAGTATATGCCACCTAAGGTATAAGGAGATAGGTAACTTCTATTGCAATTGTCCATTTTATTCCTATTACTCTTGGAAAAATAATTTGAGTATTATATTAACTAAAATTGTTCTCCCTTAGATGATAAGAAGACAATAATGGGATGGAAGCTCATCTAGAACAAAGGTACTTGCATAAACACATTACAATTGCATTTCTTTTTTGGGTACAACAAATTGCTTTACTAGTTACAACAGTTGCTGTCATGGTCAATGGCCAATTAAAAACTACATTGTGCTATCTAGCTATAAGTACATTGTTTCTATTATAAATGTAAGATTTTGAGAAATGCAAGTACACAACAAATCCTAAAACACCGAGACAAGCTAGAAGCCAATAAAAGTAATCAAGATGTGCCTTGTTCAGATTATCAGCAAACCAGCTATTTTGGCCATTTCCTCCACCAGTTAAATTGTTGATAGCTGAAATCAGAAAGCTGCTCAGAAAGCTTCCTACGCCAAAGATACTAAGGTAGAGTGAGAGACCAACACTCCTTAATTCAGTCGGAACTTGATCGTAGAAAAATTCTTGAAGACCGACCATGGTGAATGTCTCCGCAACACCGAAGATAGCATATTGGGGGATCAACCACCACACATGCATTGGAATGGTCACGTTTGGCTCGTTGACAAGTCCATATTCTTCTGCAGTTTCGAGTCTTTTCGTCTCAACTAAAGCTGCAATGACAATGGATATAACAGACATAAACATCCCGGTTCCTATTCTCTGAAGCATAGTAATACCAGCAGGGTTCCCGGTGAAGGCTCGTGCCATGGGAACGAAAACACGGTCATATAAGGGCATGGTGATAATTATGGCAAGGTTAACAAATGTTTGAAGTGAAGCTGCTGGTATGTCGAAGCCTGGTATAACTGATCTATCCATAGTAGATCCTTGTTTGGTAAAGAAAGTTGACGACTGAGAAAGCACAATGGGAAACATCAAACTTGAAGTCCATATGGGAACAAGCCCGAGGAATGCCTTCGCGTCTTCAACATCACTAATGCTGCAAACCTTTCTATATTCATTGGATCCATCTCTCGCAAGCAAGGCTTTATCGAGGAACCTGCCAGAGTTTCATTATGATAAACTAAATCACAAAGAATTCAAACATTTTCAAACTCCTTCGTGCCAGATAAATACATAAACAAAGAAGAGAGAATCAATAATTTTGTATCTGCATCTGAAAAAATTCTTTTCATAGAACCTAATTTATGAGGCAAGATTCAACTATATCTTCACTTACTTGAATTGCTCGGAACTCTGGCGAGGGAAGATTCCACGAGCTTCCTCATCAACAATTATTGCAGGAGGCGCAGTTTGCCAGTTCCTAACCGCAACAATAAACACCAGACCGATTCTCGCAAAGGGGCTTTTCTCATCTCTTTGTATGCTATATCTATATGTCTGAGTTCCAAGCAAGAAGACAACAAGTCCAATGGCCATGACGATACATGGGATTCCAAATCCAAGACCCCAGCTAAGGTTGTCTTGGATGTAGTTTAAGATCAAATACGTAAATAAACTACTACTGCTCAATCCAAAATACCACCAGTTGAAGAAAGAGCTCTTCAATTTGCACTCTTCTGGGTCTTGGCTATCAAACTGATCCGCGCCGAAAGCCTGAACACAAGACTTGTGCCCAATTTGGCCAACTCCCACCAGATATAGAGAGAAGAAGAATAAAATTACCTGGAACTGATGAGAGGAACATGATGCGGATTTGTTAGTGTTTTGGCAATCAGATGGAAGCATAGCAGACAATGTTAACAAGCCCAGTCCCTGTAATTCATTCAAATTCAAGTTAAAAACTTCATTAACATCAAAATCAA
This sequence comes from Xanthoceras sorbifolium, assembly GCA_003430845.1. Taxonomy (NCBI): domain Eukaryota; kingdom Viridiplantae; phylum Streptophyta; class Magnoliopsida; order Sapindales; family Sapindaceae; genus Xanthoceras; species Xanthoceras sorbifolium. The sequence continues at coordinate 4,565,348 of CM010617.1, read as the reverse complement.
ATCATAGCAGAAAATTTCAGATGATGAGAGAGTGCACTTGAACTCTTTTTTAAACCTATCAAATTAAGTATTCTCGGGCCATCTTGCCAAAAGCTTTGAGCTCCTACTGTTTCTAATATTCGATTCTAGATTGTCAAATGCCAGACTGCACACCATGATCGAATAAAACCATTGTATTTGAAGCTTTAAGGATTCTTTATGGGTTGGGCAGAATTCCTAGATAACATTGTAATCTAGCTAGTTAATTCCAGACCAATTAAAGCTCAGCACCTTAATAAATTGTAATTAAGATACTTGAATCCAAAAAAACTTATTTTTTCCAAGAAAGGAAAAAAAAACCTTAAATACTACATTAAAATGTTTTATATTATTTGATTTTCTAATTCATAATTATTTGAAGACTTCTAATCTAATAAAATCGTATTTTTTTTAGAAATATAAATTTTTATTGAATCCAAAGTAGATAAAATTAATTTTATAGTTCTCAATTTAGTTTTGAAACTAATACCAAGACCCATCAATGGTCTGCTGAGACTTATTAATATCAATCACTGTAATCCAAATATCTACTCACACAATATGGGTAAGAATTTTTCTCAGAAAAGAGGTGCCAGAAAAATATGTTTGGAGACCAAAGTAATAAAATATAATATTTAGGAGGTTAGAGTAACAAAATTCGCTTGTGAGAATTTTAATATGAATTCAAAAGTCGTTTTATTTCAATACCTTCTATATACTCTAGTGATTTGTAGGTGTGGGCATGAAACCGAACCGAACCATGAAACTGCTGAACCAAACCGAATCGGACGGTTTTGAACCGGTTCAATAGTTTTTATTGGTTCGGTTCAGATCGTAGTTTGGGGTTTAACCGAACCAACAAACCAAGTATATATGTAAACCAATCTAGTTTGTACGTTTATTGATTCTGAGTTCTTGTACAAATATATATTTGCATGCCTCGCAATTGTTTTTCGATCGATTGGTGTTTGTTGTTATTTGTTGCTACTCTTTGAGTTCTAGTATGAATATTTAATTGCTGTTTGTTGTTCTCAGTTGCTACTCTTTGATTCCCGTTGCATGAGACTTAATTCTATGAGTTTCTAGGTTCTTATTTGTTTAAAGAAACAAGTAATTAAATTAATTATATTAATAATAATGATGTTTAAAGGATGTCTCATACTCAGGAGTTTGTATAGTAAAAGCAGACAACTAATTGGATACTTCTATGTTATTAAGTTGAAGTTATGATCAAATCATTAGAAATCGAAAGGTAGCACACCTAATACTTAAGCTTTTGAGATACTTAGGATTGAAGCAGATTCGTCTGCTTGTGAGTTTATTTAAATCAACAACAGTGGCAAAGGGAACTGCTCCTTATTTTTTGATAAAGTTATTTGAGTATATCAAAACTAGAAATTACTCTGATAAAGTTGGCTAGAAATGAAGAAATGTTTAATAGATGAGCACCACCTAAAGAATTTATCAAACATTTGATGTAAAAAAACCTAAAACCTATTATAATTTTTATAGCTCAATAGGCGCACAAACTAACCAAACCGAACCGAACCAAACCAATTTAATTCTGTTTGATTTGGTTCAGTTCACTTTATTCCCAGTTTTCGGTTTGGTTCACTTTTTAAAAAATCGATTAATTGTCTATTTTTATCAGTTTTGGATAAAACTGAACAGCGTTCACCCCTAATGATTTACAATATAAAATTAACGTATAAAAAGAAAAAGTAAGTTTATATATATATATATATATATATAAATAAAAAAAAGTGAAGAGGCGTGAAAAAATGAGGAGGGAAAAGTAAATAGAAATGGGTGGCATCGTTGTAAATAAGGAGAAAAAATAGTTAATTTGACAAGCTATGAAACCATCAAAAGAAGAAAACACATTTCATGAAAGCTGCGACTACCAGCCACATAGCTTAAGTCAACTATGTCTAGCATGCCTCCTAAATTAAAGCCAACTAATATAAACTGATAACTTATATTCAATTGAATTGAAAAGTCGACCACTTGAATACATGAAAAGAGCTAAAAATCGAACCAAAAAACAAAATTTGTTAGAGAAAAAAGAAAGAAGACAGAAATTGAAACTAACCAAAACGTATATAACAGAAGCAGCAACAATGGTCCTGTAACGGCCGAGATACGAATCGGCAACAAACGCACCAACAAGCGGCAGCACCATGGTAGTTCCGGACCAGGCGTTAACGTTCGCGGCGGCTGCGGCCGTCGACTGGCCGAGCGGTCCGGTCAGATAGGAGATGAGGTTGGAGCCGATTCCGAAGTAGGCAAATCTCTCGGCCATCTCGACACCGATGATGAAATACGCCGATCTCCAACCGCCGAAGCCGGATCTGTTGACCGGAAGACCTTTGTAGTCAACGCAGCCGTCAACGGTGTCATCTATAAGAGGAGTTTCGGCGTCTGCGGGGTCGGAGATCGCCATATTGTCGGCTTTCGAGTAAAATTAAAGCTTCAAGGGACTTGAAAACTCTATCTTCTTCAGTTTTTATTATTAAATAGTACATTGTTAAGCGGAAGTGTATTTTTTACATATTTATTTATTTTTATTTTTGTGATAATTGAGCTAAAAGTTTGGCTGTTGCTGTGGTAGGTGGAGGATGGTCTTCGGAGAACAATGACGACGATGGATTTCAATAATCGAGCTAGTGGGAATATGTCCGAATGTAATCCTTTTGTTTTTTTATTAGAAAACTAAAAAGACAATGACATGAATTAATAAAAATTAAAAATATATTAATATAATAATGTAGATATAAAGTAAAAATATTTTAATTATTATTAAGTGATGAAGGATACATTTGGTATTATTTTTAAAATAATTTTTTTAAAAATAAAATTATATTTTAAAAATGATACTTATAAAATAGAAACGCATTTGATAGAGGTTTTTTTTATAAATAGTTTTAAAAAATTAAAATAATATAAATATATTTGATATTATTTTTAAAATGAGTAAAATAGTTATTTGAAGGGAAAATTTATGGTTTAACTGTCCAATTATATTGAACCATTTTACATTATTTACATCGGATCATGATGCATTTTACTTTTTCAATGTAATTAATACAATGTGACACGCTGAAATTGAGCAGTCTCACTATTATTTTTGTAGTAGAACTTGAAATTTTTTTATATTGATTGATTGTTATGAAAATGGAGTTAGGAAATAATTGAGGAGTTTGAATTTGTTTGTTTGAACTCTTCTCTTTTTAATATTTTATATTGGTTGCATATGATAAAAATGGAATGAGAAGGAAATGGATCGGTTAATGATGATGTTAGAGTTGGGAAATAAAGATGAAGTTGATGGAGTTAATTTTAATTTAATTTTAAATTAAAATTTAATATAACTTATGTGATTAATTTATAATTTCGTTTAGAATGATATATAATTATAAAATATTTTAAAATTAATATAAAATTAACTAATTTTATAGGATAATTAAAAAAAGACTAAACTATTATTCGATCAACTGATATAACTACTTTTCAAAATTTCTCAGTACGGACAAGGTCAGTTGGCCGGCAGTCAATTTTTTTATTGAAAATAACATACAGCATCAATGAGCCATCTCTCTTCTGAGACAATAATTCACAAGAATTACTAAAATAATAAATGTTCATCGCTTCACTCAAAAGTGGAGGAGAAAATTGGTGCACCAGCATGTCCGACCATATGGATATGGGTCATTGGCCATCTCCAACCTATCCGATGCCGAGACTCCGCTTCTAGAAGGCCACACTGTTGTCGCCAAGGTCGTGGTTGATGGCTGCATTGACTACAGACATCTTCCGGTAAGCAGGTCGAGCTCCGGTGGCTGAAGATCGGCGTCGAAGTAACCGAGAGATTTAGTCTATTGTGGAATCGAGTCCAATGTTATAACTTACCTGACTGGACTTCTTGGCCAGTCCATTGCCTTCACAGTAGAGAACGTGAATGCATGGTCGGGGACATCTATGATATTGCCACTTGTGGGAGCTTTTGTTGCTGAATCGTTTCTTGGTCATTACAGTGTTAGCAGAGACAAACAAGGTTTAAAACTGCTGTAGAATATTGACTGGTTGACAAGCCAAAACGTGACCATTCGAATGAGTATATGGTGGATGATTCCACATTATGTCCTTTTTGGTGTTACTGATGTATTCGCCATGGTTGGTCTTTAAAACGTTTTTACAACCAGATCCCAACAGAGTTAAGGAGTGTTAACATAATTTAACTAATAATGTAAAAGTACTACGTTAATACGTCTGTCCACAATAAACAAATGAAAATAAAATACTACTTCATTTGCTTCAGCTATTTGATTGGAAGTTTGCGATCCTTAAGTTCAACTGTTCAACCAATATTTCTCTATTCTCTTTTTGAAGGAAAACTAAATTTCGTGGTTAGTAAGAAAAAAAATCGCTTCATCTTTCGATTTCAAGCATGTGAAACACCATATCCATTACTTTCACGATGCCATAATCGATCTCATCTTTCCTTCTAGCTATATAGATATGGCCTGTTCTCTATGGCGTTACGCATCCGTTCCAATTGTTTAAGCAGTAAAACTTCAACTCTATCTCCATTTCTACCTCTTGCTCTATATAGTTTTAATAAACACTAGAGGTAATCTGTTTATTTGTGTGGATTACAAAAGAAAAGAAAAGAAGATTAAAGTAATTAGATGAATCTTCTCCTCTGAAGCAGCTAGTGATTAGTTGTAATTTCAGTAGAGTTTTTGGAGATTAAAGATGTTGCAATTTCATTGCATTGTTGGATAAATTCCTAGCCAAAAGTTTATCCAAATCAAAAATGGCTTTGGTTCGAATACAGTGCAAGAAAAATACTAGTAAAGTTATCCGAGTCTCGATTTAGATAGCAAAATGTAGAAAAATGCAAGTAGGCAATCAATCATATAGCATTGAGTCCATTAAGAAGCTAGTAGAAGTAATCAAGATGTGCCCGGTTCAAATTATTAGCAAACCAACTGTCCCGGCCATCTCCACCGGTTATTTTCTCAAGGACCGAGATGAGAAAGCTGCTCAGGAAGCTCCCAATGCCGAAGATGCTGAGATAGAGCGAGAGTCCGACACTTTTTAATTCATTAGGAACCTGATCGTAGCAAAATTCTTGAAGACTGACCATGGCAAATATCTTGGAAACACCTATCAGTGCATACTGCGGGAGCAACCACCACACGCTCATTGGAATATCGACAACAAGTCCATATTCTTCAGCGGTTTTGAGCCTCTTCATCTCAACTAAAGTTTCGATTGCCATAGACATAGCAGATAGAAACAACCCTGCTCCTATTCTCTGAAGCATTGCGATACTAGCAGGTTTTCTGGTGAGGACTTGTGCAAGGGGAACAAAAGCACGGTTGTAGATGGGCATGGTGAGAATAATAGAAAAGCTGATGATGGATTTAAGTGAGGCCGCAGGTACATATGTCAAAGCCTGGGGTAATTGATTAATCTATAGTAGCTCCTTGCTTGGTAAAGAAAGTTGAAGACTGTGCAAACACAATGCCATACACCAAGCTTGTAGTTCATATCGGAACAAGCCTGAGGAGTGCCTTTACATCTTCAACATCTTTGATGCTACACACCTTCCGGTATTCGTTTGAACCATCAGGGGCAAGCAAGACTTTGTCCAGGAACCTGCAAAAGTTCATATATACTGGACCTAATGGCCTCAGGTCAAATGACACCATGGACTACAAATCTAGCTTGATACATATTGAAGGTAATATAAATGTTTATAACCTTTCTCTTACTTGAATTGGTCAGAACTTTGGTGGCGAGACATGAATCCATGAGCTTCCTCTTCAACAAACATAGCAGAAAGGGCGATTCCTCGGTTCCTAACCGCAGCAACAAACGCCTGGCCATTTCTCCTAAGGGGGCTTTTGTCATCGCATTTTATACCATACCGCAGTAAGTCTTGGTTCCAAGCAAGAAAACAAGTAGCCCAACAATCATGCACACACATGTGATTCCAAATCCAAAACCCCAATTAAGGTTGTCTTAGATGTAGTTCACAAATAAATTTGTAAAAAAGGAGACAACATATATACCAAAATACCACCAATTAAAGAATGAGCTTTTGAGTTTGCATTCCTAAGGGTCATGTCCATCAAACTGATCGGCCCTGAAAGCCTGAACACAAGGCTTGTGCCCGTTGTAGCCAAGTGCAACCATATACAGAAAGAAAAAGAACAATATGAGTCATATTAGATGACTTGTGACTGATATAGAGAACATGATGATGAGAATTTGTTGTTTGTAGTGTTAACTGGATGTATGTTTTTTTAAGGGATTGTAATTACGATATTAATAACTATCGGTTTCCCATTCATATTAATTATTAAACGTGCAGTTCGAATATCTACTTCCATAACGACAGATGTCTACTCCCATAATAAAAGGAGAAAACTATCCACACATACTAGTAAATGTGTGTGGAAATTGAATGGAAAGGATGTATACTTACCATTTGAGTTATGAGTGAATTAACACAGAATGTATAGGTTTTTTTTTTTTTTTGAAAAAGGAGCACTGAATGTATAGTTACATATGAATAAACATGGAAGAAAACTAACCATAAAGTATATAAGAGAAGCCACAACAATAGTCCACCCTCTTTAGTCGACGCAACTCCAGGCGTCGCTGAAGAGGTCAGAGATTGCCATTTATTTTCCGTTGAATCCAAAAGCTTGAGTTTTGTTATTTATTTGGATTCTGGTTGGTGGTCATTTTCATGTGGAAGACGACACTTATCTATCGTCACTACATAGAAAACTAATATTAACACTTTAATTAATATTATTATTGTTATTATTAATGTTTTTTAATGATAATTCTTTATTGTAATTTTTACAATAATTGCAGTTGCAAGTAGACATGGCCATTGGAACCGAACCGGCGGTTCCGATTCCAAATTTTTATCAACCGGCCCGGTCCCGGTTCCGATTGGAACCGGGAGGAACCGCCCGGTTCGGTTCCTCCCCGGTTTTTTTGGAACCGGTGGTTCAACCGCCGATTCCAAACCGCCGAAACCGGTCAAAATAAAAAAAAATAAAAAATAAAAAATAAAAAATAAATTAATAAGAAAATTAAATATATAAATAACTATAAAATTGAAATAAAATTTTGATAATATTATAAAACTATAAAATTAAATAAATAAATAAATAATTAGGGCTTGCACTTAATTTTACCTCAATTAAGCTGCCTACGTATCCTCTAGGAGGAATCAAAGCCCACGTAGTTCTTTTACCTGTTATGTTTCGAATGTGATCAATCGTCGCTTGTTCCTTCGGTTGCCATTGTATCCTCGTTGGTGTCGAAAAAGTCATTGTCGTCGGACACCAGATCCAATTCTTGCTGCCGGTATGTGGCCTTGGTCCAGTCGTCAACACAGATCTGGATCTGTATTGAGTCAAGACTGAGCAATGCTCGTCTCTTGTCCAGAACATTGCCACGTGCACTAAATTCTTGTTCGACGGCGACGGTCGAGACAGGGGTTCCAAAAATTTGTTTGGTAATGATGGCCAAAATTGGAAAGTTAGTTGTGTGCTCCCTCCACCACTGTAGGACGTTAAAGTCTGGGGTGTCCAAAAACTCAAAGGAGGTGTTTATGTAAACATCAACCTCTGAAACATAGGTTGATGAAGACGAACTCCCCGACGTCCTTGTTTTTTTAGTATACACGCTTGCCCCTAACTTCCTTAATGTGGAGGGAAAGCGCGAATGACTAGTACTACCGCTTCCGCTTGGTTCCGATTGTTGAACATTAATGTTCAGCGAGGGACCGTAAACAGAACGATATTCGTCATACATTGAATAAAATAAATTCCTAACATTATTATATAAACCACTAACATCTATGTCCATTATCCCTAGAGATTGGTAATAAAGTGTAAAAAATTCATATAAACTATTAAATTTATTCCTAGGGTCAAAAACTGATGCAATAGTATAAATTACAGGAATGTCCCTATAATAGTTTATCCATCTTTCTCGCATTGCATAAACACACAGAACTAATTCATTCATTTGTGCACATTCATTAAGTGCACCTACAATATTAAGGGCTTCAAATAAAAATAAATGTGAAGTTGGATAATATATACCGGATAAAGAATTTGTTGCATCATGAAAAACTTTTAAAAGCATGCAAATTTTTGTACAAACATCCCAATGGTGTTCATATAAATTAATGGTATTAACATTATGCTACATAAATCTAACTAATAATTCTCTATACTCGTAGCTTTCACAAAGTAACTTATATGTGGAGTTCCAACGAGTTGGAACATCACGGGAAAACCTAATTGGATGTTTCGCGTTAGCTTTACAATACCTAGCCCATTGTTTCATAGTGCTAGGATGTTTCCACAAATAGTATAGAGCATCCCTAATTGGTATAATCCACTCATATAGTGTTTGCAAACCATGTTGTACACATATATTTAAAACATGGCAAACACATCTTTGATGAAAAAATCTGCCGCCAAAATAGGGTTGACACAATTGAATTAATTGTGGAACGGCGGCAGTATTATTTGCAGCATTATCAAAACCAATTGTAAAAATTTTACTCTCAATACAATATTCTTCAAAAATAATTTTCATTAATTTATAAATATTATCAGCAGTATGGGTGTCGTCAAAAACTCTAAATGCCAATATTCGTTTTTGCAAATCCCATGATTGGTCAACGAAATGGCAAGTGAGTTCTAAGTATGAATGTTTTTGCCAATGATCACTCCAAATATCGGCACAAACAGACACACGACCCGGATAATTTTGAAAATATTTTACTAAAGCTTTTTTTTCTTTTTTATAAATATCACACATAGTACGTTTTAATGTGGTCCTAGGTACTCTACATGCAGCGGGATTTAAAGCATTATGACAGTATTTTAAAAAAACCAGTTTTTTCCCCAAAACTAAAGGGAAGATGTTCGGTCGCTACCATTCTTGCTAATTGGTCCCTATTATTTTGATCAGTATATTTAAATAAATGATGGTTAGGGGATGTGTACCTTGCAATTTGGTGTTGTCCTCGCTGATGGTGAGCTTCGGCTGGATGTTTGCTGTTGATATACTTCCAATACGTCCCGTACCCTCCGGATTTGTTCCATTTAAAATCTTTGGAACAATAATTGCAAACCACTATAACTAAACCATCCTTCTCCACCCTCTTCATATGAACTTTAAAAAGTTTAGATTTGTACTTTGACAAATCTGGCTGCCCCTGCGGCAATTGTACGGTTTCACTTGGAATTGGGAGGTTTGGAGCAGAGGAGGGACCACCGCCAGAAGAGGGATGAGAATGATCAGGATTAAAATTAATAGGAGTTTCATTACCAAAAATTACCTCCTTAAATTCTCTTTCTTGCAGGTATTCAGTAAAATTTCGATCGTTGTTGTATTCTGGGAAAGGGCGACTTTGCACTTCTTGAACATTTAAATCCGGTACCTGCTCATTTTGCTCAGCGTTTCTGTTGGAAACGGACCTTCGGCCTCCGGAAATAGATTTTCGACCTCCGGAAATAGATGGTCTTGATGGTAATGCCATTATAAATTTATAAAATAAAGTGTTTAACCAAATAATGAAAACAATTGAAGTAGTGAAAAATAATAGCAAGATTGAGAGAATGAGAGAATTAGAAAAATATTGAGAGAATTAGAGATGAGAGAAATATTGAGAGAATGAGAGAATGAGAGAATTTGTGTGAATGAATTGGAAAATTGATTATATAGTTTTTTGGATTGGGAAAAAATTAATATTTTTAAAATTTTAGGGGTTAAATTGTAATTTTCTAGGGGATATTTTGGTAATTTTCCAAGGGAGCCGTTGTTCAACGGCTCCCTAACGGCTACATTGCTGCCACCTGGCAGCTGCCAGGTGGCAGCAGATGGCCGTTGGCCACAGTGTGGCCAACGACCAAAATTTTTTAATTTTTTTTTTTTTTAAAAAGAAAAAAAAAATTAAAAACCGGAACCGCCCGAACCAGGCGGTTCCGTGAACCGCCGATTCCGATTATTTTTTTAGGGAAACCGGAACCGGAACTGACTGTCCCGGTTCCGGAATCGGTTTTGAACCGGAACCTAAGGTTCCGGTTCAAAATCGCCGGTTCGGTTCGAACCGAACCGGGGCCATGCCTAATTGCAAGTTGCGACTTTGATTAGAAGTTGGATAGAAAGTGCCGAATTTAATCATTACACGACTATATATGCAATTAGAGTATTTATTCTCGTAATATAATAATATCTTTACACCATAATACATCTCGGTAAATGTACACCAATAATTGTAAATATTAAATACAATATATCTTAACTATTAGTATCATGTCACATAAAATAAATAACTAATTAAATTTAATTTTTATACTATATAACGTAATATTAATGATCGAATATTCGATGCATGCATGAGTTTTATTTAATTCAGAAAAGTGTATATTGCTTAAGCTATAAGAAGATGTGTAATAGAATTAATCTTGGAAAAATAATTTATGTATTATATTTATTAAAGTTTTTTCACTGATTGCATCGCCACACATCGATAAATTTAGATTATCGTGTCATATTTATATAAATCCAAATTTGAGCTTCCTGAATAGATATAAAACAATTTTTTTAATTCTCCAAAAGCTTTATTAGAGTGTCAACTAAACGACAGAAGAAAAAATTAAAAAGAACTTTTGAAATTAAATAAGTTCTTCCAAACGTACACTAATTCCAGATCAAATAAAACTGAACACTTTAATAAATAGTAATTAAGATACTTGAATCGAAAAACCTTTTTTTTTTTTCTTCTTAAGAAAGGAAGAAAAAAACTTAAATACTACATTAAAATGTTTTATATTATTTGTTTTTTTGTGTTTTGAAAGTATCTTAAGACTTTTAATATAATAAAATCAATTGTTTTTTGAGAAATTTAAATTTTTACTGAATCCAAAATATCTTACACTGATAAAATTAATTTTATAGTTCTCAATCAATTTTGAAACTAATACCAATACCTATAAATGGTCTAAAATCACAATAATCCAAATCGCAATACGTATGAATGCTACTAATTGTAATCTGGTCAAGTATGTTATCAGAGTGGATACGATTCCGTAATACGCGAACCGCTCCGCCATCTCCACGCCTATTATAAAGTATGCCGATCTCCAGCCGCCGAACCTCGATTTGTACACCAGTCGGCCTCTGTAGTCCATGCAGCCGTGGATGGCGTCCTCTAGCAGCGAGTGCCTCGCCTCCAGTCGCTTTTGCGAGGATGGAGACCGCCATAGCTGATTTTTACAGGTTAGAGAGTTGGCTTGAAGCTCGTATTTCTACTATGTTTATCAGTTCGTATCACCCCTATCGTTCTCGTCTCTTTAATTGAGTTATGATTTTTATTTATTTATTTTATTTAAAAATCTGTGAATAGCAACATGCGCTTGGTAACTTGTATATTTTTCGGGATATTATCATTTTTCCTTAATGTAGTCAAAGATCCACGCTGTATTTTCCTTTTTTTTCAAAATTCTCCAGCTGTTAATTTTTGTTAGGTGTTTAAATAAAAAGATAATTTTACCCTCAAAACACTTATAATTTAATTAAAAAAATTAAAAAAATCCCACCAACTATTAAACTAAAAAAGGTTTTTTATAAAAAAAATTATAAATTTAGTGGATCTCTACCGTCCATTGTAGATACTAAAATTTACCATGTTGATCCGAGAATATACTAGCGGATTATGATGAGACCAACACCTTATAAAAATAACAAATAATGTCGAGCTCTCGCAAGAAAAAAAAACAAAATAAAATTAGATAATGGTGGGGATAAGGTTAGGGTGGGAAACTCATTCATTGAACAGGAATTTTTAGTAAAAATATAAAAAGAAAAAACATTCATATAAACCGTAATTAATTTACCTTTTATTTTTATTTTTTGAAATTTGATATCTTTGCGAGTCAGAAGACTATCGAGATCAACCGAGATTAAATCATACAAGTACGGTCCGGACAACTACTTCCAGTAACGGGGGACGAGAACTATCGGAATCAACGGTCCGAACAACTACTCCCAATAACGAGAGGGTCTACTTCCAATACAGGGGAGATGTCTACCCACACAATTGCGTTTTTTATAGGCAATGGTGAGAATATATATTTACATAACTACATAAGGATTTGAACCTTGTTAGCTTGAAGAATTTTGAGACCTTCAACCGCAAAATCAAGTCACCTTGTGTAATTAATTTACCTTTTATAGATGTAAGATTTAGCAAAGTACAAGTAGGCAGTGAACATAAAAGCTGTGAGTCCAGCAAGCAACCAGTAAAAATAATCAAGATGTGCCTGATTGAGATTATTATCAAACCAGCTGACTCCACCATTTGCACTGGTTATTCCATCAATGGTGGAAATAAGATAGCTGCTCAACAAGCTCCCAACACCCAGAACACTCAAAAATAGAGAGATACCAACACTTCTCAGTTGTTTTGGTGCTTGATCGTAGAAGAATTCTTGAAGACCAACAAAGGTGAAAACATCTGCAAGCCCAAAAATCACATATTGAGGAACCAACCACCAGAAGCTCATTGGAATCATCTCTTTCGGCTTGTCAACCAGCCCGTACTCTTCTGCGGTTTCGAGCCTTTTAGTCTCGACTAGTGCTGCAATGACCATGGATATGGCGCATAGAATTATCCCAATTCCTATTCTCTGCAGCATTGTGATACCAGCTGGTTTCCCGGTGGAGGCACGTGCGATGGGAACGAAAACGCGATCATACACGGGCATAGCGAGAATAATGGCTAGGTTGATGAAGCATTGAAGTGAAGCTGTTGGCATGTCGAATCCTGGCGAAACTGACCTGTCCATTGTAGCTCCTTGCTTGGTGAAGAAAGTTGAGGACTGTGCATATACAATGCCATACACCAAGCTTGTAGTCCATATTGGGACAAGCTTGAGGAGTGCCTTTGCGTCTTCAACATCACTGATGCTACACATGACCGTCTTCGAACCATCTGGCACCAGCAAGGCTTTGTTTAGGAACCTGCATGAATATTATTGGAGCCAACATTAATAATCTTTGGACATCAAAATTCTTCATGAATTTTTTAATATAAGTATATATATGAGTTCTCACTTGCAAACTCTCGAATGGAAGAATTTTATAACTTTTATTTCATAATATTATGGAACAAGTTCTATAACATTACGAAATAGAACAATTACTTTTGTATCATTATGAAACAAAGCTCTTGAAATTTTATGTCTGGAATCCTAACCAGAGAAAGATCTATATATAATTATCAGGTGCGAGATCCCCTCAAATTGAGGATTCCACGTGAAAAAAAAAAAACAGATGGGATCCCGCACCTAAAACTTACTTGAATTGCTCATGATGGCTTTGGTGAGCCAAGGTTTCATAACCTTGCTCTTCAAGAAGTACTATTGCAGAAGGCTTTGTTTGCCAGTTCCTAATTGCAGCAACAAACACTCGACCAATTCTCCCAAAGGGGCTTTTCTGATCATCTGTTTTCGAACAGTATCGATAAGTCTTGGTTCCAAGCAAGAAAACAACCAGTGCAGCGGCCATGAAGATACATGGGATGCCAAATCCAAGACCCCAGCTAAGGTTGTCTTGGATGTAGTTTAAGACCAAACGTGTAGAGAAAGCACCAACACTTATACCAAAAGACCACCAGTTGAAGAATGAGCTCTTCAATTTGCATTCCTCTGGATCTTCTTCATCAAACTGATCGGCACCAAAGGCCTGCACACAAGGCTTGTGCCCACTTTGGCCCAATGCTACCAGATATAGAGAGAAGAAGAATAATATTACTTGGCATTGATCAGGAGAACCACACGATGCAATTTTATCAGTCTTCTTCTGGCAATCAGAAGGGTCGTTGGATGAAGAAAAAGTAGTTGATAAAGTTAACAAGCCGAGCCCCTATAATAGTCATTCAAATTCAAGTAGATTCATGAACATTGAAAGATATAAAAGTTATCAGTCCAATATACCCTGACCATGCAACATTACACAGTGACTAATGCAAATCACGGTCAGACAAAAAATAGATTATGATTATACGAAAATTAGTTTGTGGCCACTGTTAAACTAAGTAAAATGAGATTTCAACATAATTGATACTATTTCTCTAAAATTTAATAAGTTGGTGTTAACTGTTAAGTATGACAAAATGGTGAATTTTTACCAATTTCTCCTCTTTTTGATAATCAAAATTCATAGAAAAGCATGATCAGACAACACTTTCACAATCCTGTCAATTTAAAACAACATTAAGTCCACAACCACCACCACCACCAACAAAAATATCTCTTATCTTACCTTACAAAATGACAAGAGGTTCGAAATAAATTTAAATATTATATTTTATTATCTTGATACTCGAATAAAATTTTTTAACGTCCCTGTTGTACAACTAAAAAACAGAACATCTGTTTAAGTATGGCTTCATTAGTAGTGTTTGGCGAATAAACTTTTTATTGCTTTTGATTAGAGATATACTAACGTCCCTAATAATACTCGAACCTAAAATATTGTCAAACTGAAAAAACGTATTTTACCATTAAACTACATTCGGTGGTAGTGGTACTAAATCTCTAGAGTTAATAGGGAAAATATTAAACTAGTAACTAATTTTTAATTAATAAGTTTGAATTTTATTTGCCTTACATTTTAAATTAATCTGTATTTTTAATTTTAATTTTTGTTCTTTTGTAACATATGTTTTCAATTACTAATTCTTTTTAACAAAAAATAAAAATAAAAAAAAAGTTTACTTATTATAACAATATAAAAAAAATAAAATGGAGCATTGTAAGTGACAAAGAAAGCAACTGACCAGGACATAGATAAGGGAAGCAACAACAATAGTCCGGTAACGGCCAAGAAAAGAGTCGGCGACAATGGCTCCCAAAACCGGCAGCAGCGACGTCGCACCCAACCACACGTTCACGTTCTCCGCCGCCTTCACCGTTGACTGCCCTAGCGGTCCGGTCAGATACGTTATCAGATTGGAGGCAATCCCGTAGTACGCGAACCTCTCGGCTATCTCCACCACTATTATGAAGTACGCCGATCTCCATCCGCCGGAGCTCGATTTGTACACCGGTCGGCCTCTGCAGTCAACGTAGCCCTCCACAGCGTCTTCCAGAAGCGGAGCTCCTGCGTCTGTCCCGTCTGAGACGCTGGATATGGCCATAGCTTTTCAGGTCAAGTAGTTTTCTTCCCTTTTGTTTTTATTTGAAAAGTCAGGTAAGGTAGTTGAAAACTTGTACTCCAAACATAAATATATATATATATATATATATATATATATATATATATATATATATATATATATATATATATATATGGTAGGATCCGCCTATATTTTATATAAATTTTTAGGGCAAATTACACTAAGATCCCTTTATATATCATTTGTTGCACTCACTGACAACCTTTGCCTTTATTGCATAAATATCCCTAAATTTCGTTGACCAAACTGTTAACTGACGGAAAAGTTAACTGCTTGGTACTGTAGCAAGGGCAAATTCATCTTTTTCCCCTTAAATTAATTAAAACAATTAAAAAATTATTTAAAAAATTAAAATCAATTTAATTATTCATTATCTTCTTCAATTAAATTCATAATAACAACCAAATTTAGATTTTTTTTCCTTTCCAAATCACAAACCTAGATCATTATTATTATCATCATCATCATCTTTTAAAATTTTCTTCAGCCAAAAAAATCCATTCTTCAACTAAAAAATTCAAGCAAACCCAAATCCAATTTTTAGAGAAGAATATAGAATTGATTTGTTTGGAGAAAAAAAATAAAATTCGAATTTTTAGAAGAGAAGGAGGAGGAGGAGGAGAAGAAGTAGAAGAAAAAGAAGAAAAAAGAAGAAGAATTTTTTTTTTTTTTTTGTTCTTCAATTTTTTTAGTTGTTCTTCAATTTTTATTGAAGAAGATGATGAATAATTAAAAAAAAAATCTAAATTTGGTTGTTATTAGGAATTTAATTGAAGAAGATGATGAATAGTTAAATTGATTTTAATTAAAATAATTTTTTATAATTTTTTAATTGTTTTAATTAATTTAAGGGAAAAAAGATGAATTTGCCCTTGCTACAGTACCAAGCCGTTAACTTCTCCGTTAGTCAACGGTTTGGTCAACGAAATTCAGGGATGTTTGTGCAATAAAGACAAAGGTTGTCAGTGAGTGCAACAAATGATATATAAAGGGATCTTAGTGTAATTTGCCCAAATTTTTATACATATTTTTGACCTTAGATTAAATACTATAAATGGTTAAAGATGAATTAATACATCTTATCCCCATATTTTTTTCTCTCTTTTTTAATAAAATAAATTTAATTTTATTTAATTATCTAAGATCTCACGCTCTTAAATATTTTATCTTTATTTTTATTTATTTATTATTATAAATTTTTTATCATTATTTATTATTTTAATTCTGAATAACATTTTCATATATATTTAAAAGAAATTTTTTTAATTTTTTTCAATTTGATCATGGTTGGTTGGAACTTACCTATATAAATAGTACTCCCCATATTCTAATAAATCTTAAAATAATAAAATTTAAGAATAAAAAATTATAACTTTAATTTTGCCTTAATTATATGTAATTTTATACCTTTGCTATTGGATATATATATATATATATATATATATATATATATATAATTACAATTAATTTGAAATTCAGAGAGTATGACACAATTTGAACTCATAACTTTAAGGGTAAAAGTGTGAGAAACAAACCACTGAACTAACATTGTCTTGTCTCGAACTATATTGGGTATTAAACATTTTTAAAGTTAATTATATTTGTTGACAGTAAAAAATGGACTCTACGGTCAACGAAAGTCAACGAAGCCAAGTAAAGTGGTTTACTGGCTTGGTCAAGTGATTTGAGCGAGATTATCTGAGATAATCTTACTAAAGACGTTCTCATAGGACAAATAGACTTCTCGGGGTGGGTCTCTATGATCCGCTACCTGTCAAGACAGAAAGAGTCGTGAGAGATACCGGACGTAGACTGGCAATCAATCTCCGACGATCAAGTCAGTTATCTCTTCTAGCGAGAGAGAAAATATATCTAGCTTCTTTCAAGGTTTTGATGATAATTAATTGCTTACTTTATCTGTTGTTATGGTCCCTCTTATATACCCTGAACCTTTTCCCCTTTGTTAGGAATGTTCAGGTCTCCTTTCAGGAGAGGGTCAGGAGATCATTTCCTTAAACGTGTAACTCCTGACCTTCTGCAGAAGATCGCCTGACAGTGGCTAAAATGGTGAAAAGAACGGTAACCTGTGCTGCCTAGATATTTAATTCGTCTGCTGCCCTTGATGACAGGTTTCTGACATCGACTGTGCTTGTGACAGGTGTCAGACTGATGCGCTGCAGTATCCAGGTTCAAGTTCGGCGTGTCGCCTGTATTTTTGTTGTATGTTCGAGGCTTCTTTAGGGAGACATCATGGTCACAAGAATAGTTCTTGCAGTAAGCTAAAACGTTCCTGCAACCTCTAAAATTAAACGATGCAGTTTTGAGAGAGATATAGGAAGCAGATCTTCCTCTTTCCCTCTCTTGGTGATTGGTTGTTGAGGTGGCAGTTCCTTACAAGATTATACCTATAACAATATTATTTAAATATAGTAGCAAAAGTCTTAAAAATCATGGGACAATCTTACAAATAAGGGATATTATCAAAGACTCCCAACAAATTCATATACATCATTTTAATTCTCATTGTTTCAGTATTTATCAAAAACACTCCTACCGATAATTTTTCCATCCAAAAAGTCAAATTATTAAGTTTGACCGTTTGTTTTAAGGGTATTAAAGTAATTCAATAACTAAAAAAAATTAAATTAAAATATCATGGTTAACAGTTTGACCGTTTGGTGTAAATTAATCTAAATTAAAGTACTTTTGTTCTGTAAATCATTTTCTGGGTTTGACAGTTTGACCGTTTCTTCATAAAAAAAAATTAAAAGATTATGTTCTTGATCCATCAACAATGATGGTGGATCTCCATCAACCCAAAAAAAAAAAAATCAGAACAAACCAATTTCGAACCTAGATTTATGGGTTTGATTTGAACCCTTTTCGAACCCAGAAAAGGGTTCGAATCGAACCTAGAAGAGGATCTGAAGGGAACCCAGAACCATGGGTTCACCTTCGAACAGAATCGAACCCATTCTGTGAACCATTTTCTGGGTTTGACAGTTTGACCATTTCTTCATAAAAAAAAAAAAATCAAAACATTATGTTCTTGATCCATCAACAATGATGGTGGATCTCCATCAACCCAAAAAAAAGAAAAAAAAATTGGAACAGACTAATTTCGAACCCAGTACCTCCTCTAGGCGCAGATCCGGTTGAATCATCGCAAAAGCCTCTCGAACGCTTACTGTGGAAATTCGAAACCCCATCCTTAGTTGACATCTCCATCATCTTCTCCAGCAGTGGAGGGACAGAAAACACAAAAGAATCGTCCATAATCGAGGAGCAGCGATGTAATACCCTCTGACCCGACCCGTCTGGATCGACCCAGAGAGTGCTACCGGGTTTTCAAAATCTTTCTTAATTCTTTTCTAATTTACAAACCATCAAAAATCATATAAATTGTATTTTAAAAATATTTTTTTAGTGAGCCCATCGAAAATCAGTTTTAAAAATTTCGGCAGAGTTTCCTCTGTTTTTTCTGATTTTCCAAAACCTGTTTTCAACAAATATCCAAAACAATATAATTTCAACACTTCTATATCAAACTTTCAAACCAATGCGCACTCTGCCGTTTAGTGTGACTTCCAAACAGTTTTAAAATAAAACAATTCATAATTCATTATTTACAATCCTTTGAAAATGAAAAACAGAAATCATAAAACAATTAATTACATAACATAAATATATAACACATTTACAAATTCTTGTATATACATGCGTAATGTACAGAAATATATGACTACCCAAAATGTGGTGACTCTGGATCTCTATCTGCAACTCTCTCTTCAATCTTTTCCTTCCTCGGTATCTCTGTCACCTACGCGCGATAAACATCAATGCGTTAAGCAATAATAATTAATGGGTGTACACTAAAATAAATTTCAATATAATATAAAACAATAAATCTTAAATTATTCAGAAATTCAGAAATATATATATATATATATATATAAAACAACCATCATATTTCAATTACTGAATCTTTATAAAAGAAAGTATTTCAAAAGTTTCTGGATTTCAATCGTAATAAAATTTATTTATTTTCACATCATTTTCTAGCTTTCAGTTTTTAATTGGGTTCTTGATACACATAATAGGGTTTACAGGACTGGATTACGAGTTTTACAGTCGGGTTTCCCATCTCATAAGAAATGGTATCCCTATATAAACAGTCGGTTTCCTATTCTATAAAGAAATGGTATACATATGTTCTCACAGTCGGTTTCCCATTTCATAATGAAATGGTATCCGTATTTCACAGTCGGTTTCCCATTTCTAAAGAAATGGTATCCGTAATATCATCATCATAAGCATTAGAAACATCAGTGCAGTACTGGCATATATACACCCAATTGACATGTCAATCTCCTATATCTATATATCCCTATACATATATCAGGGCCGTTATTCAGGGTTTTCAGATATTATATCAAATTAGTGCCTTGTTTTCAAAATCCAATGATTACAAGTTTCAATTAAAATCAATAGTTATAAAACCAAACAATATTCGTAAAACTATATTCATCAATCAGGTTCTGAAAACATATGATTTCTTTGAAACTATATCAACATATTCCATAAATAATTCTAACAATATACAAAAATGAAATACGAATATATGAAATCCATAAATATATTTCTAAAATTACTAAATCAAAACACATATCGAAAATAATTTCAGAAACGAGTGTACACCAACCTGGATACCGTTTTACGACAGTTTCCTTTTTGAATTTTCCTTTTTCTTTTTTCTTTCTTCCTCCTCTTTTCCTTTCTCCTTCTCTTTTCTTTCTTTTCCCTTCTTCTTCTTCTTCTCTTCTTTTTCTTCTTCTTCTCCTTCTTTTTCTTTCTCTTTCTCTATCTTCCTTTCTCTCTCTTTTCTTTCTTTTTCTTTTCTTTCTTTTCTTCTCTCGTTTTCTTTCTTTCTTTTCTGGTTTGCTTCTTTGAGAAGCTTCACCGCCTCTTATTTTTTTTATAAAATTTCGATCATCGCTACCTGTGGTCGCGCTACCTGGTCGCGTTGCTCACTGAAGGAATTCCACCGCTTTCATCGCAATCACCCATCGCGGTACCTGATCGCACTGGTGGTCGCGTTGCTTACTGCCCGAAATCCACATTTTTCACCGCGAGCTAGTCAGCGCGATCCCTGGTTGCGGTGCTCACTGCCAGAAATCACCATTTTTTTCACTGCGAGCAACTCATCGCGATCTCTGGTAGCGATGAGTGGTCACGGTACTCACTGCCCAGTTTTCATCCTTCTCTTCATGCGTTATTTCTGGACCGCTCCATTTGGTCCACCTAAAAATCATAAAAATATACATACATTTAATTACGTTTTACACCCCTCAAATCACAAATTTTATATTCACATATTCAAAATAAATTATTCGAAAGTAGGGATGTTACAAGCGAGTTCAAAACGAGCCTCGCACCTTTGACCAAACTGCCAGAGTTCGATCGCCGGAGTGACTAGATCGCAGATCCCTTTAATCGGTAGTCTCTTCTGGTTCAGCTCCCACACTCGGGGTAAAGCTCTCGTCGATTTCTCCTTCTCAAACCGCAGATCCAGCTTTGGCGGAGGTGGGAGGAAGCTGTGGAAATTGATTTTTCCTCAGCAACAATAGCAGCTGAGATTGAAAATCGATCTACTGTAGCAGTCAAACGAGATAAATGCTACAGTGCTATTCTATGCAAGTTAGAACTCAATGCCATTAAGTACCCAGTCAAGCACAATGGCAGTAGCAGTAGCAGTGAGGGTGTTTGATTCAGTTCTATGATTTTGTGTCTCCTTCAATATGATTTTACCTGTTAATAGTGTCATTAACTAACTTTTTGGATGAAATAGTTAATTTGGGAGTATTTTTGACAAATATTGAAACAGTGGAAGTTAAAATGATGTATGAATTTGTTGGGAGCCTTTTTGATAATATCCCTACAAATAATTGGTGGTGGTTTCGTGAGTATGTTGCCTTATTTCCGGCTGGCCAATAATTGATAGGAAATTGTAAGAAAAACAAAATAATAATAATTGATAGGAAATATTGCACTTACTTTTTCAGATTTTAAGGTTTTTTTTTTTATTTTTAAAAAGGTACAATTATAGTTTGCCGGGATCTATTGAGATGTACAGTTTAAATATCTATTCACATAACGGGAGACATTTATTCCTACAATAAGAGAAGAAAATTGCCAAAATATATTGATAAATGTACATGGTGGAACTTGAACCCTCACCATTAAAGTAAGAGAAAAGTACACTAATCACTTGAAGTATGAGTAGATATTTTCAAATTTTACGTTGAATTGTACTTTTTACAGCTTTTCTTTTTATTACATAAAATCCATTTGATTAAATCTCTGCCTAAGCATGGATAGCATTTAGGATTAATAGTCTTTAACTAGAAAAAGTTACAATTACCCCTTCCTTCAAAGTTCAAACTACATTAATCAGAAAACATAAAATATTTATAATTATAAAATATTTTCTTAAAAAAGAAAGAGACCGTTGGAGTAGACATGGCCAAGGTTCCGGAACCGGCGGTTCCGGTTTTGGAACCGTCGGTTCCGGTTCCATTTTTGGCCTAACCGGAACCGGAACCGTAGGGGTCTCGGTTTTGAACCGGCGGTTCTCCGCCGGTTCGGTTCTTCAACCGGTTCTTAGAACCGGTGTGGAACCGCCGGAACCAGAACCGGCGGTTCCTTTTTTTTTTTTTTACTTTTAAGAAACAAAATTTTTTTTTTTCAATTTTTTTTTAAAAAATGGAACCGGAACCGGCGAAACCGCCGGTTCCGGTTCCTAGCCGGTTTTGAACCGGCGGTTCCGGTTCCAAAAAATAAAAAATCGGAACCGGGACCAAGTGTCCCGGTTCCAGTTACCGGGACCAAGTGTCCCGGTTCCGGTTACCGGGACCAAGTGTCCATGTTCCGGTTACCGGTTTTGAACCGGAACCTTAGGTTCCTGTTTAAAACCGCCGGTTCGGTTCGAACCGCCCGGTTTGAACCGAACCGGGGCCATCTCTACGTTGGAGGATGTCTACCGTCAATCTCCTCTTAGCCGTGGATAGAGAATCTAGACTGTAGAGACTAGAGATAGCACATTTCTCGTCCAC
The DNA here is from genome assembly GCA_003430845.1 of Xanthoceras sorbifolium. Lineage (NCBI taxonomy): Eukaryota > Viridiplantae > Streptophyta > Magnoliopsida > Sapindales > Sapindaceae > Xanthoceras > Xanthoceras sorbifolium. The sequence continues at coordinate 4,542,926 of CM010617.1, read as the reverse complement.
GTGGAAGAGGTAGACCTTTTGTGGCTTTATTTTTTTATTTTTTAAATAAATATTTTTTATTTTAAATAATTTTTTATACAATTTGTGGGAAAGTAATCTGGTAGTTTATGATTGGAAACCTTAATTTTTAATTAAATAATTTATTGTTACATTTAAAAATTCAATTTTACTCTTATGAGTTATGATGTTATTCAGATCTTAGTCAATAATTTTTAAGGATTATTTGCGTAATAAAAAAAAATTGCAAAGAGTGCAATATCATATAAATTCAAAAGAGTTAGGGTCAGTTTGGGATTATTTTTGAACAACTTGTAAAATTATAATTTTAATATTAAAAAGTATTTAGTAAAATATTTAGGTAATTATTAAATAATTTTATCTTTTCTACACTAAATTATGAAAAGTAGGTAAAGGGTTACATTTATAAAGTTATTATTGAATGTAAATTGATTTTAAATTGTCAACACTATTCTTATTAATGCATATCAACTTGTAGTAAAGTGGTTAGTGCAAGGGGTTCGATTCCCACTATATGTATGTGTAGGTAGTTTTCTTCCCTTCCCGTTATGGGAGTAGATATACGGGCCGCGCGTTTAGTGATTAATCTCGGCAGGTCCCGGTAGTTGTTGATATTGTAATTATACCCCTTCAAAAAAAAAACACTACTCTTATTAATTTAACATAAAAATACTTTTATCACAATAATAAATTAAAACTTAAATAAACTAAAAATACTTTATCATTAAAAATTGAATATATTTTTACAAAAAATAAAAAAGAAGTTAGAATCTATAGTACACAAGAGATTAATTCCTCAAATTATGAGGGATAATGAACTTAATGAGGAGGACAACTTCTCTAATTCATTTATATATATAACAATAATCACCTTTAATGAACATAATTATAATTATTTATAATACAAAATTTTGATTAAATATTTTTTCAGTTTAAAATTTAGAATAATAAAAAAATATAAAAATATATTACAATATTATGTCTATTTCAATTATTTACACAATAATAATATTTTTAAAATAAAAATACCAAATATATGTAAATTGTTTTTGAGTTTCACAATAATTTTAAAATGGAATTAATTAAATATTTACCTCATTATTTTAACAGTTAATTATTCTTTTAACACGACTAAAAAAAAATATTTTAAAATTTATGGTTGTATCAAACTAACCTTTAATTAATTTTATTTATTAATAATTGATGAGGTGAACCATTAATTGGTGGGTCCATCTTAACATTTCTTTGAAAATAATAATTAAAAGTTATACAAAAATTAAATATTTATTATCAGATACGGTTTTAGAATACTATTTTAGAATATTATTTTTAGCATATGCTATTAGATACATTTTCAAATTTTAAAAATAAATAATTAAAAATACTATTTTCATTTCATTTTATTTTCAAAAAACATAATATGAAAAACGATACCTTATGCACCCTTAATGTTTCAACTTTCATAAGAACAAAAAAAGTGACATAAAAACAATGATAAAAAGAACAACAAAATAAGAACACTAAAAAAAAGAGACTTTTTTATCACGGATTTAAGGTGGTGTAAATATGACCATGATCAAAAGGTTTTGACACGGATTGTTATGTAGCAAAATGATTTTAATTGAACCGAATCCAATTATTCACCCAAAAATCGAATTCTTTAACCATTCCACACATTAAATTTCAGATTAGATAAAAAAAAAATCAGCAAGCCCTTGCATAATTTTGAAGGGCACTGCCAAGAACCTCTGACAACTCTAAAATTCCATCACTATCTTGTAGACCATACTCAATCTTAACAACCATGTTCTAGACAGATTGGACTTGTGCTACACATGGAAGCAACAAAACAGAAAAATATTCAAAAATTAAGATTAAAAAAAAAAAACAAATGCTCAATAAAAACAACGAACCTTTGAAGACCTATTGACCACTAAATGAAGCAAATGAATCACCAAATCAAATGAATCAATGAACCAAACACTCCTCTGAATATCAATTGAAAATCAAACAAACCAAATGCATCAAGTTAGGGTTCATGAAAGAGACAGAGAGTGAAAAATCATTGAAAACGAACCAATAGAATAGAAATTGAAATGAATCAATTGAAAGTGATGAGTGAGAGAGAGGAGTGGAAGAGAGAGGGAGAGAGGAGTGAAAATGATCTGTCATGGTAAAGGGAGAGGCGAGAAAATGTCCTTACAATAAACAGAAAAAAGGAGGCATTAAATCAATCATTTTAGGGTTTATTATTTTTATTTTTTAAATACTGCAGTTTTATCCGTGTGAATGAGTGCGGCAAATAAATTGTCATATTTACCATCCATCCTAAATATTATAACTAATTTTTTTAAAATTGTTTTTATTATATTTGTCACATATTGACATTCGTAGCAAAAAATGTGCTGCAGATGCCATATATTTTTGTGGTGGAAGTTCCCTTCAATATTTGTGTAGGAATTTTAAATCTCACTACACGTATTTATTAATTATATGTGGAAAGACCTCTCACCTATATTGTGGAAGTAGATATATAAACTGTAAATTAATGCTCAATCTCGACAGGCCTTCAATTGTTTAGTGCCGACTTTCGAAAATAAATACTTTTATAAACACATCATAATTGCATATCTTGGTGTTACAATAACTACTACATTAACAAAACATTAGTATTTATATAATGCCGCTAGTTATATACAAGTACAGTCCCTCTCTTATAAATGAATGATTTTGAAAAATACAAGAAGGCAATCAGCCCTAGAGCACTTAGTCCAGCAACAAGCCAATAAAAGTAATCAAGATGTCCATGGTTTAAATTATTGTCAAACCAGCTATATTGGCCATCTCTACTAGTTAGTTTCTCAATAGCTGAGATAAGAAAACTGCTCAGAAAGCTGCCCGCACCTAAAACAGTGAGATAGAACGAAAGACCGACACTCCTTAATTCTGTCGGAATCTGATTGTAGAAAAACTCTTGAAGACCGACCATAGTGAATGCCTCGGCGATGCCTAATACAGCGTATTGTGGAATCAACCACCAAATACTCATTGGAATTGTCACATTTGGCTTATCCACCAATCCATGTTCCTTAGCTATTTTTAGCCTCATCATTTCAACCAATGCTGCAATGACCATAGAAATAGTGCATAGAAACAGGCCTGTCCCTACTCTTTGAAGTGTTGTAATACCGGCTGGTGTCCCAGTGAAGGCTCGTGCAAATGGAACGAAAATGCGGTCGTACACAGGCAAGGTGAGAATAATGGCAAGGCTGACAATGGATTGAAGTGAAGCTGCCGGGATGTCGAAGCCTGGTGTAACTGTTCTGTCCATTGTGACACCTTGCTTGGTGAAGAAGGTTGCTGGCTGTAAATTTATAATGCCATACACCAAGCTTGTCATCCATAAAGGAAATATGCTGAGGAGTGCCTTTGCATCTTCAACGTCGCTGATGCTACTACTACACACATTTTCATATTTGTTCGGGCCATCTGCCGGTGCAAGCAAAGCTTTGTTAAGGAATCTGCCAGAGTTTCATTACAAAGAAAATTATTATACAAAATGTCTTAATATAACAAAGGAATATAATTTTCAATCCTATTGTGGGTAAAATTCCATGGCAACAAAGAATTATTACATTTTATGAAATCTAATAGGCCTTTGATTAATTCAACTAGACAATGAAAATAGTCATATAGCTTCCAAATGCTAAAACTAACGAATACGAATGTCTAGACATCAAGGGTACGTTTGGATGACCAGCTATATGATGGCACTGGATACAAACACCGGATTTACGTGTGAATCCGTGTTTAGTGGACTGTTGAGACTAATTGTACAGTGTCTACATAACCCACATTTGTGGGTTATGCGAAACCCACCTTACATTAACAACCCATAAATGTGGGTTATGTTAGGCTTATTTTTATTTTTTAAAAAATTAATTAATTTTTTTTAAGGGAATTTTTTTTTATTAAAAATCAGTTATAAAACTTAATTTATAAATATTACTTATGTCTTTTATTTAAAAATAATTTAAATATTATTATTAAAAGTAATTATAACAAAAATAATTTAACTGTTACACTTAATGCAATATTATAATATTATTACTCAATATTTTTTTTTTTTCAGAATATTGTTTTCACTTATTGTTATCCGATATGTTTATAAATCCTAAAAATACGAAAATCAGTTTCTTATTTTCAAATAAAAATCGCACAGAGAAAATAGTTCCGGGCAGGCTCCAAAATAGTACCAAGCCATCTTTGGTGCATAAGACTAGGACTAAGATTGAATTATTTTAAGTGAATCTAGTTTTAATCTCATGTTTAATATATGTAAGGGGAATTGAATTATTTAGTCCCTCCTTTAAAAATAGTCTCATTACAAAGGAATTATATAATCTCACCTATCATCATGATATTAAGTAATCTAATACTCTTGGGATTAATTTTTTGAATATAATATTAGTAAATAAATTCAAATAGCTATTATATAAATAAAATACATTTTTATTATTTAACTAATAATTTATATAAATTAGATATATTTTATTTAAAAATTCATTCAAAATAAAATGGTATAATAAATAATTTATTAATATATGCAATAACTTAATACATGATTTATTAAGAATAAAAATATATTTCATTATTAAAATATTATTAATTATATGATTGAATACCACATAATTTTAAACAATTTTATTTATTTTTTAAAACTAATTTAATTATTTTATTTTATTGAAAAAATCATTTTAAAAATAAATTTAATTTAAATATTTTTATTTTATTTTATTTAAAATTATTTTATTTTATTTAATGTTAATTATAGATAGTTTTATTATTTTTAATAAAATATTTTATTTTATTCATAAAATAATTTTTTAATCAAATTTAATTTAAATAATTTTATTTTTTATTTGATTTAAAAATATTTTAATTTAATTTAAAAAATTTATTTTATGTAAAAATTAATTTAATTCAATTTGATTTTATTCAATCCAATACTACACCAAACAAAAAATAATATTATTTTTAGTCAAATCCATAAACACATTTACTAATTTGGTCCAGTTCTATTCAATTTTGCACACCAAATACACGCAAAATGTGTTAAATATGCTTTTCACTTACTTGAATTGCTCAGAACTTTGGTAGTAGGGCAAGATTCCACAGGCTTCTTCTTCTTCTTCAACAACAACCATTGCAGAAGGCGTGGATCGCCAGTTCCTAACCACAGCAACAAACACTAGACCGATTCTCACAAAGGGGCTTTTCTCATCCCTTTTGATACTAAATCGATAGGTCTTGGTTCCAAGCAAGAAAACAACCAGTGCAGCGACCATGATTATGCATGGGATTCCAAATCCAAGAGCCCAACTAAGGTTGTCTTGGATGTAGCTTAAGATCAAACGGGTCGAGAAAGCCCCCACACATATCCCAAAACCCCACCAATTGAAGAAGGAACTCTTGAGTTTGCATTCCTCGGGGTCTTGTTCATCAAACTGATCAGCGCTGAGAGCCTGAACACAAGGCTTGTGCCCACTTTGAGCAACTGCTACAAGATATATAGACAAAAAGAATAAGATTACTTGGAACTGATCAGGAGGAGAAGTGGTGGTGGATGCAGGAAGCATAGCTGATAATGCTAGCAAGCCAAGTCCCTGTAAAAATTATTCAAATATTCAAAGTTGAAAGATTATGATGAGTATTTATGGAAGAAGATATCAACAAAAAAAAAAAATGAGAAAGCTAAGGAATTTCTGATGGTCGTCATTTCATGTCACACCAATAAGAAGTATTGTCCCAAATTAAACTAACAAATGCAATGTTTATTGGCCAGTATTTTCTTTTCTTTTTTTATTTTGTTCTCACATGGTGTCTGGATCAACTTGTGTATACATACCGTGACTAATCTTCATTCCGATTTAGAGCCTCATCTCGACCACTATATGTTTCCAGCGGAATAAATAGTGATATGAATGGAGAATTTGAAAAACTCCTTTAGTTAACAAAAATAAAAAAATATTCCAATCAATTTTAAAAGTAAATAAAATGTTGGATATGAACTTAAAATTTAAATAAATAATTCATATTTATTCTTTTCACACATAATGTTAAATATTATGGTGAAAATCGAACCCCTCGATATTAAAGTAAGAGAAAAGTGTACTAACCATTTTACTATAAGTGAATATATTTTACTACAAGTAAATATGCGTAACACTATTATAAATACAATCGAACACCCAACAAATTTACAAAAATAAAAAATAAATAAAAAAAGCTAACTGACCAGGACATATATAAGAGAAGCAACAGCAACGGTCCTGTAACGGCCAAGAAAAGAGTCAGCAACTAACGCTCCAAACAGCGGCAGCAACGACGTCGTCCCCGACCACACGTTCACGTTCTCCGCCGCCGTCACTGTCGACTGACCGAGCGGTCCCGTCAAATACGTTATCAGATTGGATTCAATCCCGTAATACGCGAACCTCTCCGCCACCTCCACATGCACCTATCATGAATTTCGCCGACCTCCAACCGCCGGAGCTCGAACGGAGCACCGGTCGGCCTCTGTAGTCGACGCAGCCGTCTACGGGTTCTTCAAGAAGCCGTGCTCCGGCGTCGGAGAGGTTAGAGATGGCCATCGCTAAATTTTTCCAGGTACGATTGTTTATTGTGAATTATTGAAGCTGTGCTGGTCTCTTAAAAAAAAAAAAAAGAGCTGTGGTTGTCTTTGATTGACATTATTATTATTATTATTATTATTTATTTTATTGAAAATGTCACGTTCGATGTCCTTTTCGTATTAAAATTATATTGTTTCGCAACAAAAAATCTACAGAGAATATTATTAAAACAAAAAATATGCAAAGAATATATTGCAGTGGATTTGAGTGAAAATAGGAGATTTTGCTAGTGTTTGATATAAATGAAGAACAAAATTTTAAGCTCCATCAATGGAGGTTTTGAGAACTCTCTAAAAATTTTTATTGATCAATCTTTAATAATAAAATGGGGATTATCATTTTGTTTTTTAATTTTTAGAGAATTATCAATTTTTTAAAGTAGTTATGATTAATGGTATATTTGACCCTAACTTTTAGAAAATGTATCAATTTGGTCCTTATGTAAGTCAAATCAAACTTAACAGTTTCAGGGATATTCTTATCTTTAAACATATCAACAGTCAACAGTAATTTTTTTAGTGAAATGACATATCTACTCCAAGTTAAAAATTTAAAATAAAATAAATTAAAAATTTTAATAGATCTCCACCGTCCATCAATCTTGATATGGACGGTGAAGATTATATTAAAATTTTAAAAAAATTAAAGTGAAAATTAAATATTTTTTAAAAAAAATTGAAATTCAAAACTGGGTTCGTTGATCTTCAAACTTTGATTTTTTTTTTTGTGGTTGTGGAGATCCAGATAATTTCGAATTTAAATTTTTTTTTAAAAAATATTTAATTTTTACTTTAATTTTTTTAAAATTTTTTTAATATAATCTTCACCGTCCATCAAGATTGATGGACTGATGGACGGTGGAGATCTATTAAAAAAATATTTTTTAAATATTTTAAATATTAAAATAAAATGACCATATTACCCTTCTATTTGTTAATAATATTTTTAAAATTTTGAGGTTAAAATTGTCATTTAACTCATTTAAATAGTGTTAAGGGTAAAACAGTCTTTTTACCAATCCTGTTAAGTTTGACTGACAGAAATTTAATCAGAAAGACCAAATTAATATATTTCCTAAAAGCTTGGGTTCAATGATACTATTAATCATAACTACTTTAAAAAATTGATAATTTTTAAAAAATTAAGGACCAAAATGATAACCTCCCAATAAAACGTGACTAATAGACTCCCTATATATACAAGAATAAATCACAGCCCCTCATCACCATCAACTCTAATTACATCAACTTAGCCGCAACTCAGATTGTAATTGAATACAAGTATATCTAATGCTACAGGGCTGTTAACTAACTACCAGTGCTGACATTAGATCTTCTTGACACATTTATTTGATCATGATTGAAGCCATAATTGCTTGAGAACAATTCAGACTTCTTTGGTCTGTCAGCTGTGTTGTATGATGGAGCTGTAACCTGATTAAAACTCTTGGAGTTTATTAATCTGTTACTGCAAGTTGCAGCACCTGAACCAACTTGCCTTGGTAATTTACTTCCAACTCTATTTATTGCAGCACCTGAACCAACTAGCTTTGGTTTACTGCCAGCATAATTTATCAGTTGAGTTTGCTAATGTGAATCACTAACAATTCTGCTGGTGAGGACGTAGGTCAAAATTATCTAAATTTCCAAATTAAAACCCTAACTCTAAAAATAGAATTATAATATTAGAGAGTTTTGGTTTGACTAGTTAAGAATTTAATTAATCAAAACTCTAAAATTAACCCTTGTTGGAAAACTAACCCTAACCCAAATGATTTCTAAGGTGTTGGTATTGAAAAAAATCGAATAAATCTAGAACTCGGGTTATTAGCCCTTGAACTAGCCCAAACTTTCTAAAACTTTAGAAAAGCCGAATAGAGAAAACCTCTCAATTTCACTGATATTCTGAATTAATATTGAATGAATACAAATCTAGTCTATTTATAATAACTCAATAACCTAACCTAGTCCTAATAGGGAACAATAGCAAAAATAGAATCTTAAAACAATTCTAATAGGAAATAATATTAACTCCTAATACATGTCAAGTAGACAACAAAATAAAATCCTAATAAAATATAAAAACCTGAAAAAGAAACCTAAATAAACACCAAAACTGTTGCCCTACTCAAAAGATTTCTGTCGCGCTCCAACGAGTGTCGCGACTTATCGCCGCGACCGCGAGTCGCGATGATGAGTCGCGGTACTCACTGTTTTTATTTTAAATTTTTATTTGAAAACAGTGAGTGTCACGACTTGTGGTCGCGACCCTTGCAGTACTCACTGTCCCGCGACACCCCGCCTTTTGTCTCTCCTCCGAGTATGGACCTCATCATTTCTCTTTCCTTTAAGAATGCCCTTACCCTCAAGGGCAACATCTGAAAACCATGCACCAACGCTGCCAAACTCTCTCTCTTGTCAGACCTTTTCGCCAACTTTTATACCACCCCAATAATTGTTTACTTTCTTCATGAATAAATTTCTAATCCAGTGTTTTTAGCAACTTATCTTGTAGCACCATGATCGGTTCGTTCATTATCTCTCACTCACCTTCTTCACTAAATGACTTTAGTCTTCTAATTTTTTCTTTAAGCCACAGGTTCTCCATGGCAAATCTGGTTACTTCTTGATTTCGGTCAGCCTCTTTTTGTTTATCCAGCTGCATAATTGCCTAATTTTCAGCAGCTAAAACCTGTAAGGCCGTCTCTTTCTTCTTTTCCCTCCTAAAAGCCCCAACAAGAGCAACTTCCTTTGATTGGATCTATGCAATAATATAAAGCTTTTGCTGTTATAAAAATTGCCTAGGCCTCGCTTTAATCTCCTTGTTTTCTTGAATCGTGACTTGTTCCTCGGCTCTGTCGTCCGTCTCATACCCTGACTCAACAGGTGGAAGCCTTATCCCATGAGTTCGCCTTGCCTTTTGAATGACTTCTCTTCCTACCGGCTGTCGCTTACCCCGTATCTCCACCGGACGTTCTAACGCTTCGTACTTTCTTGTTCCTAACCACCCAAGCATCCATTCTGGTCACAAAGGCTTGTTGTCTGACTTTATAGGCTTCAGCATCCATTCTAGTCACCCAAGCGTCCACCCAGGTCAAAATGGCTTGTAGTTTGGCCTTCATGGCTTTTATGAGTACTTTGTGGGTTGGAACAACCACTAGGGTCTGATTGATGTCGCTAGTTACCATCTAAAATATTCTCTCAATAAAAGCACCAAATTGTTAAAGACTTGGGTCAAAATTACCCAAATCCCCAAATTAAAACCCTAGCCCTAGAAATAGAATTATAAGATTAGAGAGTTTTGATTTGACTAGTCAAGAATTTAATTAATCAAACCTCTAGTGTAACATCCCGAATTTCGAATACTTAATTTTGAATGTGGATATAAAATATTTACGAGTTGAGGGGTGTAAACGTAATTAAATGTATGTTTATTTTTATGATTTTCAGGTGGGCTAGATGGAACGGTTCAGAAATAAAACAAAGAGAGTGAAAAGCTGGGATAGTGAGTACCGCGACCTGGTCACCGCGACCACAGGTCGCGATGAGCTGCTCGGGTGAAAAAAATGAAATTTCTTGGCAGTGAGTATCGCGACCACTCACCGCGGTCAGAGATCACGATGAGTTGCTCGCGATGAAAAATGATGATTTTTAGCAGTGAGCAACGCGATCACCAGCGCGACCATGGTACCGCGATGTGTGATCGCGATGAAGGCGGTGGAGTTGCTCTAGAGAGCAACGCGACCTGGTGGCGCGACCACAGGTCGCGACGACGGTCGCGACAACCGAAAGTTTATAAAAAAAAAAGTCATCGCAGAACTCACCAGAAAAACAGAAAAGAGAGAAAACAGAGAGGAAGAGAGACCGAGAGAGAAAGAAAAGAAAGAAAAAGAAGAAGAAGAGGAAGAGAAGAAGAGAAGAGAGAGAAGAAGAGAAGAGAAAGAAGAAGAAAAGAAGAAAGGAAAAAGAAAAGAGAAGAAGAAAGAAAAAAAGGAAAGAGACAAGGGAAATCCAGAAGGAAAAAGGCGTAAAAACGGAATTCAGATAGGTGTACACTGATTTCTGAAGTTATTATAATTTTCGTTATATATATATATATATATATATATATATATATATATATATATATATATATTTTCATTTGAATTTTTCATATTTCGCTAAATTGAGTATTAAATTTATATATGGATTTGTATAATTATGTTTTGTTTACGAATATTATAGAAACTGTCTAAAAATTTATTTGGGAATATGTGTGGAAATGATTTTTGGACAACTTGTATATAATTATTATTTCGTAAATACGATTTGAAAATTAATTGTTGATTTTGAAACAAAACGGAAGGTTTTGATATGAAATTGACGAAGTTTATATTACGAATGTTATTTGTAACTTCCGATACTTGAATGTAATTTTGATTTGTGAATGATTATTGGATATAACGAGTTGATGATTGTTGCATCTCACGGGGCAAACCTGGTATAGTCCAGTTTAGGCGAATCCCGGAGATAGATATTGCATTGTATCCATGATTGCTGCATCTCGCGGGGCAAACCTGGCAAGGTCCAATTTAGGCGAATCTCGGAGATAGCCATTGTACTGATATTGATGACTGCTGCATCTCGCGGGGCAAACCTGGCTGAGTCCAGTTTAGGCGAATCCCGGAGATAGCCAGAGCACTGCATCCATGACTGTTATATCTCGCGGGACAAACCTGGTATAATCCAGTTTAGGCAAATCCCGGAGATAGATATTGTACTGGTATTCCTGACTGTTACATCTCGCAGGGCAAACCTGGCTTAGTCCAGTTTAGGCAAATCCCGGAGGTGAACGTTACATCGATGTTACAGATATCGAATTGTATGATGAGTGTACGGTCAGAATGGAGAATGAAAGTGAACAAAATGTGTGTATGAAATGTTATAGAATTAATAAAATGATTAGAAAAGAACTGAAAAATAAATATGTGTATGCTTTATTGATTGAATTTAGATGCTTTGATTAAACTGTTTTATATGATTTCTTTCAGTGAGAAAGTTGAAAATTGAACTGTTTTTATATGATACTATTGGTATATTTTTATTATGAAATGATTATTGATTTTGATACTTGAGTTGAGTGTACACCCACTAGGCATTATTGCTTAGTGCGTCGATTTTATCACGCGCAGGTATCAGAGACACAGGGGGAAACAAAGAATAGAGAAGAAGTAACAGCAGATTGAAGGTCCAGAGTCAGAGTTTCTTTGGAGTAGTTATAATTGAATTTTACTTGTATATTGTATTTAGTTAAGCATGCATATACAAAACTCTGTAAGTTGACATTTATATATGTTTTGTAAGAAGTGCTTTATGATTTATATTATGTTCACAGGTTTGTAAATATTAATTATATATGTTTTATTTGAAAATGTTTGGAAGTCGCACTAAACGGCAGAGTGTGCGTTGATTTGAAAAATTGGATATAGAAGTGTTGGAATTATATTGTAGTATATTTGTTTTATTGAAAACAGGTTTTGGGAAATCAGAAAAATAGAGGAAACTCTGCCGAAATTTTTGAAAATAAAGTTTGATGGGCTCACTAGAAACACATTTTGAAATTTATAAAGTGAATTAAGTAAAGTTTTGAAAACCCGGTAGCACTACCTGGGTTGATCCAGTCGGGTCGGGTCAGAGGTGTTACATCTAAGATTAGCCATTGTTGGAGAATTAACCCTAGCCCAAGCGATTCCCAAGGTGTTGGTCACGGAAAAATCCGAATAAATCTAGAACTCGGGTTATTAACCCTTGAACTAGCTCAAACTTCCTAAAACTTTAGAAAAGCCGAATAGAGAAAACCTCTCAATTTTACTGATATTCTGAATTGATATCAAATTAATATAAACTCAGTCTATTTATAATAACTCAATAACCTAACCTAATCCTAATAGGAAACAATAACAAAAATAGAATCATAAAGTAATTCTAATAGGAAATAACATTAACTCCTAATGCAGGTCAAATATGCAATAAAATAAAAAACCTAAAAAAAGAAACCTAAATAAACACCAAAATAGTTGCCCTGCCCAAAAGATTTCTATCGCGCTCCAGTGAGTGTCGTTACTTATCGCTGCGACCGCAAGTCGTGGTACTTACTGTTTTTGTTTTCAATTTTTATTTGAAAACAGTGAGTATCGCGACTTGTGGTCGCGACACAAGTTGTGGTACTCACTGTCCCGCGACACCCCTAATTTTCTCTCTCCTCCGAGTATGGCCCTCATAATCTACATTCTTACTTTTGCTTTTGCTCACATATCTTCTCACTCCTCTCAAACTGAACTGTGGTGAATCAACCAAGTTCATTTTGCCACATAGATAATGAAAACGAACAATAGTGAGGCCCTTAGTCAGGATGTCAGTAACTTGATGGGTAGTTGGCATATACGTAGGCTTAATTTCCTTAGAAGCAGCCTTCCCTCTAATGAAGTGGACATCTATTTCAACATGCTTAGTCCTAGAATGATAAACTGAATTTTGTGCCAAGGCATTGGCCCTCATATTGTCACAATAAACTATAGCTGAGCCATGTAGTGATAGACCAAGTTCTGAGAGAAGAGACTTTAGCTACAAGATATCAGTAACACTATAAGACATGGCCCTATACTCTGCCTCGGTGCTTGATCGAGCAACAACATGCTGCTTCTTAGAGCTCCAAGAGATGATATTTCCACCAAGGAACAAATAATTACCACTAGTGGAACGACGATCATCGGGGCTGCTGGCCCAATCTGCATCAGTTTTTTCCTCAAGAGTCAGAGGTACACCTGATTTGAACCAAAATCCCTTAGTCATAGAACCTTTGAGATACCGAAGCACCCTTTTGCAAGCAAGCCAATGCACTTGTGAAGGAGCAACAAGAAATTGGCTTAACTTGTTGACTATGAAGGAGATGTCATGTATGGTTTGAGAGAGGTATTGAAGAGCCCCAATGATACTCATATACAAGGTGATGTCAGGAAAAGTTTTACCTGTAGCCAAAGTCAGCTTTGTTCTAGCACTAATGGGAGTGTCACAAGGCTTACAATCAACCATGTTTGTATTCTTGAACAAGTCAGCAATGTATTTGGACTGTGTGAGAAACAATCCCTAGTAGACCCAGATTTTTTAAGGCAAATATAGAATGTAGCTTGCTGATAAGATGCTGAATGCTCAAAGAATCATTACCTGTGATTAAAATATCATCTACATAGACTAATAGGTATATAATCTTGGATCCTTGTCTATGAACAAAGAGAGAAATGTCTGAGGCAGAATTCACAAACTGCCAAGAGAGAAGGGCAGCTCTTAACTTATGAAACCAAGACCTTGGTACTTGCTTGAGCCTATAGAGAGTCTTGGTTAGTTTGCACACAAAAGTAGGATGAGTTGGAATTTTAAAGCCTTTGGGCTACTTCATGTAAACTACTTCATGGAAATCCACATTCAAAAAAGCATTGTTGATATTCACTTGCTTGATATCCTAACTATTCAAAACAACAATTATAAATATGACTCTAATGGTGGCTGCCTTTACTATGGGGCTAAAAGTCTCTCCAAAATCAAGGCCAGGGGTTTGATGGAAATCTTTGGCCATTAACCTTGCTTTATGTTTAAGTATGGTGTCATTTGTGTTGTATTTGATTCTAAAAACCCACTTGCAACCCACAATATTCATATCACTAGTAAAGGGAGCTATTTCTTAGCAAGGTGGAATATTCATCTTACATTGCTAATAATCAAGCTGGATCATATAAGGCTTCCCTAACATTTTGAGGTTTAGTTTGTTCTAAGAAAACAACAGGCAAAGACCAAGATGATGTATACACCTTTGGTTTGAAAATGCGATTATTTGATCTTGTGATTATATAATGAGAAGATTGAACTGGGGGAAGATTAGTTACAACTGAACCAGAATGTCCTAACTGAGTTGAAAAACCAGAAGCTGCAGTATCAGCTTCATTGTTAGCTAAAACCTATACTGAAGGCTGCTGGAAACCTGCATTGTGAGGAGTAGGAGGCATAGAAGTTCGGGGAATTGATGCTGGTGGAGAATATGAGTGTGAAACAATATCAACAACTATTTGAAGAAGAACTAGAGCTGAAACTGATACTGAAGCAGTGTTAGTGTAAGGAAAAATGGTGTATATGGAAATTCCATGCATTAAACTCTGCATGTCTTATAACAAAGACCTTTCCTGATGGATGCAAGCAACAATAACCCTTATGCATTGTGCTATAACCTATAAACACATACTTCGTGGTGTGAAAATTAAGCTTGGTCTTGGAGTAATCTCGAAGATAGGGAAATACTGAGCAGCTAAATGTATGAAGAAAATTGTAATTGGGAGCTTTGTTGTACAATTTCTCAAAGGGGCTTTTAAATTGTAATAAAGCTGTAGGCATATTATTCACAAGAAAACAACCTATTGTGAAAGGTTCAAGCCAAAAAGTGAGAGGCATCCTTGCATGAGCCAATAGGGTCAAACCGGTCTCAACTAAGTGCCTCTATTTTCTTTCCACCACACCATTTTGACCATGTGTATAGGCACAAGAGAACCTAACCTTAACCCCTTGTTTTGATAGAAAATAAACAAAATGTAGATAATCTCCTCCCATATCAGTTTGGAGACATTTAATCCTCTTCCCAAGTTGTAATTCAACATGTTTTTGAAAATTGATGAACATACCAAGTGTAACATCCCCAATTTCATATAAATATGAAAATGTAGTTTAATTGATATGGAGTATGGAAATGTGAAATTTATGATTTGAGGGGTAAACAATATAATTAAATGTATGTATATTTTTAAGGTTTTCAGGTGGACCAAGTGGAGCGGTCCAGAAAGAATACATGAAAGAGAAGGAAAATGTTAGCAGTGAGTACCACGACCACTCACCGCGACTAGGGATTGCGATGAGCAACTCGCGGTGAAAATGATGAATTGAGGCAGTGAGCACCGCGACCAGGGGTCACGATGAATAGCTTGCGGTGAAAATGTTAATTTGGGGGCAGTGAGCATCGCGACTGGATATCGCGATGAAGGCGGTGAAATCACTCCAGTGAACAACGCGATCAGGTGGCGCGACCACAGGTCGCGACTAGCGGTCGCGATGACCGAAATTTTATAAAAAAAATAAGAGGCGGTGAGAAGCTTCAAGAAAAAGCCAGAGAGAAAAAGGAGAGAGGGGAGACCGGGGAAAGGAAAAAAAAAGAAGAAGAAGAAGAAGAAGAAGAAGAAGAAGAAAAGGAGAAGAAGAGGAAGAAGAAGAGGAGAAGAAGAAAGGAGAAAGAAAAAGAAAAAGAGAAAGAGAAAGATAAAGGAAAAAGGAGGAGAAAAAGAGAAAAATCCAGAAGAGAAAAGGTGGAAAACGATATCCAGATTGGTGTACACTGATTTCTAAATTCGTTATAATATTCGTTACATATTTCCAGTTGAATTTCCATATTTTGTGAAATTGAGTTTGAAAATTTATATATGGATTTTTTATAATTATGTTCTCGTTTATGAATATTGTTAGAAACTGTTTGAAAATAATTAGGGAATACGATAGTATAATGGAATTTCTATGATTTCGAATAAATCGTTTTGCGAATAATGTTTGGAAACGATTTTGAAATAAGTTAATATAATTGTTGTTTTGCAAATGATATTTAAAATAATTTTAGAATATATTGATAGTAGTATTGATAAGCGTTTTGGTTTTGAGAATGATTTTGACAATAACATCGGATTATTTAGTATTATCGAATTTCTGTAATATCATATGCTTTCAAATACACTTGTTTTATGAATATTGTTTGAAATAAAGGTTACAACTAATTGAAATTTGTTAAATTCAAGTTGTTGATATCGAAATAAATAAAGTGATTTGATATGAAATTTGAAAAATTGTGTATAGTAAAACGGCCTTAGGATACTTGAACATATATACGGATATAGGAAGTTGGTATATCAGCTGGGTTATTTTAGCAGTACTGCATATTGCACCGATATTGATCTCGATGTTGATATATGTACCTCCCCAAGGATTCGTCCTGGGGTAGGGAGACACGTACCTCCCCAAAGATTCGTCCTGGGGTAGGGAGCTATGTACCTTCCTAAGGATTCGTCCTAGGATAGGGAGATACGTACCTCTTTAGGATACCAAACACTCGATCCTAGAGTAGGGAGTTATATGTACCACCCTAAGGATTCGTCTTAGGGTTGAGAGTTATGTTCGACTGACAGCCACTGAGAAGTCGAACGACCCGTATTCCAGTCTTGAAATTATGTTGAGTATACCAAATTGCCAAAATTGAAAGAAATGAATAAAGTTTATAGAAACGAATTTTGAGTATTTTTATAAGATTTACTGAAATTAGTTGAATATTATGGAATTTTGATATATAATTGATCTGAAATTTTACTTATGAAATATATATATATATATATATATATAAATCAATTCCTGTTGATATTTAAATTTGAATAGTTTATTTATTGTTCTTATTGGATAGTATATTACTGATTTTATATGATAAAGGTTTTCTTTAATTATACGTTTTGTTAATATGATTATTTGATTTGTATTGAAAGGTATAGTTGATATATTATAATTTGTATTTGTTTATATACATTATAAATGAAATTATGTGAAAGTTTATAAATTCGATTAGTGTACACCCACTAAGCATTATTGCTTAGTGCGTTGATTTTATCACGCGTAGGTACCAAGGATATCAGTAGAGATAAAGGAAAAGATTGAAGAGGTAATACCTGCAGACAGAGATTTAGAGTCACCATACTGCTGGGTAGTTATATTTGAATTTTGATTGTATATTGTATTTAGTTAAGCATGCATATACATAATTTTGCAAAGTTAGCAAAATTTGGGTTTTGTAAATGTTGTAACTATTAATTATGAATTGATTTCATTTGAAAATGGTTGGAAAGTCGCACTAAATGGCAGAGTGCGCACATGTTTGAGAAATTGATTTTGAAGTGTTGAAAATTATGTTGTTTGAGTTTTGTGGTAAAACAGGATTATTGAAAAATCAGGAAAATAGAGGGAATTCTGCCGAAATTTTTAAAACTAAATTTTAATGGGATCACTAAAGAGATTTTAAATTATAAATTATTTGATTTTCAAATTATAAACAGAATTAAGAAAACTTTTGAAAACCCGGTAGCGCTCCCTGAGTCGATCCAGACGAGTCAGGTCAGGGGGTGTTACATTTAAGTGCATCAGATTTTAACTTCAAAGGGAACATCCAAGTAAACCTTATAAATGCATCAACAAAAGCAATGTAATATCTAAATCCTTGAGTTGAAACAAAGGGAGTTGGACCCCAAAAATCATTATATACAAGCTCAAGTGGTTCTTTTGCAGAAATTTGAGACCTAGAGAATGGTAACCTATGCACTTTTCCAAGTTTACATTAGTCACAAAATTCTAGAGTCCCAATGTTACAAGGTACATGTAATTGATGTAAAACCTTTATAAGAACAAGAGGAGCTGGATGCCCCAGCTTTGCATGCCAAATGGAGGAGTGCATTTTGGCTGCATAGGTACCAAATTGAGGTTGCCTATTATTTTCAACTGACGAGATCGGTTTGCAGCTGCTATTGTCACCTACATTTGTTCGTTGTATGTACAAATGGTTGATGTGAGGAGGAGAATGATTAATGTTCTTGTTTAAAATCTGCAGAGGAAGGACCATCTAGTCTCAGTTGGTAGAAGCTATCTTTAATAGTTTCTTGGAGGAGTATCTCCCCAGTTTTCTGATCCTTCACAACACACCCATTAGAACAAAATTTTGTGACAATATTATTGTCCTTAGTCAATCTAGAAATACTTAGGAAATTATTTGTAATATTAGGATATGATTCAAGTGCAGCCTTTTAAAATTCATAGTATGAGAAGCAACATTAGCATAACCAATATTAGAGATATTGAGTTGTTCACCATTACCTACAACCAACTTTTCCTTACCCTTGTATTCAAATTTCATGGACAAGTTGCTCAAATCTAAAGTGATGTGGTTTGTTGCACCACTATCAACATACCATGAGGGATCATTCACACTATTTGAAGTTGCAATGTAAGCTGAAGTTTAATGATAATTTGCTTGCATTGGAGAGCTGTTGTGAATATTTTCCTGCTGGAACATCATTGGAGTAGCATTCCCTCGATTAGCAAACTGTTGAGACTGTCCTATGAATGCTTGATTAGATGCATTGGATGTTGAATTCACTTGATTTGGCTTTTGGAAGTGCTGATCAAACCTATGATAGCACTGAAAAGCATGATGCCCACGCTTTGTGCACAGCTAACAATAAAGTTTCCTCCCTCCTGATCTGCCCTGTTTACCTCTTCCTCTTGAGCTGTTTCTGTCATAGTTAGATCCTCTATGTTGATCTTTCCTCTCAGAATTGTTATTACTTGCATAATTGGTTGATGCTCTATTAATTGAAAGCTGATAAGTTCTTCAATGACTCAATCCTTTGCTCGTGCATGAACAGCAAGAATTGTTCATCCTCAAGACTCATGGTGCTTCTTTGAGAAGAAATGTAAACAACTATTGCTTTATACTCATGTCTAACACCATGCATGAAGCATAGCAGCAAGTCCCAATCTAAATCTTCATCTCCAGCCGCTGAAAGAGCATCAACAATGTTCTTGATGTTCAAAACAAAGTCACTAATTGAATGAGAGCATTTCTTGATTGTTTGAAGTTGCTGCCTTAGCTGCAGGATTTTGGCCATGGATTTTTGTGAGTAGAGATTTTAAAGCTTAGTCTGAGCTTCAAGTGAGGTTTTACATTTGGTAACTTGACCTATAACTTTTTGACTCAAGGTAGAGATGAGCCAAAACAGAAGAATTTGATCATATTTCTTCCACTTTTGATACTCTGCATTCAGTTGTTGTTCAAGCCTTGTTCCTCCATTTTCATCACTGACTTGTACATTGATGTATTGGCTCAGTGGACACTTGGAGCTATCAATGTAATCCTCAAGATCTAGTGCATTAACAGCTGGTAAGGTCTGAGTTTTCCAATAAATCCAGTTCTCTTCATCATTTTATATTTGATCTCTACCGTCCATCATATAATGGATGATGAAGATTCATTGATATTATAAATTAAAATATTTTTAATTATATATATATATATATATATATATATATACCTTTATATCTTTGATGCCCTAACATTTTTAATAAAAAAATTACCCGTTAAACGTATTTGGATAAATAAAACTTACAGTAGGGAGAAAACTGACTATAAAATAAAATTACGGGGGATTTTGAAGGAGAATTTTAATAATATTTCTAACTGAAAAGTTGACGGTCAATGATATTTTAGTAATTAAAACTGATAGTAGAGAGATTTTGACTATAAAATGATATTATGGGGTGATTTTGATTATAAATAAAATTAGAGAAGAAATTTTGAGAAATACACTAAATTATTAAAAAGATTTTAAAGATATCTCTTTAGTTTATAGAAAATGTCACGTTCAATGACTTTTTCTTACTAATATATTGTAGTGGAATTGTGGCGGAGTTGTTGAGATGAGAGACCTCACTATTTTTTTTTTTTTAGGGTTATTTTATTTTTCCTCTTAATGTTTGGATTAATATTTATTTTCTCCCTCTATTTTTAGAATTATCTATTTTTCCCCCTGCTATTATCATTCCATCCAAAAAGTTAATTTTTAACATTAATAGGTGTGTAAATACTAAAACACCCTTAATAAAAATTAATAATTTAAAAATATATATTTTTCCTCTTCTCTTTCATCCCTCACTCTCCCTCCTGAAAATACACCTCCATTTCTTTCAACATAATTACCCACAGTCCACATTTCATCATCACCATCAATTTCCAACTCAATCCCATACATCAAAACTTTAATATCACTATCCATCACCAACTAATAAAGCCCAAAACCACCAAATGAAACTGAAAACCACTCCAAAACCCCCAAATCCACCGGAAAAGAAAAAAAAAAAAAAACTAAACCCCCAAATCCAAAACTACCTAAACACACCAAATAAAATTCAAAACCACCAAAACTCCCATCTCACCTTTTCCCGCCGCCACAAACTCCAAAACCTTCCTAAACATCTCTCTCAAAACCCGCTTCTCTTTCCTCTCCAAAATCTGCCGCCATAACACCACCAAAAGTTATAGAGAAGAGATAGCCGGAGATGGGTAAAAAATAAGAGATGGGAGAAGATAGAGAGTGGAGAGTTAGAGAAAGAAAAAGTTGAAAAAAGTGAAAGAATGATGGAGAGAGGCGGAGAACGGAGAAAGGAGAGAAAAATAAAGAAAGAAATGATGAGTGGGAGAAGAGAGAGAGATACGTTTTTAAATTTTAAAAGAAAGAAATGATAGTGGGAGAGAGAGAGAGATATATATTTTTTTAATTGTTTTTTAATTTTTTATATTAAATCAGTTATTGGATAATGTAATTACCGAAATACCCTTACACTTTAACGTTAAAGAACAGTTTCATAACGGTAGGGAAGAAAATGGGTAATTTTAAAAATAAAGGGGGGAAATGAACATTAATCCAAACGGTAGGGGACAATATAAATAACCCTTTTTTATTATTTATATTCTTAAATGTTTTGTCCTTTTTTTTTCTTATTATATTGTTCAAAGCAAGGAATATTTGTTGGCTGATATTTATATCTAAATTATTATATTTATTTACAAAAATAAATTTTATGATTTTTGGGAAAGCAACCTTTTAATTTTGAATTTAAATAAAAATATCCTTATTATATATTAAAATCACTTCGTGATTTTAAAATCTAATTAAAATTTCTCTATTTTTTTATCAAAACCCCTATACAACAATTTTATCAAAATTTAAAATACGAAAATTGTTTTTGAAGTCAAAGTTTAAGGGAGTTTTTGATATATATATATATATATATATAAACCGTGAAATTATTACCATCTTTTTTTAATTTTTTTTAAATATTTTATCGATTTTAAACTATGGTATTTTCTTAGTATGGTTATAATTTTTTTAAATCATAATATAACTGAGGCAATTACTAAAAAATGAGATTTAAGCTAATCATTACCATAACTATGGTTTTTTTTTTTTTTTTTTGCAAATGCATACATAAAGAATCCTAATCAAAAGTCGAGGATATCTAAAATTTTAAAAAAAATTATACAATTATAAAATTAATTATAAATCTATTGAGACTTGTCGAGATTATTCACGAAACATGTAGTCTAAATATTCATTCCTGTAAAGGAAGATATCTACTCCCACTATAAGGGGATAAAACTATTCGCACATACTGGTAAATGTGTATGGTAAGACTTAAACTCTCACTACTAAGATGGAAAGTAAATGTACTAACCACTTGAATTATAAGGGATGGTTAATTAGATACAAATGATGACATTTTCGCATTATTTATTCGCTATTATAGCTTAACAAACATTTTAGGTTCTGAATTTAACAAAATTCAAAAGTCAACAAGTTACATTATATAACAATTCTCAATTTGTTGTACATTCACTTATAACTCAAACGGTCGTATACTTTTCCTCCACATTTGTGATAGGTATTCAAATTTGGAGAGACCTCTTCCTGTAGTGGGAATTGATTTACGGGCTACCTATTATAGTTATAGTTATAGACATAAGATTTAGCAAAATACAAGTAGGCAGTGAATCCAACAGCAGTAAGTGCAGCAAGTAACCAGTAAAAATAATCAAGATGTGCCTGATTGAGATTATTAGCTAACCAGCTGACTCCTCCATTAGAACTGCTTATTTCATCAATGGTAGAAACAAGAAGACTGCTTAACAAGCTTCCAACACCCATAATACTCATGTAAAGGGAAACACCAAGACTTCTTAGTTCTTTAGGGACCTGATTGTAGAAGAATTCTTGAAGACCAACAATGGTGAAAACATCCGCGAGCCCCAACAATAGATATTGAGGAACCAACCACCAGAAACTCATTGGAATCGTCTTGTTTGGCTTGTCAATTACTACGCACTCTTCTGCTATTTCAAGCCTTTTCATCTCTACAAAACCTGTATCGTAGTAACAAACTCGTTCTTTAGATAACTAGCATAAATTTAATTTATAACTGACTTGTATTATATTACAAATAAGTCTTATTCTCTACTTCTGCCAAGACACATCTTCATATGTCAGAAAGTTTGAACTTTATTTTTTGGGTTTCATATATATTTACGAATTTGTTTTTCAATGGAAAAGGGTCTTCGATCATGATCATTATCGTACCTGCAACTATCATGGAAATAGCTGACAAGACCATCCCAATTCCAATTCTTTGAAGCATTGTAATACCAGAGGGGATCCTGGTTAAAGCTCTTGCTTGGGGAACAAAAACTCGGTCGTAGATGGGGATGAAGATAACAATGGCGATGCCAATAAAGAGTTGAAGTGTGGCTGCTGGAATTTCAGAGCCGCCTGGGGAAATTGTTCTGTCCATTGTAACTCCTTGTTTGGTGAAGAAAGTGGTGGACTGTGCAAACACCATAGCATATGCCAAGCATGTAGTCCATATCGGAATAAGCCTCAATAATGCCTTTGCTTTTTCGATGTCTGTGACTGCAACCCTGTTACTGGACTTTCCATCTTCTAATGAATCTGTTGCAATCAAGGCTTTGTTAGATGCATTGGATGTTGAGCTAACTTGATTTGGCCTTTGGAAGTGCTGATCAAACTTATAATAGCACTGAAAAGCATGATGCCCAGGCTTTGTGCACAGCTGACAATAAAGTTTCTTCCCTCCTGATCTGCCTCATCTACCTCTTCCTCTTGAGTTATTTATGTTGTAGTTAGATCCTCCACGTTGATCTTTCCTCTCATCATTGTTATTACTTGCATAATTGGCTGATGCTCTATTAATTGAAAGCTGATAAGTTGAGTTCAATAACTCAATCCTTTACTCGTGCATGAGCAGCAAGAATTGTGCATCCTTAAGACGCATGGTGCTTCTTTGAGAAGAAATGTGAACAACTACTACTTCATACTCATCTCCAACACCATGCATCAAGCTCAGCAGCAAGTCCCAATCTAAAACTTCATCTCCAGCCACTGAAAAAGCGTCAACAATGTTCTTGATGTTTAAAACAAAGTCACTAATTGAATGGGAGCCTTTCTTGAATGTTTGAAGTTGCTGCCTTAGCTGCAGGATTTTGGCCATGGATTTTTGTGAGTAGAGATTTTGAAGCTTAGTCTGAGCTTCAAGTGAGGTTTTACATTTGGTAACTTGACCTATAACTTTTTGACTCAAGGTAGAAATGAGCCAAAACAGAAGAATTTGATCATATTTCTTCCACTTTTGATACTCTGCATTCAGATGTTGTTCAAGCCTTGTTCCTCCATTTTCATCACTGACTTGTACATTGATGTATTGGCTCAATGGACTCTTGGAGCTATCAATGTTATCCTCAAGATCTAGTGCATTAACAGCTGGTAAGGTCTGAGTTTTCTAATAAATCCAGTTCTCTTCATCAAGTTTGATAGGAAGATTGAAATGTAAGGTTTTGGCAAGTGAGGAGAAATCCAAGTTTGGTGAACTTGTTGAAGATTGATTCTGTGTTTGCAAGGAGGCATTCGAAGAAGAAGAAGCCATTGATGACGTGAGTCAATAAGCTCCAATACCAAGTGAAAATAGGAGATTTTGCTAGGTGTTTGATAAAAGTTACTAAGTGTTTGATGTGTGTCTAAGAGAAAATGAAGAACATAATTTTAAGCTCTATTAATGGAGGTTTTAAGAATTCTCTGAAAACTATTATTGATCAATCTTCAATAATAAAATGTGACTAATAGACTCGCTATATATACAAGAATAAATCACAGCCCCTCATCACCGTCAACTCTAATTACATCAGCTTAACCACAACTCAGATTGTAACTAATTCGATTACAATCTGTTACAGTATATCTAATGCTACAGGGCTGTTAATTAACTACCAGTGCTGACATTAGATCTTCTTAACACATTCATTTGATCATGATTGAAGCTATGATTGCTTGAGAACAATTCAGACTTCTTTGGTCTGTCAGATGTGTTGTATGATGGAGTTGTAGCCTGATTAAAACTCTTGGAGTTTGTTAATCTATTACTGCAAGTTGCACCACTTGAACCAACTTGCTTTGGTTTACTTCCAGCTCTATTTATTGCAGCACCCGAACCAACTAGCTTTGGTTTATTTCCAGCACAATTTATCAGTTGAGTTTGCTAATGTGAATCATCAACAATTCTGCATTCTTGCTTTTGTTTTTGCTCACATATCTTCTCAAGTGGTTGTGAAAGTGAAAGAGCTTTTTTTTTTTTTTTTTGGCGAATTACACAAATACTCCTAACGTTTGATATACTGGATAGAAAAGATTTGATCATATCAACACATAAACTTACCTGATATTTAAAAATTGATATTATTAGCGAACCAGTTGACTCCTCATTAGAAGTGCTTATTTCATCAAGCATAGAAACAAGAAGAGTGCTTAACAAGCTTCCAACACCTATAATACTCATGTAAAGGGAAACACGCCAAGACTTCTTAGTTCTTTAGGGACTTGACCGTAGAAGAATTCTTGAAGACTAACTATGGTGAGGACATCTACAAGTCCAAACAATAGATATGAGAAACCAACCACCAGAAGCTTATTGGAATCGTATTATTCAGCTTGTCAATTAGTTCATACTCTTCCGCTATTTTAAGTCTTTTCAGCTCTACAACAAAACTCGTTCTTCAGATAACTAGTATAAATTTTAGAACTGTCTTATATTTTGTTTAGAAGTTCTTTTAATATCATCACCAGATACGCTTTTAATATGTAAAAACAAATTTCGAGAGAGAGATGTATTTATGAGATCATGAAAACATTAACTGAAAAAACAGTGTTTTTGCAAAAGAAGATTTTCAAAAAATACAAATGAGTCTGATTCTCTACTTTTACCAGACACATTTTCAAATGTTAGTAAGTTAGAAATTTAATTTTTATTAGATTCCAATTTAGGTTAAAGAATAACAAATTTTTACTTTTTTAAATTGAAGAGTAATTTGATTATGGTTTGTTGGAACTTACCGATATTAAACATTATTATATATAGGGGTGGGAAAAAATCCAATGAACCGAACTGAACCGATCCAAAACCAGATCGGTTCAAGATTCTTAATGGATTAGTTCGGTTTATTTTTTTAGAAATTAGTCATTACCGGTTGGGTTCAAGGTTCGGATTTCGGAACAGCGATCCGAACCGCTGAACCGGTAACTCGGAATATAAATTTTAAAAAAACAAAAAAAAAAAAAACTAATCTACTGCCTCCCTCATTCAATCATTTTTCTCTGTCTCATAAATACAGACAGAGCACGATCTCTTTTCAAAACCATCTGGTTTGATTCTTCTATTGTTTATTTAAAAATTTTATTATTATTTATGGATTGATATTTAGATTATTATATATTATTTAGTAGTTATTTGTAGACTGTTATCATTGGAATGTTATTTGAACAGGTTTATATTGAGTACTTGGAATGTTATTTGAATTTTGAACAGATTTATATTGAGGACTTGTTATTTGGATTATTATACAACTTTTGTATAGTTGAGGACTGGAGATTTAAATTAATAGGCTTAACATATGAAGAACAATAGAGTAAAAATCAAGTCCATTTGTATGGCCCAATAGGTCCACGAACTGATCAAACCGAATCATAAATTGATCAGTAATAATGTGACACCTAATTTATTAGTATTATATAAATAATAGGATAATGGTCGAATGAAATGACAATCATAAATCATTTGTTATATATTGTAATCAATTTTAGATTAATTTTTTTATACTTTTATAAAATATTTAACATGAAGGGCATTAAAACTCTCTCTCTTGACTTTTGAAATACAAGTAAACAAAGAATAAATAAAACATTTACTTAATTTTTAGTTAACAGTGACTGAATATACTGACTGGTTTCAAATAATAGTGAAAATAATGGCAAGGGCCCTAGTTGCGAATTCTATTTCCCAGAGTAGTTTCGAAAAATAATAAATAAATAAAAGTTAATCAAAATTGTAAAATCAAAATGAATAATTTTGTAAGAATTAGTGTTTAAAGTTTCGTAAGAACAGCAAAGAAAGTGAGATGAAAAAAATCATCTCAAATTGATTACAAGAAGTTACCTTCCGTGTTTGCAGTATCACCACATGTTTAATAATTACGTGTGGGAATATCAAATGCGTATTAATGCTCGATCTCGATAAGTGTTAACATTCCCTTAAAATATTTGGTGTCAACTTCCGAAAATAAATACTTTCATAAACTAGTCATAATTGCAATTCTTAGGGTTACAATAACTGCCACATTAACAAAGCATTATTATTTACATAATGCTGCTAGTTATATACAAGTACAGTCCCTCTCTTATAAATGAATGATTTTGAAAAATACAAGAAGGAAATCAAGCCTAGAGCACTTAGTCCAGCAACAAGCCAATAAAAGTAATCAAGATGTCCATGGTTTAAATTATTGTCCAACCAGCTATACTGGCCATCTCTACTTGTTAGTTTGTCAACAGTTGAGATGAGAAAACCGCTCAGAAAGTTCCCCACACCTATAATAGCAAGATAGCACGAAAGACCAACACTCCTTAATTCTGTTGGAAATTGATTGTAGAAAAATTCTTGAAGACCAACCATAGTGCACGCCTCAGCGACGCCTAATACGACATATTGTGGAATCAACCACCAAACACTCATTGGAATTGTCACATTTGGCTCATCCACCAGTCCATGTTCCTTAGCTGTTTTCAGCCTCATCATTTCAACCAATGCTGCAATTACCATAGAAATAGTACATAGAAACAAGCCTGTCCCTACTCTCTGAAGGGTTGTAATACCGACTAGTTTTCCAGTGAAGGCTCGTGCGAATGGAACAAATATACGGTCGAACACGGGCAAGGTGAGAATAATGGCAAGACTGATAAAGGATTGAAGTGAAGCAGCCGGTATGTCGAAGCCTGATGTAACTGTTCTATCCATTGTGGCACCTTGCTTGGTGAAGAAGGTTGCACACTGTGCAATCACAATGCCATACACCAAGCTTGTCATCCATACAGGAACAACATTGAGGAGTGCCTTTGTATCTTCAATGTCGCTGATGCTACTACTACCCACATTTTCGTATTCGTTCGAGCCATCTGCTGGTGCAAGCAAGGCTTTATTAAGGAACCTGCCGGAGTTTCATTTTTTTTTTTTTCATTACAAAGAAAATTATTACACAAAATGTCTTAATATAACAAAGGAATCCAATTTCCAATCCTATTATGGGTACAAGTTCCATGACAACGAAGAATTAGTACATCAAGGGTCCGTTCGTTAACGTTTTACAAATATATTTTCTATTTTTGAATTACTAAAAATAATTAAAACACATGCGTCAGCTATATTTTTGAAATAATTTAACTAAACACAATATTGCTCTTATGAAAAAATATATTTTGAAAACAATTTGTATTATAATATTATTATATATTTAATGAGTAACGCTAGACATTTAACCTTCTATCCCAACTAGTAATGCGTCAATTAGTGAATGAATTTATATGACAAGTGGGATAAATCAACCTCAATTGTAAATTTATTTACTAATTAACACATCATAATTGGGATACAAGTTAGAATATAAGGTGGGATGTCTAGCATTACCCATTACTTAATATATTTATTTTGTTTCAAAATATTATTTTCAGTTATTGATATATCAATTTCTTGTGTTCAAATGAAAATCGATAAAACAAAAAATCAGAAAATATATTATGTACCGAACATGCACCAAAATTCTTCACAAAGTATGTCAAATATGCTCTTCACTTACTTGAATTGATCAGAATTTTGGTGGTGGGGCAAGATTCGACATGCTTCTTCTTCCTCTTCAACAACAACCATTGCAGAAGGCGAGATTCGCCAGTTCTTAATCGCAGCAACAAACACCAGACCGATTCTCACAAAGGGGCTTTTAACATCCCTTTTGATACTAAATCGATAGGTCTTGGTTCCCAGCAAGAAAACCGCCAGTGTAACGACCATGACGATACATGGGATTCCAAATCCAAGAGCCCAACTTAGGTTGTCTTGGATGTAGTTTAGGATCAAACAGGTCGACAAAGCTCCCAAACATATCCCAAAACCCCACCAATTGAAGAATGAACTCTTTAATTTGCATTCCTCAGGGTCTTGTTCATCAAACTGATCCGCACCGAGAGCCTGAACACAAGGCCTGTGCCCACTTTGAGCAACCGCTACGAGATATATAGAGAACAAGAACAAGATTACTTGGAACTGATGATCAGGAGGAGAAGTACACAATGTTATGATGAGTGGTGGTGGATGCAGGAAGCATGGTTGATAATGTTAGCAACCCAAGTCCCTGTAAAAATTATTCAAATATCCAAAGTTAAAATATTATGATGAGTATTATGGAAGAAGATATCGACAAAAATAATGAGAAAGCTAAGGAATTTGAGATTGCAGTCATATATATATATATATATATATATATATGTATGTATATATATATATGTATATGTATGTATGTATATGTATGTATGTATACGTATAACAGTATATGTATATATATATATGTATGTATACGTATAACAGTATAAGTATACGTATAGTATAGTGTTAAGAACATGTTAACATTTTTCTTAAATATAAATAAAAATCTCAATTTTGTCTTGAAATTCCTGAGAGTAATTAGAGGTGATTTCATAACGATTTTAATGAATTAGGATTGATGCGTTTAACATGATTAATAAAAACAGTCAAATGTTTGGATTGACTAAAACACGACCGGACCAGACCGGACTGACTGCAATTCTTGTTTAAACACCAAGCAAACTTGGCAGCTAAACTTAGACTTCAAAAGAACTAAAAACAAAAAAGAATGAGAAAAGCTAACTGACCAGGACATATATAAGAGAAGCAACAACTACAGTCCTGTAACGGCCAAGAAAAGAGTCAGCAACTAACGCTCCAAACAGCGGCAGCACATACGTCGTCCCCGACCACACGTTCACGTTCTCCGCCGCCGTCACAGTCGACTGACCGAGCGGTCCCGTCAAGTACGTTATCAGATTGGATTCGATCCCGAAATACGCGAACCTCTCTGCCACCTCCACACCTATCATGAATTTCGCAGACCTCCAGCAGCCGGAGCTCGAACGGAGCACCGGTCGGCCTCTGTAGTCGACGCAGCCGTCCACGGGTTCTTCCAGAAGCCGTGCTTCGGCGTCGGAGAGGTAAGAGATGGCCATGGCTAAATTTTTCCAGGTAGGATTGTTTCTTGTGAATTATTGAAGCTGTGCTGGTCTCTTTAAAAAAAAATATAAAAAAAAAAGAGCTGTGGTTACTGGTTGTCTTTGGACTTTGGTTGATATTATAATTATTATTTATTTTATTGAAAATGTCACGTTCGATGTCCTTTTCGTATGAATATTATATTGTTTCGCAACAAAGAACATTATTAAAACAAAAAATATGCAAAGAATATATTGCAGTGGATTTGTAGTGATTGTATTTGCGGAGGTTAGAGGGTTTTTTTTTGTTTTTTTCGAAATATATGAATACTCTTAATGTTTGACATATTATATAGAAAAAATTTAATCATATTAATACAAACCTTACCTGATATTTAAAAATTAATAGTATTAGCGTCCGAGTTGACTCATCATTAGAAGTGCTTATTTGATCAGGCGTGGAAACAAAAAGACTGTTTAACAAGCTTCCAACACCTACAATACTCGTGTAAAGGGAAACACCGAGATTTCTTAGTTCTTTAGGGACCTGATCCGTAGAAGAATTCTTAAAGGCCAACTATGGTGAGGATGTCTGTGAGCCCAAAGACATGAGGAACCAACCACCAGAAACTCAGTTGGAATAGTATCATTTAGCTTGTTAATTAGTCCGTACTCTTCCACTGATTCAAGTCTTTTCAGCTCTACAAAACCTGTGCTGCAGTGATAAAACTCGTTCTTCAGATAACTAGTATAAATTTTAGAACTGAATTGTATTTTGTTTGGAAGTTCTTTTAATATCATGAGCGGACGCTTTTAATGTGTAAAAATAAAATTCAAGAGAAATATATATTTTTGAGACCATGAAAACATTAATTGAAAAAACAGTTTGTTTTTGCAAAAGAATATTTTCAAAAAATATAAATGAGTATGATTCTCCACTTTTACCCGATACATTTTCAACTGTTAGAAAGTTAGAAATTTCATTTTTATTAGATTCCAATTTAGGTTAAAAGAATAATAAATTTTTACTTTTTAAATTGAGGAATAATTTGATTATGGTTTGTTGAAACTTACGGATATTAAACATTGTTATATATACGGTTGGATATTTATTCGCACAAGTAGATATTTATCTTCAATATTTATATATTTTGATAAATATTAAAATAAAAAATTTAAGAATAAAAAATTTTCATTTTCATTTTGACTTTTTTTTTTCAAATTTTTTTTATTTAAGTATAGTAGAAAAAGCTTTAAAAATCGTGGGTCCATCTTACAAATAATTTTGATACAAAATCGTTTGAAAATAATAATAATAATTGATAGGAAATATTGCACTTGCTTTGTCTTATTTTAAATGAAATTGTACGTTCAAAGACTTTTTTCCTTTTATTTTACGAAACTCAATTTAAAAGTCAATGACTAATTATTGATAACATTTATGATTAATGCTTTCCAACCAGAAAAAGTAACAATTTACCCCATCCTTCAACCTACCTTTATAAAAAAAATTAAATATTTATAATTATAAAATACTTTTAAAAAATAAAAAAATAAAAAGAAAGCCAAAGAGATTTCTCCTCAGTGATGGAGGATTGATCTCCTCTTAGATGTGGGTAGAGATAGTACAGTTTTCCTATACAGTAGTCATGGTCAAGGTTTCGAAACCGACGGTTCCGGTTTAATTTTTAGGAAAATCGAAATCTGGTCCGTAGGGGTCTCGATTCCGATTTCGATTTAGGGAATCGGCTGTTCAACCGTCGGTTCCCTAAACCGGAACCAACCCCCCCTTAAAAAAAATATTGAAAATTTTTTAATCACCTACCACTGTGTGAGGCAGTGGGAAGTGGTACTACCACTGCCATGATTTGATTCTTTTAAAAAAAAAAAAAAAAAAATTTTGGAACACTTTTTTTTTTTCTGGTTAGGAACCGAAACCGGCCTAACCACCGGTTCCTTGAATAGCCAGTTAGGAACCGGCAGTTCCGGTTCCTGTTTGCTACTAATCGAAATTGGGACTGGGAGTCCCGGTTTGTAACCGATTTTGAACCGAGACTGCCGATTTTGGTTCAAAACCATTGATTTGGTTCGAACCGCCAAATTCGAACCCAACCGGAGCCATCCCTACTATACAGTTCTACTACATCTTAATATAAATACGTAAGTTAAAATTTATTTTAAATTTTTATATACCTTACATATATAGTATATAATTAAATAAGTAATGCGATATGATTTAAAAGTTTGTTCAACATTAATAACCAATAATGTGACATGTAATTTATGATTATTATATAAATAATAAGATAGTCCGCGAATGAGATGACAATCATGAATCATTTGTTATATATTGTAATTAATTTTAGATTATTTTTTATACTTTTATAAATATTTAAAAGTAAATAAATAAATAAATAAAAGTTAATCAAAATTGTAAAATAATAATAAATAAATAAAAGTTTATCAAAATTGTAAAATCAAAATGAATAATTTTGTAAGAATTAGTGTTTAAAGTTTCATAAGAACAGCAAAGGTAAGTGACATGAAAAAAAATCATCTAAAATTGATTACAAGAAGTTACCTTCCGTGTTTGCGGTAGTAGGTTTAAGTATCATCACATGTTGTTTGCTAATTATGTGTGGAAAGGCAACTCACCTATATTACGAGAGTATATATATATAAACTGTCTATTAATGCTCGATTTCGACAAGTTGCTAACACTCCCTTAAAATATTTGGTGCCAACTTCCGAAAATAAATACTTCATAAACTAGTCATAATTGCATTTCTTAGTGTTACAATAACTGCGACATTAACAAAGCATTATTATTTACATAATGCTGCTAGCTATATACAAGTCCAGTCCCTCTCTTATAAATGAATGATTTTGAAAAATACAAGAAGGAAATCAAGCCTAGAGCACTTAGTCCAGCAACAAGCCAATAAAAGTAATCAAGATGTCCATGGTTTAAATTATTGTCAAACCAGCTATACTGGCCATCTCTACTTGTTAGTTTGTCAACGGTTGAGATGAGAAAACCGCTTAGGAAGTTCCCCACACCTAAAATAGCAAGATAGCACGAAAGACCGACACTCCTTAATTCTGTTGGAAATTGATTGTAGAAAAATTCTTGAAGACCGACCATAGTACACGCCTCAGCGACGCCTAATACGACGTATTGTGGAATCAGCCACCAAACACTCATTGGAACTGTCACATTTGGCTCATCCACCAGTCCATGTTCTTTAGCTGTTTTCAGCCTCATCATTTCAACCAATGCTGCAATGACCATAGAAATAGTGCATAGAAACAGGCCTGTCCCTACTCTCTGAAGGGTTGTAATACCGGCTGGTTTCCCTGTGAAGGCTCGTGCGAATGGAACAAAAATACGGTCGTACACGGGCAAGGTGAGAATAATGGCAAGGCTGATAAAAGATTGAAGTGAAGCAGCCGGTATGTCGAAGCCTAATGCAACAGTTCTATCCATTGTGGCACCTTGCTTGGTGAAGAAGGTTGCACACTGTGCAGTCACAATGCCATACGCCAAGCTTGTCATCCATACAGGAACAACGCTGAGGAGTGCCTTTGCATCTTCAATGTCGCTGATGCTACTACCCACATTTTCGTATTCGTTCGAGCCATCTGCTAGTGCAAGCAAGGCTTTGTTAAGGAACCTGCCAGAGTTTCATTTTTTTTTTTTTCATTACAAAGAAAATTATTACACAAAATGTCTTAATATAACAAGGGAATCCAATTTCCAATTCTATTATGGGTACAAGTTCCATGGCAACAAAGAATTAGTACATTTTATGGAACCTAATAGCTTTTTGATTCAACTAGACAATGAACATAGTGATAGCTTCCATATGCTAAAACTAATGAATACGAATTTCCAGACATCAAGGATCCGTTCGTTAACGTTTTACAAATATGTTTTCTATTTTTGAATTACTAAAAATAATTAAAACACATGTGTCAGCTATATTTTTGAAATAATTTATAATATTATTACTTAATGAGTAACGCTAAACATCTCACCTTCTATCCGAACTAGTAATGTGTCAATTAGTTAATGGATTTATATTGCAAGTGAGATAAATCAACCTTAATTGTAAATCTATTCCCTAATTAACACATTACTAGTTGGGATACAAGTTGGAATATAAGGTGGGATGTCTAGCATTACCTATTACTTAATATATTTGTTTTATTTTAGAATATTGTTTTCAGTTATTGATATATCAATTCTTGTGTTCAAATGAAAATCGATAAAACAGAAAATATATTACCAAACATGCACCAATGTTCTTCACAAAGTATGTTAAATATGCTCTTCACTTACTTGAATTGATCTGAATTTTGGTGGTGGGGCAAGATTCGACATGCTTCTTCTTCCTCTTCAACAACAACCATTGCAGAGGGCGAGATTCGCCAGTTCCTAGCCGCAGCAACAAACACCAAACCGATTCTCTCAAAGGGGCTTTTCACATCCCTTTTGATACTAAATCGATAGGTCTTGGTTCCAAGCAAGAAAATAGACAGTGCAACGACCATGACGATACATGGGATTCCAAATCCAAGAGCCCAACTTAGGTTGTCTTGGATGTAGTTTAGGATCAAACGGGTCGACAAAGCTCCCAAACATATCCCAAAACCCCACCAATTGAAGAAGGAACTCTTTATTTTACATTCCTCAGGGTCTTGTTCATCAAACTGATCCGCGCCGAGAGCCTGAACACAAGGCCTGTGCCCACTTTGAGCAACTGCTACAAGATATATAGAGAACAAGAACAAGATTACTTGGAACTGATGATCAGGAGGAGAAGTACACAATGTGATGTTGTTTGTGTTTTGGCAATCAAAAGTGGTGGTGGATGCAGGAAGCATGGTTGATAATGTTAGCAACCCAAGTCCCTGTAAAAATTATTCAAATATCCAAAGTTAAAATATTATGATCTTTATGGAAGAAGATATCAACAAAAATAATGAGAAAGCTAAGGAATTTTAGATTGCAGTCATATATATATATATATATATATATATATATATATATATATTATACGTATACGTATACGTATAACAGTATAAGTATACGTATAGTATAGTCTTAAGAACATGCTAACATTTTTCTTAAATATAAATAAAAATCTCAATTTTGTCTTGAAATTCCTGAGAGTAATTAGAGGTGATTTCATAACTATTTTAATGAATTAGGACTGATGTGTTTAACATGATTAATTAAAAGAGTCAAATGTTCGGATTGACTAAAACACGACCGGACCGGACTGACTGCATTTTTTGTAACACGATTATAAACACAATACGAACACCAAGCAAACTTGGCAGCTAAACTTAGACTTCAAAAGAACAAAAAAAAAAAAAAAAAAGAATGAGAAAAGCTAACTGACCAGGACATATATAAGAGAAGCAACAACTACAGTCCTGTAACGGCCAAGAAAAGAGTCAGCAACTAACGCTCCAAACAGCGGCAGCACATACGTCGTCCCCGACCACACGTTCACGTTCTCCGCCGCCGTCACAGTCGACTGACCGAGCGGTCCCGTCAAGTACGTTATCAGATTGGATTCGATCCCGAAATACGCGAACCTCTCTGCCACCTCCACACCTATCATGAATTTCGCAGACCTCCAGCCGCCGGAGCTCGAACGGAGCACCGGTCGGCCTCTGTAGTCGACGCAGCCGTCCACGGGTTCTTCCAGAAGCCGTGCTTCGGCGTCGGAGAGGTTAGAGATGGCCATCGCTAAATTTTTCCAGGTAGGATTGCTTCTTGTGAATTATTGAAGCTGTGCTGGTCTCTTTAAAAAAAAATAAAAAAAATAAGAGCTGCGGTTACTGGTTGTCTTTTGATTGACATTATAATTATTATAATTATTATTTATTTTATTAAAAATGTCACGTTCGATGTCCTTTTCGTATGAATATTATATTGTTTCGCAACAATAGAATATATGGCAGTGGATTTGTAGTGATCGTATTTGTGGAGGTTTGAGGTTTTTTTTTTTTTATTTGCGATTAATGTTTGACATATTATATAGAAAAAATTTAATTATATTAATATAAACCTTACCTTATATTTAAAAATTAATATTATTAGCGTCCGAGTTGACTCGTCATTAAAAGTGCTTATTTGATCAAGCGTGGAAACAAGAAAACTACTTAACAAGCTTCCAACACTTATAATACTCATGTAAAGGGAAACACATAGACTTCTTAGTTCTTTAGGATCTAATCCGTGGAAAAATTCTTAAAGGCCAACTATGGTGAGGATGTCTGTGAGCCCAAAGATATGAGGAAACAACCACAAAAAACTCGTTGGAATAATATCATTTAGCTTGTCAATTAGTTCGTATTCTTCTGCTGTTTCAAGTCTTTTCAGCACTACAAAGCCTGTATCGCAGTGATAAAATTTGTTCTTCAAATATTTAGTATAAATTTTAGAACTGAATTGTATTTTGTTTGTAAGTTCTTTTAATATCATGAGCGAGAATACGTTTTTAATGTCTAAAAATAAAATTCGAGAGAAATATATATTTATGAGACCATGAAAACATTAATTGAAAAAACAGTGTGTTTTTGCAAAAGAAGATTTTCAAAAAATATAAATGAGTCTGATTCTCCACTTTTACCCGACACATTTTCAACTGCTAGAAAGTTGGAAATTTCATTTTTATTAGATTCCAATTTAGGTTAAAAGAATAATAAATTTTTACTTTTTTAAATTGAGGAGTAATTTGATTATGGTTTTTTGAAACTTACAAATATTAAACATCGTTATATATACGGTTGGATATTTATTCGCTCAACACCAGTAGATATCTATCTTTACAATAATAAAAATACCATACAATATCCACATATTCTCAGAAATCTTAAAATAATAAAATTTAAGAATAAAAAATTTTCATTTTCATTTTGCCTTTTTTTTTCAAATTTTTTTTATTTAAGTATAGTAGAAAAAGCTTTAAAAATCGTGGGTCCATCTTACAAATAATTTTTATACAAAATCGTTTGAAAATAATAATAATAATTGATAGGAAATATTGCACTTGCTTTGTCTTATTTTAAATGAAATTGTACGTTCAAAGACTTTTTTCCTTTTATTTTACGAAACTCGATTTAAAAGTCAATGACTAATTATTGATAACATTTATGATTAATGGTTTCCAACTAGAAAAAATCACAATTTACCCCATCCTTCAACCTACCTTTATAAAAAAAATTAAATATTTATAATTATAAAATACTTTTAAAAAATAAAAAAATAAAAAGAAAGCGAAAGAGATTTCTCCTCGACCTCGGTGATGGAGAATTGATCTCCTCTTAGATGTGGGTAGAGATAGCACAGTTTTCCTATACAATAGTCATGGCTAAGATTCCGAAACTGACGGTTCCGATTTTGAAACCGTAGGTTCCGGTTCATTTTTTAGAAAAATCGAAACCTGAACTGTGGGGGTCTCGATCCCGGTTCTGATTTTGAACCGGAGGAGGAACCGCGGTTACGGTTCCTCCTTCGATTTAGGGATTCGGCTGTTCAACCGCCGGTTCCCTAAACCGGAACCGGTCCCCCCTTAAAAAAAATTTTAAATTTTTTAATCACCTACCACTACGTGGGGCAGTGGGAAGTGGCAGTCTGCCACTGCCCATGCTACCATGATTAGATTTTTTTTATAAAATAAAATTTTTTTAAAACACTTTTTTTTTCTGGTTGGGAACCGGAACCGGCCTAACCGCCGGTTCCTTGAACAGCCGGTTAGAAACCGACAGTTCCGTTCCCTGTTTGCTACTAATCAGAACTGGGACCGGGGGTCCTGATTCCGGTGTCCCGATTCATAACCAATTTTAAACTGAGACCGTCGATTTCTGTTTAAAACCGTCAGTTCGGTTCGAACCGCCCAATTCGAACCCAACCGGAGTCATCCCTACTATACAGTTCTACTACATCTTAATATAAATACGTAAGTTAAAATTTATTTTAAATTTTTATATACAAATTTTAAATTTTTATATACCTTACATATATAGTATATAATTAAATAAGTAATGCGATATGATTTAAAAGTTTGTTCAACATTAATAACCAATAATGTGACACGTAATTTATGATTATTATATAAATAATAAGATAATCGGCGAACGAGATGACAATCATAAATCATTTGTTATCTATTGTAATTAATTTTAGATTATTTTTTATAATTTTATAAATATTTAACATGAAGGGCATTAAAGCTCTCTCTCTCTTGACGTTTGAAATACAAGTAAACAAAGAATAAATTAAACATTTATTTAATTTTTAATTAACCGTGACTGAAAATAATGGCAGGGGCCCTAGTTGCGAATTCTATTTCCCAAAGTAGTTTCGAAAAATAATAAATAAATAAAACTTAATCAAAATGAATAATTTTGTAAGAATTAGTGTTTAAAGTTTCATAAGAACAGCAAAGTAAGTGACATGAAAAAAATCATCTAAAATTGATTACAAGAATACCTTCCGTGTTTGCGGTAGTAGGTTTAAATATCACCACATGTTTTTTACTAATGATGTATAGGAAGACCACTCACCTATATTGTGGAAGTATATATATATAAACTGCGTATTAATACTCGATCTCGACAGGTGCTAACAATCCCTTAAAATATTAGGTGTTAGCTTCCGAAAATAAATACTTTCATAAACTAGTCATAATTGCATTTCTTAGTGTTACTATAACTGCTACATTAACAACGCATTATTATTTACATAATGCTGCTAGCTATATACAAGTACAATCCCTCTCTTATAAATGAATGATTTTGAAAAATACAAGAAGGAAATGAAGCCTAGAGCACATAGTCCAGCAACAAGTCAATAAAAGTAATCAAGATGTTCATAGTTTAAATTATTGTCGAACCAGCTATACTGGCCATCTCTACTTGTTAGTTTGTCAACAGTTGAGATGAGAAAATCGCTCAGGAAGCTCCCCACACCTATAATAGCAAGATAGCACGAAAGACCAACACTCCTTAATTCTGTTGGAAATTGATTGTAGAAAAATTCTTAAAGACCGACCATAATGCACGCCTTGGCGATGCCTAATAGGACGTATTGTGGAATCAGCCACCAAACACTCATTGGAATTGTCACATTTGGCTCATCCACCAGTCCATGTTCCTTATCTGTTTTCAGCCTCATCATTTCAACCAATGCTGCAATGACCATAGAAATAGTGCATAGAAACAGGCATGTCCCTACTCTCTAAAGGGTTGTAATACAGGCTGGTTTCTCAGTGAAGGCTCGTGCGAATGGAACAAAAATGCGATCGTACACGGGCAAGGTGAGAATGATAGCAAGGCTGACAAAGGATTGAAGTGAAGCAGCCGGTATGTCGAAGCCTGGTGTAACTGTTCTATCCATTGTGGCACCTTGCTTGGTAAAGAAGGTTGCACACTGTGCAGTCACAATGCCATACACCAAGCTTGTCATCCATACATGAACAACGCTGAGGAGTGCCTTTGCATCTTCAATGCCGCTGATGCTACTACTTCCCACATTTTCGTATTCGTTCGAGCCATCTGCTGGTGCAAGCAAGGCTTTGTTAAGGAACCTGCCGGAGTTTCATTTTTTTTTTCATTACAAAGAAAATTATTACACAAAATGTCTTAATATAACAAAGGAATCCAATTTCCAATCCTATTATGGTTACAAGTTCCATGGCAACAAAGAATTAGTACATTTTATGGAACCTAATAGCCTTTGATTCAACTAGGCAATGAACATATTGATAGCGTCCATATGCTAAAACTAATGAATACGAATCTCCAAACATCAAGGGTCCGTTTGATAACTTTTTACAAATATATTTTCTATTTTTGAATTACTAAAAATAATTAAAACACATGCGTCAGCCATATTTTTGAAATAATTTAACTACACACAATATTGCTCTTATGAAAAAATATATAGTGAAAACAATTACACTGATTGCATATTATAATATTATTACTTAATGAGTAACGCTAGACATTTCACCTTCTATCTCAACTAGTAATGTGTCGATTAGTGAATAAATTTATATGATAAGTGAGATAAATCAACCTCAATTGTAAATCTATTCACTAATTAACACATCACTAGTTGGGATACAAGTTGGAATATAATGTGAGATGTCTAGGATTACCCATTACTTAATATATTTATTTTAGAATATTGTTTTCAATTATTATATATTAATTTCTTGTGTTCAAATGAAAATTAATAAAACAAAAAATCAGAAAATATATTACGTACCGAACATGCACCAAAATTCTATACAAAGAATGTTAAATATGCTATTATTCACTTACTTGAATTGATTAGAATTTCGATGGTGGGGCAAGATTCGACATGCTTCTTCTTCCTCTTCAACAACAACCATTGCAGAAGGCGAGATTCGCCAGCTCCTAACCGCAGCGACAAACACCAGACCGATTCTCTCAAAGGGGCTTTTTGTTAGGAGAGAGAGAAAAAATAGACACAAATATTTACGTGGTTCGGTACAAACTTGTCTACATCCACGGAGCACACCTACTTTCACTATTTAGAGAAAATTACAAGCTCACAACTCTCTGATTTTCTCTCAAAGTTTTCACAAAGCTCTCTCTATCTCTCACACTTCTCTTCTTCCTCACAATTGCTCTCTCACAATTGCTCTTGGTGTATGTGTTTTTTGTGTCTATTGACATTACAATTTATGGGTATTTATAGCAAATAAAAAGAAGGAAGGTATGATTCTAACCACTCATTAAACAATAGCTCTATCATAATTTCCACTATCTTCTCCACCAACTTCTCCACTATAATTTTGACTCCACTAACAATCTCCCACTTGGAGACAAAGATGACCGCATGTGAAAAGTGGTGTGCTCAAAAAACTTCTCTTCACGTGCGAAGACCAACTGAAGCTGAGCACAGCTTCAGTTTCTTAGTCGTGACAACTTTGGTTAACATATCTGCTGGATTCTTGCTGCCATGGATCTTCTCTAATGTTAGCACTTCATCTTCCAATAAAGATCTGATGAAGTGGTAACGGAGACTGATGTGCTTGGTTCTAGAATGAAATGCTGAATTCTTTACCAGATGCATCGCGCTCTGACTGTCTCTATACAGAACATTCTTCCCTTGACTGAATCCCAGCTCTGTCAACAAACCTTCTAGCCATATCATTTCTTTACTGGCTTCTGTAACTGCTACATACTCAGCCTTTGTAGTGGATAGTGCAACAATCTTTTGTATCTATGACATCCAACTAACAGCTGTAGTGCCAATGGTAAAGACATACCCAGTGGTGCTTCTTCGGTGATCAATTTCACCTGCAAAGTCTACATCTACGTAGCCTTGAACTTTTAACTCTCCCTTGCCAAAATGCAAACACTTATTTATGGTGCCTCGTAGATACCTCAAAATCCACTTCACTACTTCCCAGTGAGTCTTTCCTGGATCTAACATAAATCTGCTGATAGCTCCCACTTCATGGCCAATGTCAGGTCTAGTGCAGACCATTGCGTACATCAAGCTTCCAACGGCTGAGGCATAAGGAATCTTATCCATGGAGTTTCTCTCTTCCTTCGTCTGAGGAGACTGATTCTTGAAAAGACGAAAGTGACTAGCCAAGGGTGTGCTAACTGGCTTGGCATCGTCCATGTTGAATCTATGTAAAATGCGCTTGATGTATTCTGCTTGAGATAATTGTAAAGTACTTTCTTGTTTATCTCTAGTGATTTGTATTCCAAGAATCTTTTTAGCTGGACTCAAATGTTTCATGTCAAACTCTTTTGACAATTGCCGCTTCAAGCTTTTGATCTCGTCCATATCTAAACCAGCTACTAACATATCATCAACATAAAGTAGTAAGATGATATAACTGGACTTACACCTCCTAAAGTAGCAACAACGGTCGGCATTGCACTTCTGAAAAGCTTCTTTGTACATGAAACTATCAAATTTCATGTACCACTGTCTTGGAGCTTGTTTCAAGCCATACAAGCTCTTCTTTAATCTGCACATTAGGTTTTCTTTCCCCTTTTCTGCAAAACCTTTTGGCCGGTACATATATATCTCTTCTTGTAGATTTTCATGAAGGAATACGGTCTTCACATCTAACTGCTCAAGATGAAGATTTTCTGTAGCACCCCCCGACCCGATCCGGCCGGACCGATCCGGGGCGCGCTACTCGGACTTTCAAAACTTTTCAAAACTCATTTTACGTTTTAAAATCACCGTGAGCCCATAAAATATTTTAAAGATCCTTTTCAAGTGAGCCCATAATAATAATTAACTTTTTGCGAAAATTCGGCAGAGTGCCGTTTGTTTTTCGGACTTCCCAAAAACCTGCTTTTACACAAATCAATTCAAAATTCACATTTTTCACACAAACACTTCTATCACTTTCAATCAGTTGCGCACTCTGCCGTTTAGTGCGACTTTCACAATCAGTTTATAAAATAATAACAAATCAGACTTAAACATTTACAATCATTTTGATAATAGAATACAGAAATCATAAACTAGTTAATTACAAAACATTTTACAAAACATATTTACAAATTCCCTGTATATGCATGCTTTCAGAATATATACACATAACAAAAGTATAGCTACCCAACTGTATAATCCTGTGACTCGGTCTGCAACTTGCTCCTCCTTCAATCTCTAGCCTCCTCTGGATTCCTGGTACCTACGCGTTAGAAACAAACTAACGCGCTAAGCATAAAGCTTAGTGGGTGTACTAAAACTCAATTAAATAAATTACAATATAATTATTCTTTAAAGAGACAATAAACTACACTATGAATTTCATTTCTAAATCAAGTTCCAAAAC
The DNA here is from genome assembly GCA_003430845.1 of Xanthoceras sorbifolium. Lineage (NCBI taxonomy): Eukaryota > Viridiplantae > Streptophyta > Magnoliopsida > Sapindales > Sapindaceae > Xanthoceras > Xanthoceras sorbifolium. The sequence goes on along the minus strand of CM010617.1, from coordinate 4,500,036 downwards.
AATTAATGTCAAAATCAAAGCATTTAAACAATTTTAATCACTTGAAATTCAACGTATGAATTCGATCCATTAAATCATTCAATTCAGTTTCAATTCAACTCATTTCTGGCCACTAGAATACTAAACATTCTAGGACTGGAATATGGGTTCACGTGATTGTCCGAGATTGCCCCGCAACAACAATCGCTAATATCATCGCGATTGTCCGAGATTGCCCCGCAACAACAATCGCTAGTATCATTGTGATCGTCCGAGATTGCCCCGCAACAACGATCACTAAATCGGTGTGATTGTCCGAGATTGCCCCGCAACAACAATCACACAATAATAACGGCGCAGTACTGCTCAGTAAAACCCAGCTGGTATACCAACCTCCTATATCCACTTCTATGTCTACGTATCCTAGGGCCGTTTCGATAAACTATTTTTGTTTCACAATAAACGTCGAAATAGGTACTCAATAACAATAAATTTTTCAATAAACATACAAATCATATAATATTCTTCAACAAGCATACTCAATTATTTTTTTTTTTTTACGAAATCGAAATATTCAAAAACGAAATCCAAGTACAATCTAACACAAAATCAGTCCAAAATAGTCCAAAATAAAGATATCAACATCGATTTTTCATAAACTCAACAATAAAGACAATAAACAATGTTCATACGAAAATCAAATGCAGGAAATCTCTACAAAATCGAAAACGAATCGAAAACAATAACGAAAAATGAAAAATGAAAACGATAACAAAACAATAACGAATATTTTCGTAATGATTTCGAAAACAAACGTACACCTACTTGGAATCCGTGTTTTCGTTCGACAAATCGCGGTTCCACGATTTCGTTTTCCCTTCCCTTTCCTTTCTCCTTCTTCCTCTTCTTCCTCTTTTTCTTTTCTTTTCTTTCTTCTTCTTCTCTCTTCTTCTTCTTCTTTTTCTTCTCTCTTTTCTCTCCTTTTCTCTCTTTTTCTCGGTTCCTTCTCTCTCTGTTTTGGCTTCTCGCTTCTGCGAGAAGCTTCTATTTTTTTTTTTTATATTTTTTTCGCCATCGCGACCGCCGTCGCGACCTGTGGTCGCGCCACCAGGTCGCGGTGCTCACTGGAGTGCGCGCACCGCCTTCGTCGCGAGCGCGCCTTGGTCGCGCGAGAGCTCGCGCTGCTCACTGCCAATTTTTGACAATTTCGTCGCGAGCAGTCCATCGCGACCTGTGGTCGCGGTGGCTGGTCGCGTTGCTCACTGCCAGGTTTTGCCATTTTCATCGCGAGCAAGCCATCGCGACCTGTGGTCGCGGTGACTGGTCGCGGTACTCACTGCCAGATTTTGCGTTTTTCACCGCGAGTGAGCTGTCGCGACCTGTGGTCGCGGTGACAAGGTCGCGATGCTCTCTGGTCCAGTTTTCCAATTTTTCATTTTTCATTCATTTTTCACTATTCAATCCGGTCCGCTGGAAATTATAAAATAATCATACATTTAATTACATTTACACCCCCTCAAATAGTAAAAATTTATTTTTCACATATTTCATATATATCAAAAATTCATCACCCGAAATCCGGGATGTTACAATTCTCCCCCACTTAAGCAATTTCGTCCTCGAAATTTTACCTCAATGAAACAGTTGGGGATATTGCTGTCGCATCGTTTCTTCACTTTCCCAGGTAGCCTCTTCTACTTTATGGTTCCTCCAGAGAACTTTTACCAGTGGCACTCTTTTATTTCTAAGTTCCTTGATCTCCCGATCAAGAATCTGTACTGGTTCCTCCTCATATGTCAGGTCTGGTTGGATTTCAATGCTTTCGGCCTGAACTCTGTGAGAAGGATCAGATCTGTATCTCCTCAGCATCGATACATGGAACACATTATGGATCTTTTCCAATTCTGGAGGTAAAGCTAGTCTGTAGGCTACTGGTCCCACACGTTCAATGATTTCGTATGGCCCAATAAACCTAGGACTCAACTTACCTTTTCTGCCAAATCGAAGCACTTTCTTCCACGGAGATACTTTCAAAAATACTTTCTCACCGACGTCATATTCTATCTCTTTTCTTTTCAAATCCGCATAGGATTTCTGTCGATCAGAAGCAACTTTCAATCGATCCTTGATGATCTTCACCTTTTCCTCAGTCTGTCTGATCAAGTCTGGGCCTACTAACCTGTCCTCTCCTAACTCTGTCCAGCACACTGGAGTCCTGCATTTCCTTCCATACAGTGCCTCATACGGTGCCATAGCTATGCTCGACTGATAACTGTTGTTGTAGGCGAACTCAATCAATGGAAGATGATCCGCCCAACTTCCTTCAAACTCAATTACACAACTCCTGAGCATATCTTCAAGTACCTGAATTACCCTTTCGGATTGTCCGTCTGTTTGCGGATGGAAGGCTGTACTGAAACTCAGTCGAGTACCCAAGGCTTCTTGAAATTTCTCCCAGAATCTGGATGTAAACCTCGGATCTCTATCTGATATAATGGATACAGGCACTCCATGCAATCTGACTATCTCTCTGATATACAATTCTGCCAGTCGATCCAGAGAGTAGTCAGTTCTGACAGGTAGAAAATGTGCCGACTTCGTCAATCTATCCACTATAACCCATACTGCATCGTGTTTACTCCGGGTGAGTGGCAATCCAGTGACAAAGTCCATAGTGATGCGATCCCATTTCCATTCAGGTATTGCTATTGGCTGTAACAATCCTGATGGAACCTGGTGTTCAGCTTTCACCTGTTGACAAGTCAAGCATCTGTTCACAAATTCTATCACATCCTTTTTCATACCAGACCACCAGTACTGCATTTTCAAGTCTCTGTACATTTTCGTGCTACCTGGGTGCATAGCATATGAACTGCTGTGTGCCTCTGTCAGGATCATTTTTCTCAATTCTTCATCTTCTGGAATGCAAATCCTATCTCTGAAACACACAATACCGTCAGTTCTGATTGAGAAATCCGGATGCTTCCCTTCTGGGATCTGTTCACATATCATCAGAATTCTAGCATCCTGCTTCTGTTTCTCTGCAATCTGCTGAATCAAACTGGGCCTGCAAATCAATTCGGCTACCACTGCACTATCTGGATTCAGCTGTAAATGAACATTCATAGCCTTCAGAGCAAACAGTGCTTTTCTGCTCAATGCATCAGCGACTACATTCGCCTTTCCTGGATGGTAGTCAATTATACAGTCATAGTCTTTAATCAACTCCATCCATCGCCTCTGTCTCAGATTGAGCTCTCTCTGGGTAGGCAGATATTTCAGACTCTTGTGATCGGTGTATATGTAACATTTCTCACCATACAAGTAATGCCTCCATATTTTTAGTGCGAAGACTATGGCTGCAAGTTCCAGATCATGAATCGGATAGTTCAGCTCATGACTTTTCAGTTGTCTGGACGCATATGCAACCACCTTGCCTTCCTGCATCAATACACATCCCAAACCATGATGTGAGGCATCACTATAAATCACATAGTCTTTACCTGAAACAGGCTGAATCAGAACTGGAGCCTCTACAAGCATTGCCTTCAATCGGTCAAAAGCTGCCTGGCATCTGTCAGTCTACTCAAATCTGACATTCTTATGCAGTAGCTTGGTCAACGGACTTGCTATGGAGGAAAACCCCTTCACAAACCGTCGATAATAACCTGCCAAGCCTAGAAAGCTTCTGACTTCTGTCACATTTCTGGGAGGCTTCCATTCCACTATTGCTTCGATCTTTTTCGGATCTGCCTTAATACCCTCTGCGGATACAATATGACCCAAGAATGCAATCTCAGGCAACCAGAACTCACACTTGCTCAGTTTTCCATACAGTTGCTTCTCCCTCAGAATCTGCAATACTACTCTGAGGTGTCTGTCATGGTCCTCAGCTGTCTGTGAGTATACCAGGATATCATCGATAAACACCACTACAAACTGATCCAAGTATGGCCGAAATATTCTGTTCATCAGATCCATAAAGGCTGCAGGTGCATTAGTCAGCCCAAATGGCATCACTACAAATTCATAATGCCCATACCTGGTTCTGAAAGCAGTTTTCGGAATGTCTGAATCTTTTATCCTCAACTGATGATATCCCGATCTCAGATCTATCTTTGAGAAGACACAGGCTCCTCTCAATTGATCGAACAAATCGTCGATTCTAGGCAACGGATACTTATTTTTCACAGTCAGTTTATTTAGCTGCCTGTAATCGATGCAGAGTCTCAGGGACCCATCCTTCTTCTTTACAAACAGGACTGGGGCTCCCCAAGGGGATACACTGGGCCGAATGAAGCCCTTATCCAGCAATTCCTGTAACTGTATCTTCAATTCTTTCAGTTCTGCTGGTGCCATTCTGTAGGGTGCTATCGATACTGGAGACGTACCTGGTGCCACATCAATCACAAACTCTACTTCTCTCTGAGGTGGCAAACCAGGAAGCTCCTCTGGAAACACATCTGCGAAGTCACACACAGTGGGTATATTCTGAATTTCTGCATTCACTTTTCTAGAATCAACCACCTGTGCCAAGTACGCTTCACACCCCTTTCTAATCAGTTTACAGGCTGCAGTGGCTGAAATGACATTGGAGAGAAAATCCCTCCTTTCACCCACCATTGTGATTTCTGAACCATCTACTGTTCTGAGGGTTACTCGCTTCAGTTCACAATCGATCACTACTCTATGCCGAGTTAACCAATCCATGCCTAGTATTACATCGAACTCATGGAATGGCAACTCCATTAGATCTCCAGGAAAATCACACTCCTGTATCCGAATCGGACAATTTCTGTATATACGATTCACTACCACACTCTGACCTATCGGATTACTGACTAATACATCAAGTTCAGTAGGTTCAGTTTGCAAATTTCTTTGTTTCAACAATGCATCACAGATATATGAGTGTGTGGATCCTGGATCTATCAATGCAATAGTTGAAGTATCAAAAATAGAAATAATACCAGCTATCACATCAGGAGCATCTTTATCTTCTTGAGCTCGAACACCATAAACGCGTGCAGGAGCTCGACTATCAGGTCTGGCCACTGACTCTGACGCTCCTCTATGGCTACCACCTTCAGCTACTGCCTGACCAGGCCTCCTACCTCTGGAAGTAGTAGGGGCTGATCTCTCTGGCTGTTGGGGTCCCATCTGTGGGCAATCCCTCACAAAATGATCATGGGAGCCACATTTCAAGCAGGCTCCTGTAAGCTTCCAGCATTCCCCAGAATGTCTTTTGCCACAATGATCACATACTGGAGGGGCTGGTCCCCTACCCGCACTCCTAGGGGTACTGGCCACAGAAGTCGCAGACTGACCAGGCCGAGCTGTAGGTACTGGCCTCTGTGACTGCACTGGACCACTCGGTTGCGGTCCTTTAAATTTCTTGCTCGGGGATTGATATGAGCTGGATGGCCCTGCCCCTCTTCTCTGCTGCCCTCTGTCTCTTCTGGCCTGCTCTTCTTTCTTTATTCTTTCAACATTCAGAGCTGCCGAGACAAGACGGGTAAAATCCTCGAATTCAAAAGCAGCAACCTGTAGGCGGATGTAATCATTCAGTCCATCCTCAAACCGTCTACATTTATCCGCATCAGTTGTCACCATCTCTTTGGCATACTTACTCAACCTGACAAACTCCCTCTCATAATTCAGTCACAGTCATCTGCCTCTGGTTTCAGGTTGGTCAAACTCCCTCTTCAGATTATCCAGATAGATGCGACCAATATATTTTCTCCGGAACTCCGTCTGAAAGAAGTCCCACGTTCTGTCCTCTGGTCGCACTGTCTGTATAATGGAGGTCCACCACTGGTAGGCATCCTCCTGCAATAAGGATACTGCACATTCCAATCTCTCCTCCGGTGTGCAGTGCATCTGCTCTAATATTCTGTTCGTCCGCTCAAACCAGTGTTCTGCGGCAGATGCATCCTCATCCTTTCTACCATGGAAATCAGTAGGTCTGTGTTTAGCCAGTCGCTCTATGGCTGATCTCCGTGGCGCTGCTCTGGCCACATTCTGGAAGAACTCAGCCATCTGTTGCATAAACGCTGGCTGTACAGGGTCCGGTACTCTCGGACTCACTGATTCCCTCGATGCTCCCCCAGCCACGCTGGCGGGACTCTCGGGTCTATCACCACTTCCTTCCATTCTTTATCCTATATCAGACAGAAGAGTTCTGCAGATTAGAGTCACACATTCCTATGGGTAGCTTTAGACAATGCATGCATATACAGACTCTTTGGTCCAGAAACGCCTAAACCAGGCTCTGATACCACTTAACTGTAGCACCCCCCGACCCGATCCGGCCGGACCGATCCGGGGCGCGCTACTCGGACTTTCAAAACTTTTCAAAACTCATTTTACGTTTTAAAATCACCGTGAGCCCATAAAATATTTTAAAGATCCTTTTCAAGTGAGCCCATAATAATAATTAACTTTTTGCGAAAATTCGGCAGAGTGCCGTTTGTTTTTCGGACTTCCCAAAAACCTGCTTTTACACAAATCAATTCAAAATTCACATTTTTCACACAAACACTTCTATCACTTTCAATCAGTTGCGCACTCTGCCGTTTAGTGCGACTTTCACAATCAGTTTATAAAATAATAACAAATCAGACTTAAACATTTACAATCATTTTGATAATAGAATACAGAAATCATAAACTAGTTAATTACAAAACATTTTACAAAACATATTTACAAATTCCCTGTATATGCATGCTTTCAGAATATATACACATAACAAAAGTATAGCTACCCAACTGTATAATCCTGTGACTCGGTCTGCAACTTGCTCCTCCTTCAATCTCTAGCCTCCTCTGGATTCCTGGTACCTACGCGTTAGAAACAAACTAACGCGCTAAGCATAAAGCTTAGTGGGTGTACTAAAACTCAATTAAATAAATTACAATATAATTATTCTTTAAAGAGACAATAAACTACACTATGAATTTCATTTCTAAATCAAGTTCCAAAACAATTAATGTCAAAATCAAAGCATTTAAACAATTTTAATCACTTGAAATTCAACGTATGAATTCGATCCATTAAATCATTCAATTCAGTTTCAATTCAACTCATTTCTGGCCACTAGAATACTAAACATTCTAGGACTGGAATATGGGTTCACGTGATTGTCCGAGATTGCCCCGCAACAACAATCACTAATATCATCGCGATTGTCCGAGATTGCCCCGCAACAACAATCGCTAGTATCATTGTGATCGTCCGAGATTGCCCCGCAACAACGATCACTAAATCGGTGTGATTGTCCGAGATTGCCCCGCAACAACAATCACACAATAATAACGGCGCAGTACTGCTCAGTAAAACCCAGCTGGTATACCAACCTCCTATATCCACTTCTATGTCTACGTATCCTAGGGCCGTTTCGATAAACTATTTTTGTTTCACAATAAACGTCGAAATAGGTACTCAATAACAATAAATTTTTCAATAAACATACAAATCATATAATATTCTTCAACAAGCATACTCAATTATTTTTTTTTTTTTACGAAATCGAAATATTCAAAAACGAAATCCAAGTACAATCTAACACAAAATCAGTCCAAAATAGTCCAAAATAAAGATATCAACATCGATTTTTCATAAACTCAACAATAAAGACAATAAACAATGTTCATACGAAAATCAAATGCAGGAAATCTCTACAAAATCGAAAACGAATCGAAAACAATAACGAAAAATGAAAAATGAAAACGATAACAAAACAATAACGAATATTTTCGTAATGATTTCGAAAACAAACGTACACCTACTTGGAATCCGTGTTTTCGTTCGACAAATCGCGGTTCCACGATTTCGTTTTCCCTTCCCTTTCCTTTCTCCTTCTTCCTCTTCTTCCTCTTTTTCTTTTCTTTTCTTTCTTCTTCTTCTCTCTTCTTCTTCTTCTTTTTCTTCTCTCTTTTCTCTCCTTTTCTCTCTTTTCTCGGTTCCTTCTCTCTCTGTTTTGGCTTCTCGCTTCTGCGAGAAGCTTCTATTTTTTTTTTATATTTTTTTCGCCATCGCGACCGCCGTCGCGACCTGTGGTCGCGCCACCAGGTCGCGGTGCTCACTGGAGTGCGCGCACCGCCTTCGTCGCGAGCGCGCCTTGGTCGCGCGAGAGCTCGCGCTGCTCACTGCCAATTTTTGACAATTTCGTCGCGAGCAGTCCATCGCGACCTGTGGTCGCGGTGGCTGGTCGCGTTGCTCACTGCCAGGTTTTGCCATTTTCATCGCGAGCAAGCCATCGCGACCTGTGGTCGCGGTGACTGGTCGCGGTACTCACTGCCAGATTTTGCGTTTTTCACCGCGAGTGAGCTGTCGCGACCTGTGGTCGCGGTGACAAGGTCGCGATGCTCTCTGGTCCAGTTTTCCAATTTTTCATTTTTCATTCATTTTTCACTATTCAATCCGGTCCGCTGGAAATTATAAAATAATCATACATTTAATTACATTTACACCCCCTCAAATAGTAAAAATTTATTTTTCACATATTTCATATATATCAAAAATTCATCACCCGAAATCCGGGATGTTACATTTTCACTAGCAACAATACTTAAAACAGACCTGATAGTATTGAGTTTCACAACAGAAGCAAAAATTTCGGTGTAGTCGACTCCTTCCTTCTGTTGGAATCCTTTGACAACTAGGCGGGCTTTGAATCTCTTAGAGCCATCGTGCTCTTCTTTCACCCGATACACCCATTTATTATGAAGAGCTTTCTTTCCCATGGGCAATTTTGCGAGCTCCCATGTCTTGTTTGAGATTAAAGACTTCATCTCTTCTTGCATAGCAAGCTCCCACTGGTTGGCATCTGCTGCCTGACATGCCTCATCGTAGCATTCAGGCTCACCTCCATCAGTCAGCAACAAATAGTTCATGTATTTTCTATTTGGTATATGAGGCCGACTTGATCTTCTAAGTTGTGGCGTGTTAAACTGCTGCACGCTGCTCTGTTCAACTGGTTCCTCTGGCTGAGGACACTCAACTGTCTGCTTTGTTATAAGACTATCTGGAACATCATCTTCATCTACATATATTGGCCCACTCTACTCTGAGTTGCTGGCGTCTACTGTATGTCGATCCTTGTATATTGCCTTTTCATTAAAGATTACATCTCTGCTGCGAATTATCTTTTTATTTTGGTTATCCCAAAGACGGTAGCCAAACTCATCTTCTCCATAGCCAAGGAGGGTGCACTTCTTAGATTTGGGATCAAGTTTATTTCTGCCTTGATCACTGATATGCACATATGCTAAGCAACAAAAAACTTTCAAATGTGAGAGTTTTACCTCTTTTCCACTTCATATCTCCTCTGGTATTCCGAGTTCTAATGGTACGGATAGACTTCGGTTGATCAAATAAGTTACTATGTTGACTGCTTCTGCCCAGAACTACTTTGGTATACCTGATTGTAAACGCATGCTTCTGGCTCTCTCAGTCAACGTTCGGTGCATACGCTCAGCTATACCATTATGTTGAGGAGTACCTGGCACGGTTCTTTCCATTCTGATACCGTGATCATAGCAAAACGTCTTGAATCTGGTGTCTTCATATTCACCACCATTATCGGTTCTGTGCTTTTTGATCTTCACTCATGTCTCATTTTCTACCATTGTTTTCCATCTCTTAAACGCATCAAACACCTCGGACTTGTGATTAAGAAAGTAAACCCATACCTTCCTAAAGTGATCATCAATGAAAGTCACGAAGTAGTGTTTTCCTCCAATGGATGAGACAGATGTTGGTCCCCAAACATCGGAGTGAACGAGCTCAAGCCTCTCCTTCTTTGGGGTTCTGCTGCTTGTCTGAAAGCTGAATCTCTTCTGCTTTCCAAGTATGCAGTCTTCACACATGTCAATTTCTACTGACTGTAGTCCTGGTAGTTTCCCCTTTGAGTGCATAACTTTGAGCCTATTTTCACTCATGTGGCCTAGTCTCTGGTGCCACAAGTTTGAATCTTCGTTTCCTTCTGCAAGTGCAATTGAGCTGCAAACTCCAGCTGTCAGGTAAAGAGTACCGGTCTTCGTGCCTCGTGCAATTGTCATTGCACCCTTAGAAATCTTCCAATTGTTACCGTGGAAGATCGTAGTGAAGCCTTCACTAGCCAACTGCCCTATTGAGATTAAGTTCTTTCTCAAGTCAGGAATATGCATGACATTCTTCAGTTCCCATACAGACTCGTTCAACTTAATCGTCACTGCACATTTACCAACAATATCACAGGGTTGGTCATCACCTAGGTATACCTTACCAAGATTTTCGGGTACATACCTTTCGAAGAGTTCTCTCCGCGAAGTAGCATGAAATGATGCTCCAGAATCTAACACCTAAGATTCTTCCTTGCTCTCCAAAGAGCATATCAAGACATCATTTGTTCCAAAAGTGGAAGCGACATTTGCTTATGCTTTCACCTCATCATCATTCTTCCAACTCTTGCATTGATTTTTGTAATGCCCAATCTCCCCACATTTTCAACACTCAACTGTCTTCGAGCTTTGGGAATTTTTAGGATTTCTAGATTTGGACCTCATGTTTTTTGACTTTCTATGGTAGGTAGATCTACCACGCTCATTTCCTCTATTTGAATTTCTGCCCCTGTTCTCCACATTTAGGGCTGATCCTGAAGTTGATGCACAGTATGACTGCATTCTAATCTCTTCCGTCAAAATCATACTTACGACATCATCGAACTTAAGACTTGATTTTCCCGCGGAGCTACTGATCGCAGTAACTATGCCTCTCCAACTTTCAGGTAGCTGTCCGAGAACTAACAAGGCTCGGATTTCATTAGAGAATGTGATATTCACTGATGTTAGTTGATCCGTCACTTCGTTGAAGTCATTCAGATGTTTTCTGAAGCTTCCTCCTTCAACCATTTTGAGATTAAATAATGTTTTAATCAGATGTACTTTGTTAGCTGCAGACGGTTGTTCATACATACTGAAAAGGGCTGTCATTGGAGATACAGTTGTCGTCTCATTTTTTATGTTAAAGGCAACTGATTTCAACAGAGTCAACCTGATGGTACCAAGTGCTTTTCGATCAAGCACCACCCACTTAGAGTTTGGTATATCTTCTGGCTTTATGCCTTTTAAGGGCAAGTATAGATCTTTCTGAAATAAGTGATCTTCAATTTGCATCTTCCAAAATCCAAAATTTATGCCATCGAATTTCTCTATTTTGGAATTATCTTTTGCTGATGCCATTGCTCCCACTCAAACTTGCAATATCTGATAATACCTTGTAAATTCTTCAAGTCAACGGTCAACACACCTGGTCAACAATCAACACTGATCAACGCCTCTGGTGAACTCTGGTTAACGCCCCTGGTCAACGCCTCTGGTCACCTTCGGTCAACGCTTCTGGTCACCTTCGGTCAAACCCAGTCAACTCCTCCTGTCAAATCGGTCAAACTCGGTCAACAGTAACCGTATACTGAATAATGTACGTAGTCGTGAACAGCACACCAGGTAAGTTCTCAGGAAATAGAGGTGGGTCACAACGGACACGCTTAATTACCAAATATTTCATAGACATGTACTTTTTACACTACGACACAAAATCAGTAAATCTCAAGAACAATTCTTTTCTGATGTGGAATATCAGATAATGCTGCAACCATAGAGCATACTAAGAATTTCCTAGAGAATCTCACACCTTAGCAGCCTGAAACAAATCCTGGTGCTCTTATACCAGTTGTTAGGAGAGAGAGAAAAAATAGAGATACAAATATTTACGTGGTTCGGTACAAACTTGCCTACATCCATGGAACACACCCACTTTCACTATTTAGAGAAAATTACAAGCTCACAATTCTCTGATTTTCTCTCAAAGTTTTCACAAAGCTCTCTCTATCTCTCACACTTCTCTTCTTCCTCACAATTGCTCTCTCACAATTGCTCTTGGTATGTGTGTGTTTTTGGTGTATATTGACATTACAATTTATGGGTATTTATAGCAAAGAAAAAGAAGGAAGGTATGATTCTAACCCCTCATTAAACAATAGCTCTATCATAATTTCCACTATCTTCTCCACCAACTTCTCCACTATAATTTTGGCTCCACTAACACTTTTCGCATCCCTTTTGATAGTAAATCGATAAGTCTTGGTTCCAAGTAAGAAAACAGCCAGTGCAACGACCATGACGATACATGGGATTCCAAATCCAAGAGCCCAACTTAGGTTGTCTTGGATGTAGTTTAGGATCAAACGGGTCGACAAAGCTCCCAAACATATCCCAAAACCCCACCAATTGAAGAAGGAACTCTTTATTTTGCATTCCCCAGGGTCTTGTTCATCAAACTGATCCGCGCCTAGAGCCTGAACACAAGGCCTGTGCCCACTTTGAGCAACCGCTACAAGATATATAGAGAAGAAGAACAAGATTACTTGGAACCGATGATCAGGAGGAGAAGTACACAATGTGATGTTGTTTGTGTTTTGGCAATCAAAAGTGGTGGTGGATGCAGGAAGCATGGTTGATAATGTTAGCAACCCAAGTCCCTGTAAAAGTTTTTCATATATTCAATAAAGATTATGATGAGTTTATGGAAGAAGATATCTACGAAAAATAATGAGAAAGCTAAGGAATTTTGTGATTGCGGTCATTTGTTGCTTGGACTTGATGAGACCACAATATTTGACTAAAAAACCACATCTTTTTAATTACATATGGAATAATTATCGGTGTACATAAAATATTTAGCTTAATAAATAACAATCAATGAATCTTAAATTTGATGAATTATATTCGAAATTAAAATTTATATAAACTAACACTATCCTCCCTCCCATTAAATTTGACTGTTAAAAATAAATGTTGACCGTATAAATCAGTAAAAATGCTAAAATATCCTTAATTAAAAATAATAAATAAAATGATAATCTGATTAATAGTCTCCCTCTTCTCATCCATTACCATCATCATCGTTCATCATCCTCATCATCAACAACATCTTAGAAGAAATCCAGAAGAGAAACCCAGAAAAAAAAAAAATTCCTCACAAAAGCTTAAAAGATCAGCCACCTGTCTTCACAGCTGTAAAAAATTAAAATATCCCTGTTGCAGATGGAGGAGATACCTAACCCGAAAGTTGAGAGGACGAAGGGGAGGAAAAGGAAGAGGAAAGGGAGGTCCTTGAAGGGTCCGGGACCGTAATTGAAGGAAATCTGGAGGTACTGGGTGAGGTCGGAGTCAGGCGACGGCTCGAGATTGGAGGAACTGGTGGGTGGTTCTTTGATGAGAGGGGGTTTGGTGGAGAGGAGAGGTTGAGATGGTGAAGAAGAGTCGTAGAAAGATATTGGCTTGTTAGGTTCTTCCTCAGTGCTGCCCATATTGATAGAGAATGAGAGAAGCTTCAAACTTCAAAAGGAAAAATAAAAGAATGAAAAAAGCTAACTGACCAGGACATATATAAGAGAAGCAACAACTATGGTCCTGTAACGGCCAAGAAAAGAGTCAGCAACTAACGCTCCAAACAGCGGCAGCACAAACGTCGTCCCAGACCACACGTTCACGTTCTCCGCCGCCGTCACAGTCGACTGACCAAGCGGTCCCGTCAAGTACGTTATCAGATTGGATTCGATCCCGTAATACGCGAACCTCTCCGCCACCTCCACACCTATCATGAATTTCGCAGACCTCCAGCCGCCGGAGCTCGAACGGAGCACCAGTCGGCCTCTGTAGTCCACGCAGCCATCTACGGGTTCTTCCAGAATCCGAGCTCCGGTGTCGGAGAGGTTAGAGATCGCCATCTTTTAAACTTTTCCAGGTACGAGACTTGAATTCAAGATTATTGTCACGGTTTGTTGGATATTTATCTATTTGTTGTGAATTATTGAAGCTTTAGTTGGCTGTCTATGGCTGACATTATTATAATTATAATTTATTTGAGGGATATTATTAAACTTATCCTGTAATTTGATGTCAATAGTTTTGTTTACGGCCAAAATGCTTCTATAATTTTATTTTATAGTCAAAATTTCCTTTTGTCAGTTTTAATTATTAAAATATCATTGACCCTAAACTTTTCAATTAGAAATATTATTAAAAATTTTCCTCTAATTTAGTGTATTAGTCAAAATCCCCCCTCTAACTTTTCATTGTATATATATTAAATATTTTAGTTTAATTTAATATATATATATATATATATATATATATATACCAGTGATCTAAAAAGCGGCCTAGGCGGCCGGCCACCGCGTTGAATATGGTAAAATCAGCCATATTCCGCGGTCGGCTGCCTAAGAGGTCCTAAGTTGGTCTAGGTGGCCGATGTGGTCTCCGCAACCGCCTAGCTGTGGAGACTGTTTGTTATTTATTTACTTTTTTTCCCACACTCAAAACGACATCCTTTTGGGTGTTTTAATGATAAACCCAAAACGACGTCATTTTGGTTAAATGAAAAATTATAAAAAGAAGACTGTGGCAGTAGTCAGGCAGAAGCAAAAAAATACAAACAACAATTTTTTTTTTTCTCTTCTTCAAAGCAAAAGCACAAACCCTAATCCCCTAAGTAATCTTCTTTTTCTCTATTTGAAACCTTTTTCATCATTATCATCATTTCCAAATATATTCTTTTTCTCTATTTTAGTATTTTGACGATTTATAGTTGCTAGAAATATAATTTTATATATACAATCCAAATGTTTGATTAAATGTTTAGATGAATATTTTTTATAAAATTGTGAATATTTTTAGTTTAATTTTCATTGTGAATTAACATAATGTTATATTGAACTTGAAATGATAATTTAAAAATTAAATTATTATAAAGATTTTACTATTTTTAGTATTTTAAATTTTTAATTAATATTTATATAGAAACTAGGAAGCTTATGGAATTTATAGATTCTAGTCGTATACTTGTATTATTTTTTTAGGTGGTCAACGGTGCGGTCAATACATTGACCGTTGACCCACCGAGGAACCGCCTAGGTGCCGAGTAGACGCCTAGGCGCTAGGCCGCCGAACGCCTAGTGCCTAGCGCATTCTTGAACATTGTTATTTACATTTATACTCTTGGTGCCCTAAAATTTTGAACAGAAAATTTAAAAATATAAAATATTAAAAATTAAAAAAATTGATCTCCACTGTCCATCTTTATAGACGAACAGTAAAAATCATAAATACAAATTATTTTTTACAAAAATACATAAAAAATTAAAGAATAAATAAAAATTAAAAAAAAGTGACCTCCACGGTCAATATCTATAGATTTTAAATTTTTTAAATTTTTTAATTATTTAACATTTTATATTTAATCTTTACCGTCTATCATATAATGGGTGATAAAGATTCATTAATATTATAAATTAAAATATTTTTAATTAAATATATATAGATATTTACCTTTATATCTTTGGTGCCCTAAAATTTTTAATAAAAATATTACCTGTTAAACGTATTTTGATAAATAAAACTGACAGTAGGAAGAAAATTGACTATAAAATAAAATTACGGGGGATTTTGAAGGAGGATTTTAATAATATTTCTAACTGAAAAGTTGACGGTCAATAGTATTTTAGTAATTAAAACTGATAGTAAAGAGATTTTGACTATAAAATGATATTATGGGTGATTTTGGTCATAAATAAAATTAGAGAAGAAATTTTGAGAAATACACTAAATTATTAAAGAGATTTTAATGATATCTCTTTATTTTATAGAAAATGGCACGATGACTTTTTCTTACTAATATTTTGTTGTTTTGCAACCAAAAATCTGCGAAGAATATATTGTAGTGGAATTGTGGTGGAGTTGTTGAGACGAGAGACCTCACCATTTCTTTTTTTAGGGTTATTTATATTTTTTCTCCTAATGTTTGGAGTAATATTCATTTTCTCCCTTTATTTTCAGAATTATCTATTTTTCCCCCTGACGTTATCATTCCATCCAAAAAGTTAATTTTTAACATTAATAGGTGAGTAAATACTAAAACACCCTTAATAAAAATTAATAATTTAAAAATATATATTTTTCCTCTTCTCTTTCATCCCTCACTCTCCCTCCTGAAAATATACCTCCATTTTTTTCAACATAATCACCCACAGTCCACACTTCATCATCACCATCAATTTTCAACTCAATCTCATACATCAAAACTTTAATATCACTATCCATCACCAACTAATAAAGCCCAAAACCACCAAATGAAACTGAAAACCACCCCAAAACCCCCAAATCCACCGGAAAAGAAAAAAAAAAACTAAACCCCCAAATCCAAAACTACCCAAACACACCAAATAAAATTCAAAACCACCAAAACTCCCATCTCACCTCTTCCCGCCGCCACAAACTCTAAAACCTTCCAAAACACCTCTCTCAAAACCCGCTTCTCCCTCCTCTCCAAAATCTGCCGCCATAATACCACCAAAAGTCACAGAGAAGAGATAGCCGGAGATGGGTAGAAAATAAGATATGAGAAAAGATAGAGAGTGGAGAGTTAGAGAAAGAAAAAGTTGAAACAAAGTGAAAGAATGATGGAGAGAGGCGGAGAAGGGAGAAGGGAGAGAAAAATAAAGAAAGAAATGATGAATGGGAGAAGAGAGAGATACGTTTTTAAATTTTAAAAGAAAGAAATGATAGTGGGAGAGAGAGATATATATATATATATATATATGTTTTTTTAATTGTTTTTTAATTTTTTATATTAAATCAGTTATTGGATAATGTAATTACCGAAATACCCTTACACTTTAACGTTAAAGAACAGTTTCATTACGGTAGGGGAGAAAATGGGTAATTTTAAAAATAAAGGGGGAAAATGAACATTAATCCAAATGTTAGGGGACAATATAAATAACCCTTTTTTATTATTTATATTCTTAAATGTTTTGTCGTTTTTTTTTCTTATTATATTGTTCAAAGCAAGGAATATTTGTTGGCTGATATTTATATCTAAATTATTATAT
Organism: Xanthoceras sorbifolium; assembly: GCA_003430845.1. Lineage (NCBI taxonomy): Eukaryota > Viridiplantae > Streptophyta > Magnoliopsida > Sapindales > Sapindaceae > Xanthoceras > Xanthoceras sorbifolium. The sequence goes on along the minus strand of CM010617.1, from coordinate 4,483,124 downwards.
TTATTTACAAAAATAAATTTTATGATTTTTAGGAAAGCAACCTTTTAATTTCGAATTTAAATAAAAGTATCCTTGTTATATATTAAAATCACTTCGTAATTTTAAAATCTAATTAAAATTCTCTATTTTTTTTTTATCAAAACCCCTATAAAACAATTTTATCAAAATTTAAAATACGAAAATTGTTTTTGAAGTCAAAGTTTAAGGGAGTTTTTGATATATATAAACCGTGAAATTATTACCATCTTTTTTAATTTTTTTTAAATATTTTATCGATTTTAAACTATGGTATTTTCTTAGTATCATTATAATTTTTTTAAATCATAATATAGCTGAGGCAATGACTAAAAAATGATATTTAAGCTAATCAATACCATAACTATCTTTTTTTTTTTTTTTTTTACAAAGGCTTACATAAAGAATCTTAATCAAAAGTCAAGGATATCTAAATTTTTTAAAAAAATTATACAATTATAATATTAATTATAAATCTGTCGGCACTTGTCGAGATCATTCACGAAACATGTAGTCTAGATATTTATTCTTGTAAAGGAAGACATCTACTCCCACTAAGGGGATAAAACTATTCGCACATGCTGATAAATGTGTATGGTAAAACTTAAACTCTCACTACTAAGATCGAAGATAAGTACACTAACCACTTAAATTATAAGGGGTGGTTAATTAGATACAAATGATGACATTTTCGCATTCTTTATTCTCTATTATAGCATAACAATTAACATTTCAGGTTCTGAATTTAACAAAACTCAAAAGTCAAACGCACAAAAGTTATATTATATAACAATTCTCAACTAGTTGCACCTTTCAAAAAAAAAACTAGTTGCACATTCATTTATAACTCAAACGGTTGTACACTTTTCCTCCATATCTGTGATAGAGGTTCAAATTTGGGGAGATCTCTCCCATTAGTGGGAATTGATTTACGAGCTACCTGTTATAGTTATAGTTATAGACATAAGATTTAGCAAAATACAAGTAGGCAGTGAATCCAACAGCAGTAAGTGCAGCAAGTAACCAGTAAAAATAATCAAGATGTGCCTGATTGAGATTATTAGCTAACCAGCTGACTCCTCCATTAGAACTGCTTATTTCATCAATGGTGGAAACAAGAAGACTGCTTAACAAGCTTCCAACACCCATAATACTCATGTAAAGAGAAACACCAAGACTTCTTAGTTCTTTAGGGACCTGATCGTAGAAGAATTCTTGAAGACCAACAATGGTGAAAACATCCGCGAGCCCCAACAACAGATATTGAGGAACCAACCACCAGAAACTCATTGGAATCGTCTCGTTTGGCTTCTTAATTAGTCCGTACTCTTCTGCTATTTCAAGCCTTTTCAGCTCTACAAAACCTGTATCGTAGTAACAAATTCGTTCTTTAGATAACTAACATAAATTTAAATTATAACTGACTTGTATTATGTTTGGAAGTTCTTTTGATATCATCACCGCATACACTTTTAATGTGTTAAAACAAATTTCGAGAGAGATATGTATTCATGAGATCATGGAAACATTAATTGAAAAAAAAAAACAATGTGTTCTTTTGCAAAAGAATAGTTTCAAAAAACACAAATAAGTCTCATTCTCTACTTCTGCCAAGACACATCTTCATATGTCAGAAAGTTTGAAATCTATTTTTTGGGTTTCATATATATTTACGAATTTGTTTTTCAATGGAAAAGGGTCTTCGATCATGATCATTATCGTACCTGCAACTATCATGGAAATAGCTGACAAGACCATCCCAATTCCAATTCTTTGAAGCATTGTGATACCAGAGGGGATCCTGGTTAAAGCTCTTGCTAGGGGAACAAAAACTCTGTCGTAGATGGGGATGAAGATAACAATGGCGATGCCAATAAAGAGTTGAAGTGTGGCTGCTGGAATTTCAAAGCCGCCTGGGGAAATTGTTCTGTCCATTGTAGCTCCTTGTTTGGTGAAGAAAGTGGTGGACTGTGCAAACACCATAGCATATGCCAAGCATGTAGTCCATATCGGAATAAGCCTCAATAATGCCTTTGCTTTTTCAATGTCTGCGACTGCAACCCTGCTACTAGACTTTCCATCTTCTAATGAATCTGTTGCAATCAAGGCTTTGTTGAGGAACCTTCAACACCGAAAAGGTATCATATTTGAGTGTTTTATTCTACCTCACAAAGATTAATGAGAAGTTTCCATAGATGATAGACCATATACATAAAATGTCGAATCAGCAATAAACTCTACATATTCTAACATAACTTTTACAATTTCAACAAATTGTGATCGCATTTGACATACATAATGAATGTACATTATAGATAGTGTATGTACCTAATATGTAATTTTTCAGTTATTAGAACATATGTATGGTCATGATCAATGCCCACGTTTCTTTTACGTAAGTTAGTACACAAATTTTGTGTCATTAACCATTAGACCAAAAGTTTAAACTGATATGTAAGGGCAAAAACTATAATATTTAAGATATAGGTTGATGGGACTTATGATATGTTAACACACTCCCTCATGTTAAATATGGAAACAAATGGCAAATGTCAGACACACATTAGATATACATGAACAAGAAATAAAGAGAAATGAGGGAGACAGGATTCTTTTGTCACCCTAGACCTCCTGACTCTATACCATGTCATTTAACCACTTGACCCAAAAACTTAAACTGATTGATAAGAGCACAGCTATAGTATTTAAAATATAGGTTGATAAGATTTATGATACATTAACATTTTGAACTATTGGACCAATGCACTTAAATTTTATTTTTCTTTTTTACCCTAGGCCTCCTAACTCTATACCATGTCATTTAACCGCTTAACCCAAAAACTTAAACTGATTGACAAGAGCACAACTATAGTATTTAAGATATAGGTTAATAAGATTTATGATACATTAACATTTTCAACCATTGGACCAATGCACTTAAATTTTATTTTAGTTATGTTGTTTTGACCCCTTGATAGTTTCAATTTACTATCATGCTTGTAGATAACAAAAATAGTAAAGTTCAATTACTTGTCTTACTTGAATTGCTGAGAACTCTGGTGAGGCAAGGCTTCCTCTTCTCCATCCATCACCAAAGGAGTAGTACTAGTAGCTTTCCTGTTCTTCAGAGCCACAACAAACACCTTACCAATTCTTACAAATGGGTTTTGCTCAATACTACTGCTTCCAGCAGTGTACCTGTAAGTCCTGGTTCCAAGCAGGAAAACAACCAAGGAAGCCACCATCACAGCGGTGACAATCGCGAATCCGAGGGCCCAATTCAGGTGCTCCTGAATGTAGACTACAAGCACAATTGACAAAGTTATGCCAGTGCAGAAGCTGAGATACCACCAGTTGAAGAAGGAGCTTTTGGCTTTGCTTTCCTGTGGGTTCTTCTCATCAAATTGATCAGCTCCAAAGGCCTGAACACAAGGCTTGTGCCCACCTTGACCAAAAGCTACCAGATATAAAGAGAAGAAAAATATGATTATCTGGATCTGAGGAGGAGAACATGATCTTGTGGAAGTAGGGTTGCTGTTTTGGCAGTCAGAGTAGTTGAGAGATGTTAGCAGAGCTGAGAGTGTCAATAAGCATAGTCCCTGTAATGTAAAATATTGCAACCTTGATGAGTGATAGAGTAATACTATTCACTCCAAATGTTTTAAGTGAAAATGGGTCTAACCTTTCCTAAAAAAAAAAAAAATTGGGTCTAAACTAGTTAGACCTATTTGAGTCTTGTTTTTTTTTTAATTATTGTCATTAATTAATAATTTGAGTTTTTTTAGGGAAAAAATTTTATTTTGGTTCCTAAATGATTAGCTTTTTATTGTTTTTTTTAACAATGTTTGCGTTTTAAATTTTTGTGACCCCTATATTATTAGAAATCTATCAATTTAGTCCCCTTGACCGAAATTTTAACGGTCAAACCAACAATTATAACTTTTCCTACCATATTATTAGAAATCTATCAATATTTGATTATTTTGCCACCAATAATAACACATTGATATTAAAAGACTTATTTACCCCCTTACTTGATAAAAAATTATAACTTTTCCTACCATATAATTTTGTCTGTTCAATAAAATACTTAAGATAACGTAAAATAAAATAAAAAAAACCTTAACAATGCTATAAAAAGATAAAAATAAATAAAAAAAATTAACTCTTAACCAATTAAACATCAAAATATAAAATTTTTAACAAATTTAAAAAATTTTAAAAATAAAATTATGTTATATAATAATAAATTAAAAATTATCTAAAAAATAAAAAGTCATTTTTATTAAAAAAAATTAATGGTGGCCTCCATGGAGGAAGGCCACTTTATTTATTTTTTAATATTATCTTATGAATTTTTTCTTTTATATTATTTATTTATTTTTTAGAAAATAATTATTCAATTACACATATCAAAGGATAAGAGTAATATGTATCAAAATATAGTATATTAACATGTCATAAAACTAAAATACCCCTAATATCGTTTAAGTCTAACTAACAAGATCTTAACGAAGGAACTAAATTGATAGATTATTAATAATTTAGGGGTCACGGTAACCAAAAACACAAACATTGTTAATAAATAAATAAATAACTAATCCATTAGGAACCAAAATAATTTTTTTTCTTTTTTTAGCAACAAAGTAAATAAAGTCACAAAAATATAGTTCTAGTTCATATTCCCTATCCTCTTGCTTATTTATTATTTATGGATCCCAAGAATAACTTGGTGGGCTTGGGTATCATCCTCAAAGATCACTCCAGTTCGTTTCTGGCTACTACTGCACAAAAGCTAGTTGCTGGTTACTCGGTAGCTATTGCTGAGGCTCTTGCAGTATTAAAGGGCCTACAGTTTGCATTGGCTATAGGTTTGCTTCCAGCCATTGTGGAAACTGATTCTCTCGATGTAGCGTCCGCTATTAACAACCCCTCAGTCTATTTCTCTAAAGTAGGGATGGTCATCTCTGACATTGTGGATTTGTTAGGCCGGTGCCCAAGTTCAAAAGTTCTTTTCGTCCCACGCTCAGTTAATACGGTTGCCCATACTTTAGCAAGATTTGCTTTGAGAATTAATAGAGATCTTTTATGACGGAACAACTATCCGGATTGTATTAATGAGGCCCTAGCGGGTGATAACCGGGTATTGGTTTAGCTTTTGATTTTTGTGGTTTCTAACCTTGCATCAAAAATAAATAAAAAATAAATAAAAGTCTTGGTCTTCACAAAATACGCCATGGTGAGTCCAAGACTTAAGATTAGTAAGTCTCCACAAAAGCCGAGACTTATTTATAATTTTTTTAAAAAAAAAAAATTATCTTCTTGCTTATTATTTTTATTTCTTAAAAATTGATCAACTTATTGACAAATCTAATGCTAGGACTTTGAATTGGTCAACTTAATATTAACTTTTGAGTAATGTTGCATAACTTAGACACGTGATTTATTATTTATTGTCTAAATCATATGATGATTTGATGGAGAGAATACTTTTATTAAAAAACAAAAATGGGAAGTACAAGTCTTTTATTAATTAATATTTTTATTCCCACTCGGAGGAGTATTTGAACTTGAAATTAGGTATGGCAGCGATTCCGATTGAATTTATGAGGGAATTGGAATCAGGATTGTAGGGGTCCGGTTCCGGTTCCGGTTAGAACCGGAGGAGGAATCAAATACCGGAGGAGAAATCGCGATTCCGATTCCTCCTCCAATTTTAAGGAACCAGTGGCAAGTCATTAATGCGGCAGTGGTGGCCACTAACACTCATTATAGCCTGTCACTGTCAAATTTTTTGCTTTTTAAATTTTTTTTTTTTTTAAAGAAGAAAAATCGAACTGGAACTGACACTTTCTTGAACCGCCAGTTCCTAACCGACAATTCTGATTCCTAACCGATTTTGAATCGGGACCGCCAATCCCGATTCAAAACCTACAGTTCGGTTCGAACCGTCCAGTTGGAACCGAACCGTGGCCATCTCTACTTAGAATCTTAAAAAGTATGATTTTACCTCCTCTACTTTTTTTTGTAGTTAACATTATGAAAAACATAAGATTATGATGCTAATTGTGAAATATAATACTATTACCGAATATGAATCCAGACATTTCCAATGTTGATACTTGTTTTGAACAAGCATGCAAAGAGAAGAAAATAACCATATTACCCTTTTAATTATTAATAATATTTTTAAAAATTTAAAGATAAAATTTTAATTTTAACTCATTTAAATAGAGTCAAAGACAAAACTGTCTTTTTAATATTTTCAATTAGTTTGACTGTTAAAAAATTGGTCAGAGGAACCAAATTTATATATTTATAAAAACTAAGGGCCCAATGATATAATAAACGAAACTGCATTAAAAATTTGATAATTTTTAAAAATTAGGAACACATTAATAATTGTCTAAGAAAATAACCACAAAATTTTCTATAGAAATAACATTGTTTTCTTAGCATAACAATAGGACATGGTCGATTTATAATAAATTATAAAAGATAACATCACACGTAATTTTTTATTTTTTTTTAAATAGATAATGTCTCACGATATGAGGCACGAGGCTTCTCGTATTGTACACATTATTGTCCACACTAAAAAAGAAAAAAAAAATCTTTGGATTTAAAAAAGAATAGTAATTTAGAATTAAATTTAATATATAAATATATATATTTTTTTAAGAAAAATAAATACATGTATATATAACAAAATTTTATTAGATAAATGCACCAATAACTTAATAAACACCACCTATTAATACTTTTCAAATAGTTTTATCATATAGATGTCCTATTAAAGCTTTTCAAAGAATTTTATCATTTAAATGGATTGATAACTTAACGTGTGACTGAATATAAGAATCGCCGTGATTTGATATTTTAAAATGCAGAAAATAAGAATTGCATTTTGCTAGCTATTTTTATGCGACAAATAAGAAAAATACTATAAACTTATTTTCAACATATTATAAGAATAAAAATAATATTACATATAATTTTTAATTAACAAAAATCAATTTAAATTTAATAGTGTATTACAAATTTATACATGTCTAATAAATTTATATTTTTAAAAATTATGCATCCGTAAAATAGTAGCAAATTAATTTATCTAATTGTACACATAAAGGACAAAATAAATTCTCAAAAGAAAATTCATAATTCAATCTAAAAATAAGCTATGAAATTCAAACTCGCTCTCAACCAATTATTTGTTTATTCATTTTTATTTTTAAAAATAACTCTCAACCAATTTTTGTTATGAATTAATTTAACAATAAATAAATGAGAGATTTGCATAAAATTTCCTTTAGAGCTTTTTTTAAAAATAAATCTCTAGTAAGGATATATTTGTCTAAATATGACACTAGAGGGTTATTTTTTGAAAACTATCAAATCTGAGGGATTATTTTGTAATCTAGCTAAATAAATTAATAAATAAGTAGATGAAGAGAGAGAGAGAGACTAACCAAAATGTAGACGAGAGAAGAGAAAACGATCGTCCGGTACCGTCCGAGGAACGAATCGGCGACAAAGGCGCCTAAAAGCGGGAGCAGCGACGCCACGCCGGTCCACGCGTTGACGTTGGCCGCCGCCGCCGCCGTCGTCTCTCCGATCGGTCCCGTCAAGTACGTAATAAGGTTTGAGCAGATGCCGAAGTACGCGAACCTCTCTGCAACTTCCACACCTGCATTTCCACTAAATTATTTTATTTCCTCAATGTTTCCTATCCATTTTTTTTTTTTGGTTTGTGTTGACTTAAAAATATATATATAATATTTTGTGCGAATTTTTAAAAATTTTACCGATGATGAAGGAGGCTGATCTCCAACGGCCGGAGCTGAATCTGGAGATCGGACGACCTTTGTAGTCGACGTAGCCGTCTACGGTGGAGTTGTTGTTTTCTGAAAGCAGAGTTTCTGTACCTATTTCAGTTGTTGAAAGGTTAGAGAAGGCCATTCTCTTGTGTTGGACTCGCAGCTTGAGCAAGTTGGAAGTTTCACACACGTGTATATATACACGCGCACAGAGGGTCTGATTCTTGATTAGACTGTCCAAAAAAAAATGAATTTTTGTTCATAACCTGTATAAAGTTGGAAGAAAAGTACAGAATGGAGTTTTTAATGTTATATTTGAAACTTATTTTCCAGTTTTTTGAATATAAATACAGATTTAAAAAAAATCTTTACATATTGTATATTAAGAGCATGGTTTGAAAACACGTTATTTATTCACAAATTAATATAAAAATTATAAAGTTAAGATAATTAAGTGACTCGTATTAATGAATATAAATAATAAAATTATTCATGGGCATGGAACCTCGCGGGAACCCACCTATGGGGTGAGGATGGATTTCAATGTGGTGGGGACGATAATAAATCATAAAATCCGCAAAAGTACGGGGTAGGAACTGTCAATTTTTTTTCCACCCACAAATATAGGAGCCTGTCCAGTATAGTTCTTAAAATGAAAATTTTAAAAATCAAATGAAAAATGAAAATTTTGGTTTGCTATTTTTAGAATTCGGGAGAATATATATATGAGATTAATAAATATCAAAATTTATCGGAATCTATTACTAAATGTGTAGTTCAAATATTTACTTTCATAAAAGAAAATATCTACTAATCACTTGAACTATAAGTAGATATACCGCGATATTATTTGTTAAAGTTTATGCTTTAAAAATAAAATAATTGACAGGAAAATCGACTCTTCTTTGGCGAAGTCAATTTCAACATCACCAAAGAAGGATCTGTCCTCCTCCGACATTGGAGGAGGCTCTCTACCTTGTCTATCATTCAAAGGATAGGCGTTTGCCGAAGGTGGCCACCTAATTTTCTAAATTTAATTTATTTATTTTAAATTTAATACTTTATACCACTAAATTTTCAGTTTTAAATTTTTTTTAGTAAGAGGATATTATTGCCTTTAAACAAAAATGATGGGGTATTATTGACATTTTCAAACTCCAAACTTCCAAAGTAATAGAGCAGCAGAGTCTCGAATTTGGATCTTCTGCTGGTGTGAGTTTGTACTAAACTTTTTGAGACTCTGATGACACGTGCTATTAATGAAATTGATTGATCAATGTTGTTCAACTTTTTTTTTCTTTTCGAATTTATAAATATATTTTAGACCATTAGGCATGACCATTGGAACCGGACCGACAGTTCCGATTTCAAAATCGCCAATTTCAGTTTCGAAACTGTCGGTTTCGGTTCTAATTTTTCCTCAAACGGAACCGGGACCGGGGAGGTCCAGGTCCCGGTTCCGGTTGAAACTGGGGAGAACCGCCCGGTTCGATTCCTCCCCTGTTTTTTTGGAACCGGCAAACAATAAAAAAAATTAAAAAATTAAAAATAAATTAATAAATTAATAAAAAATTAAATATATAAATAACGATAATAATATTTATAAATAAACTGGGTACTCAATTTCAAAAAAATAACGATAAAATTGAAATAAAATTTTGATAATATCATAAAACTATAAAATTAAATAAATAAATAAAAAATTAGGGTTTGCACTTAATTTTACCTCAATTAAGCTGCCTACATATCCTCTAGGAGGAATCAAAGCCCACGTAGTTCTTTTACCTGTTATGTTTCGGATGTGATCAATCGTCGCTTGTTCCTTCGGTTGTCGTTGTATCCTCGTTGGTGTCGAAGAAGTCATTGTCGTCGGACACCAGATCCAATTCCTGCTGCCGGTATGTGGCCTTGGTCCAGTCGTCAACACAGACCTAGATCTGTATTGAGTCAGGACTGAGCAATGCTCGTCTCTCGTCCAGAACATTGCCACCTGCACTAAATTCCTATTCGACGGCGACGGTAGAGACAGGGGTTCCAAAAATTTGTTTGGCAATGATGGCCAAAATTGGAAAGTAGTTTTGTACTCCCTCCACCACTGTAGGACGTTAAAGTCTAAGGTGTTTAAAAACTCAAAGGAGGTGTTTATGTAAACATCAACCTCTGAAACATAGGTTGATGAAGACGAACTCCCCAACGTCCTTGTTTTTTTGGTAAACACGCTTGCCCCTAACTTCCTTAATGTGGAGGGAAAGCGCAAATGACTAGTACTACGGCTTCCGCTTGGTTCTGGTTGTTGAACAATAATGTTCAGCGAGGGACCGTAAACAGAACGATATTCGTCATACATTGAATAAAATAAATTCCTAACATTATTATATAAACTACTAACATCTATATCCATTATCCCTAGAGATTGGTAATAAAGTGTAAAAAATTCATATGAACTATTAAATTTATTCCTAGGGTCAAAAACTAATGCAACAGTATAAATTATAGGAATGTCCCTATAATAGTTTATCCATCTTTCTCGCATTACATAAACACACGGAACTAATTCATTTATTTGTGCACATTCATTAAGTGCACCTACAATATTAAGGGCTTCAAATAAAAATAAATGTGCAGTTGGATAATATATACCGGATAAAGAATGTCTTGCATCATGAAAAACTTTTAAAAGCATGCAAATTTTTGTACGAACATCCCAATGATGTTCATATAAATTAATGGTATGAACATTATGCTGCATAAATCTAACTAATAATTCTCTATACTCGTAGTTTTCACAAAGCAACTTATATGTGGAGTTCCAACGAGTTGAAACATCATGGAAAAACCTAATTGGATGTTTCCCGTTAGCTTTACAATACCTAGCCCATTGTTTCATAGTGCTAGGATGTTTTCACAAATAGTATAGAGCATCCCTAATTGGTATAATCCACTCATGTAGTGTTTGCAAACCATGTTGTACACATATATTTAAAACATGGCAAACACATCTTTGATGAAAAAATCTGCCGCCAAAATAGGGTTGACACAATTGAATTAATTGTGGAACGGCGGCAGTATTATTTGCAGCATTATCAAAACCAATTGCAAAAATTTTACTCTCAATACAATATTCTTCAAAAATAATTTTCATTAATTTATAAATATTGTCAGCAGTATGGGTGTCGTCAAAAATTCTAAATGACAATATTCGTTTTTGCAAATCCCATGATTGGTCAACGAAATGGCAAGTGAGTCCTAAGTATGAATGTTTTTGCCAATGATCACTCCAGATATCGGCACAAACAGACACACGACTCGGATAATTTTGAAAATATTTTACTAAAGCTTTTTTTTCTTTTTTATAAATATCACACATAGTACGTTTTAATGTGGTCCTAGGTACTCTACATGCAGCGGGATTTAAAGCATTATGACAATATTTTAAAAAACCAGTTTTTTCTCCAAAACTAAAGAGGAGATGTTCGGTCACTACCATTCTTACTAATTGGTCCCTATTATTTTGATCAGTATATTTAAATAAAGGATGGTTAGGGGATGTGTACCTTGAAATTTGGTGTTGTCCTCGCTGATGGTGAGCTTCGGCTGGATGCTTGCTGTTGATATGCTTCCAATACGTCCCGTATCCTCCGGATTTGTTCCATTTAAAATCTTTAGAACAATGGTTGCAAACCACTATAACTAACCTATCATTCTCCACCCTCTTCATATGAACTTTAAAAAGTTCAGATTTGTACTTTGACAAATCTGGCTGCGTCTGCGGCATTTATACGGTTTCACTTGGGATTATGAGGGTTGGAGCAGAGGAGGGACCACCGCCAAAAGAGGGATGAGAACAATCAGGATTAAAATTAAAAGGAGTTTCATTACCAAAAATTACCTCCTCAAATTCTCTTTCTTGCAGGTATTCAGCAAAATTTCGATCGTTGTTGTATTCTGGGAAAGGGCGACTTTGCACTTCTTGAACATTTAAATCCGGTACCTACTCATTTTGCTCACCGTTTCTGTTGGAAACGAACCTTCGGCCTCCGGAAATAGATTTTCAACCTCCGAAAATAAATAGTCTTGAAGGTGATGCCATTATAAATTTATAAAATAAAGTGTTTAAACAAATAATGAAAACAATTGCAGTAGTGAAAAATAATAGAAAAATTGAGAGAATGAGAGAATTAGAGATGAGAGAAATATTGAGAGAATAAGAGAATTTGTGTGAATGAATTGGAGAATTGATGGGGCTTATATAGTTTTTTGGATTAGGAAAAAATTAATATTTTTAAAAATTTAGGGGGTTAAATTATAATTTTCAAGGGGCTTTTTGGTAATTTTCCAGTAAGGAGCCGTTGAACAACAGCTCCCTGCCTCTCAACGTTCACATTGCTGCCAGCTAGCAGCACAAGGCCGTTGGACACAAACTGTGGCCAACGGCCCAAAAATTTTAAAAAGATTTTAATTTTAAAAAAAAAAAAAAAAAAAATCGGAACCTAATCGGAACCGCCCGCTGGTTCCTAACCGGCGGTTCCGATTTTTTTGGGTCAAACCGGAACCAGGACCGACTGTCCTGGTTCCGATGCCCGGTTCCGAAACCAGTTTTGAATCGGAACCTTAGGTTCCGGTTCAAAACCACTGGTTCGGTTCGAACCGCCCGGTTCGAACCGAACCGGGGCCATAACTATAGACCATCTCCAATCATACTCTATTTATTCAAATTGAATATCAAAACATTTCTAATCATACTCTATATTGTTGTTCCTAAAAAATATCAAATGGAGATTGGCAAATGGATCTCTCAATTTGGAGATCTACGATTCCAATCTCCATTACTTTTTCAACACTATATATTCCACTATTACCCTTCCATCCATTCTTTAAACAAATTTTATTTCTCTCATATCTTTTTTAAATTTTTAACTAAACTCAATTAATTTATTATAACTTTTTATTTATAAATGTAATTAACATAAAAATTATATCATTAGAAATATTTTGTGAGATCTTTCAAGTCAGTATAATATTGACTATATTTTAATTATTTTAAAATTTTTTATTTATTAATCAATAATCTAATAATTATTTGATTTAAAATTAAATTATTTGAAAGTTTTAATATATATATATATAATTACCATTTAATATAATAATTAACTGAAAATAATTTAGTAAAACAAAAACAATTACATTAACATCTACAAGTAAAAATATTACAACTAAAATTACCACAAAATAATTAGGTAGATGAAAGAATTAATTATTAAAAAATTAAAATTAAAATTGTTACATGTAAAATAATTAGGTGTAAATATATTATGAGAGTAAATAATTAGGAAAGTTAGAAAAAATAATTTATAAAGTAAAAAAATAATAATATTTTATTATTTGAAGATTGTAAAATGAAGTATGGTTGGAGTTGTGAATTTATGGAGATTAAATATTCTTAAAATATTCTATTTTATATCTCTATTTTAATGAAAAAAATAGAATATGATTGGAAATAGCCTTAGAGCTCAGTACATAATCTGAATCCTATCGTAGTGAAATTTTATGAAGCTATTACAATCCCGAACAAGAGAAAAACTAACGGAGGATAAGTTTACCATATTACCGATTAGACCATCTAATTATATTATGTCAATTTTAACCGTATACATTGGTATTTGAACAAACTTGGAATGGTTTTATCTCACTAATGATGAGATCGTCCAATCACGTTGAGTTATTTTATATTAATACATTATACATTATATATTTTACTTTTTCAATATAATTAATGCAATATGATAAATTGTAATTTGATGATCTTATTATTATTGTGCTGAGACCGTTCAAGATAAGTTGCAGCAAAACACACAGAGATGGTCATCTCCAATATTAATCTTTCAAGCAGCGAAATAGAAACAGAAATTCTTTCCAGCACTTGCAGAAAACAATTCTTCCACTACTGTGAGTGACTACGTTGACTACAAAGGTCAGCCGATTTCCAGATTCGACTCCGGTGGCTGGAGGTCGGCCTCCTTTATTATAGGCGTCGACGTTGCCGAGAAGTGTGCGTACTTCGGGATTTCAGCCAACCTTATTTCGTATTTGACGGGGCCGCTGCCGCCAACGTTAATGCCTGGTCCGGCACCGCCTCGCTGCTTCCGCTTTTAGGCGCATTTGTCGCCGATTCTTTCCTCGGACGGTACCTTACCGTTGCCTTCTATTCTCTCATCCACATCCTGGTTGGTGATCTTTCTATCTCTCTTGTCAGCCTCCATTTTCATATATATATATATATGCAGAAATCTGCACTTTGTGCGAAATCAGTTTCATATTAGTACAATAAAACCGTTTAGAAGTAAAAAAGTTTTTTCATGCGAGATTCCGCTTAAGAAACAGACACGTATAAATATTAACAGGAACTTTTATAAAAAAAAAAAGAGTATATATACAGGATTCTGCACTTGATAGCTTATATTTATATTCCTAAAACTTTGCTCTATTCAAAGACTGTAAATATAAATTTTTATATGAATATATAGATTGTATAAGATATTGTTTAGGCCATTTGCAAAAATTTGGTCAGTTTAAGAAGCTTGTCCAGTTACCGCCACGGAATGTAACGCGGTGCCGTTAAAGATATTCATTAATTTTAAATTACTCTATTATAGATGGTATATTAAAAAAAATAACTGTCATTTGTCAATATTATCACTACATCTTTTAAATATATATATATATATATATATATATATATATATATATATATATCAAATGGGTTTCTAAGAAGATGACATTTGCTTTTTTTTTAAAAAAAATAGGTGCTATTCTTTTTTTAAAAAAAAATATTGATGAATTAGATTTAAAAATAAATTTAACCATGTTAAAATATTCCCAAATCAAGACTAGTCTATGTTAATGGATATTAAATATATAAAAGTTTAAAAATCCCATGTACATCATCACGATTCCCTATCTTTTTTTTAATACATTATTAAAAAATTTAATTTACTAAATTTATTATATCAAACTTGCACTTCATTTTCACTGGCAGTTGTTTGTACCTACCTGTCATTTTATATTTTTTCACATATAAAATAATTTTCACATATAAAATATTTTCTTTTTCTTGAAGACAATGTTTAATATTTTTTTTTTGTTAATTTTTTTCTTTTATTAGAAATAAAATATCTTTGATAGATGAGATTAGTTCAGTAATATAACTCTCATACTTATATTTTAAAATTGTAAATTCGAGTCGTGTTAAAAAAATTAACGAAACATCTTCACTTTTTTTTTTCCTTTAGACAATAAAATCATGCAAAAATAAAAATAAAAATAAATAAACCTATCAAATAAAAAATAAAATAAAACAAAACAATAGACAAAATATAAGTCTAGAGGCTCATCATAATCTAGACATATATAAACAAATTTATCACCCATAAAATTCGAATAACATTATTGTTTTAATTAACTAACAATTTAAGACAATATGAAGTTGGTGCAGTGGTATATTCCTTATACAGTTATACTTACACCTCGAGATTGTGAGTTCAAATCGAATTATCTTTTCCAAAATCCGAATTAATTATAATAACTTAAAAAAAAAAAAAACCTTGAATCATAAGTTATCATATCCCCCCACCCCCTTCCTTTTTTTATTTTTTTTTTTAATTTGCACAATTTCAAAAAAGTTAGTCTTTCATGTTAAATGAAAAAATGATATGGAATCATTTAATAATAAAAAAAATCTATTTTTGAAGTAATGTGACAACTATTACATGTGTTTCCATTTTAAATTTTTGGGATTCACATAAATATTTAATTTATTTCTCTCTTTTTTTTTAATATATATATATATATATATATATAATTGATCTAGAATGATCACACAACATAATTTTTCATTATTGATCAAATTAAAATCGATCGATACTCATGATGTAAATTAAGAAAATTTAAAATTACTAGAATCGAGTTTGGACAAAAGATACAAATAATTAAAATCTATTTGATTTTGGAAAATAATTTTTCTCTACGTATTAAATATAATCCACTCTTAATTAATATTTCTCAATTTATATGTCTAAATGTTGGATGTGTTTCAAAATTAATTTTTTTTACTACATTAATTTATAATTAATTTTACTTGATTTAAATTTTATTTAAATTCTATTAAGTCTCAAGCTCTAAAGAAAAATACTTGGGTCGGGTCTAGTCTTATATTATTAGTTCTATTTAAATTTTTGTTTTAGTCCCCGAGACTCTAGATAAAATATTTGGTTTAAGCTCCAAACCAAGGTTAGAAATTTAGTACATTATTTGAAACTACAAAACGAAACTGAAACAACTTAATTGATTGATAATTAATAATTTTTTTTTTAATATACTCAAATTTAGAATATTGACAGATTGAATGAGACATCAAGCCATATTGAGTCGTGGTATCAAAAACTAGCATTCAACATCAATATTTTGTGCATATCCACATTTAGTGATTAATCTTAACAGGTCCCGGCAGTTATTAATATTGTACGTACTTGTACCCCTTTAAAAAAAAAATCAACATTTTGCCTTATTTTTGTACTAGTGTGTTTTTTATTTATCATTGTTTGAACCAATTTCCTGCTCACTAAAATTATTAGCTCTACCACTAATTTACTACATTATTCGTACGTCCATCTAATATAATCATGTCATGTGCACATTCAATATGATTATAATTAATCAAAATCATCTTCATATATATTTGAATTGTATATCGATAATCAACTGATCCAAGCTTGTGATGCATTTTTAATAGTTACAGGGTCTAGGCTTGTTGACTCTCTCAGCTCTGCTAACTGATAATTATTCTCTAAGCAACAACAATTATGATTGCCAAAACAATGAGATCAGCAGCACAAAATCATCATGTTCTCCTCCTCGGATCCAAACAATTATATTCTTCTTCTCTCTATATATGGTAGCTTTTGGACAAGGTGGTGGCAGACCTTGTGTTCAGGCTTTTGGAGCTGATAATTTGGTGGCAGACCTTCTGGGCAGGGCAGTTGCTTTCGGGATCCTCTGCGCGATGATGGCTTCTGCAATGGTGGTCTTCATGCTTGGAAACAAGAGTTATGGGTATAGTGCTAGAAGGAAGACCAAGAATGGAGAGCAAAATCCATTAGCAAGAATTGGTGGGTGTTTGTGGCAGCTTTTAAGAATTGGAAAAGTAGTGCTAATTTGGTCATGCCTTGTGAATTATAAGAGCAGCAGGAAGCTCAACAAAGTTCTCAGGAATTCAAGTAGGAGAAGTAAACAACTAATTTAATTTACCTTAGTATAGTTTTGTTAATGAAAATTGAATTCATCAAAATGCACGTACTCTTTCTTAACGCATACCATGCACACGTTTTTTCATGCATAATTTTTGATGTGCACTGATTTATATTAGGGATCTCATACGAAAAAATGTGCAGAATTTTACGCTTTATAATTATTTTATATATATCTTTGTATGTATATAGAATAATTCTTTAGTTACGACGGTTTTTTAAAAAAAAAATTAAGATATTTATACCGTGCTAATTAGAAAATGACCCTATATATATATATATATATATATATATGTATATGTATATACACACACTCTTCACTCGTTGACACACTCTTCATTCGTTGTGTATGCATAACAACAAAAAAAAAAAAAACCTTCATTATACTAATCTGTTTGGTGTTGAAAGTTTCTCAACAAAGCCTTGCTTGCAACTTCATCAGAAAATGGGAAGCTGTGTAGTGTCACTGATGTTGAAGAAGCCAAGCAATTGTTGAGGCTTATTCCAATTTGGACTACAGTCTCGGCATACACTATGGTTTATGCACAGCCTAACACTTCGTTTACAAAACAGGAGCTACAATGGACAGAACAATTTTCCCTGGCATACAAATTCCTGCAGCTTCACTTCAACTCTGCATTGGCATTACCATTGTTCTCTTCATTCCAATCTATGACCGCGTTTTCGTTCCGTTAACAAGAGCATTATCTTGGACTCCCCCCTCCGTTTGCATAGTAGTTGCAGGTTTGGTATCATTGAAGCACCCTTATTTCATTCCTTCAAAAAAAACAAAAGCACAAGTGCACAACATAGAAAAAGAAAAGAAAAAAAAAAACTGAGACTAAGAGAAAGATTGAAGCTTCTCGATGTCTGAAAAATTGAAAACCCACTGAAAGCTTGGGGCGCTTCAATTTGTCAATTGGATGGGCGTTCTTGGCTATGGAAGAAAAGTGATTTGAGAGTGTTAAGAAGAAAATTGATTTTGGGGCTTTTTTGTTTTGGAATTTTATATCCAATACGGGCTATCAAGATCCGTAGTAGATTTCAAATCTAATACGGGTAAAAAAAAAAGTCCGCTATAAGTAATTTCATATTCACTGTTATAAAGGCCCGTAGTTAATATTACCATCTACTACGGGCCTAAAAAGCCCAATATAAGTAATATATTATCTGCTAAGGGCTTATAAAGGCCTATAGTGGATATAGATATCAAAATTAGGCCCTTGATGCCCGTAGTGAATATCCCATAGCGGATGTCATGTTTCCTTGTAGTGAATTTCATTTTGTTTTCAAAGTTCCTTCTACATGTTTATTATGTAATCTAATGACTCTTAACCATTAAAAAAAAAAACGACAATAATAGTATTTAAGTAATTTAATTTATCCTCTTGTATGTAAGACGAACGAGTTTGAACCCAAGTATAAACACATCAAAATTTAAATATTATTACGTGAGGAAATATTCAGTATTTATACTTTTCCTAATCTAATGACTCTTAAGCATAAAAATTATTTTCTAACAGATTCGGAAGCTTAAGTTAATAGGAAATGGTTAAACAATAATTTTATTTTTTTTTTGAAACTGTTAAACAATAATATTTAAACAGTCTAACATACCATTGTAAAATCAAAGAACTTGGACCGCCCATAAATTTTAGATCCAATTGGGCTTAAGGACTAGGTACAGGTTAGGCCTTACATTTATTTTTAGGTTCGGCCCAGTCCATGAACACTGTTAAAAGCAGCCTTACCCACACGAGTTTAGATCTAGTTAGTTATTGGGTAAATGACAATAAAATACCCTGACGTTTAATTATATTACAATAAAATTATGAGTTTAGTTTTAATTATATATTAGTACCCTTAGCTCACTGATTAACCGTTAGAGTTGACGGTCAACCAATAGTTAAAGAGTAATATGATCATTTTTACCTTAATTGTTTTTAAAAAAAATTTGTTAAAAATTATAAAAAAAATTAAATAAATCTCCACCGTCCATTAATATTAATAGACGGTGGAGATCCTTTTTTATAAAAAAAATAATTTTCTTTTTATTTTTTATTTAATTTTAATTTTTAATTAGGGATTATTATGTCATTTCACACATAAGTTAAACGATATGTTTAATTGGATCAACTGACGGTAGGGTACTTATATATAATTAAAATTAAATTCACGATTTTATTATAATATGGTTAAACGTCAATTACTTCATTGCAATTCATCCCTAATTATTTTGTTAACTATTTACATTAAGATTTTCTTTTTTTCCAAAAATAAAAAATAATGAAAATGTGAAAAAAAAAATACTACTACTAATAAAAAATACTACTACTAATAAACGCATTCGTCATTTGTTTTAACTTCGATCCTCCGAACTCACAGGCCTCCATAGTCAAATCCGAGTTGACACCACTAACGGGGACATAGAGATTCTGTTCCCAAACGTGGTCTAGATGTCTTCACTTTTATTTTTGTTCACTCTTCGTTTCCACAGCCTAAATGCATCAAACCTAACTTTCACAAGCCACTTAAATCTCTTAAACATCAACATGAATGCTTTCCTTTTTGTTTGGGACCAGTGAGTGCACCTGCCCTCACTCACCTCATAAACTTTATCTTTCTTTATTAAACGGTTGATGTTAAAAGAAAAAAGAAAAAAAGAATAATACTCCCATCACAATGCAAAATATCTAATTAGCTTTTTTGTTTTGGATGAATTATATTAATTTAATTTTTTAAAATAAAAAATTTATCTAGATTTTTTATTTTTTTGGTTTAATACACAAAATGGTCTCAATACATATTGGCACATGACTAATTCCTGCTCGATTCGGAAGGTCAGTAAAGGTCTGACCACAGGTAAACTTTACCAATATAGATACTGCATCCGCTGGAATTCGAATTCGGACGTTGTCGAAACAATCCACTCTCTATCTAGTGTGTGATGACCACCCACTCTACACCTTATGGTAAAAATTATCTAGATTTTGAATAGCAAAGTTCACCATCTTTTTTTAAAAAAAAAAAAAAATTCAAGACTTCTTCATTTATTTGAATTGTTGAATTGAAATCTAACAAATTTAATCATTGTATGGTAGTATGATCACTAAATGGAAACTGGAAAGTGTGAAAAAAAAAAAAAAGATAATCCAACTCAACACAAGCTAAGTGTTTTTAACTTTTTTAATAATCTAATATTCAAAAGTTGTTTGGTAAACCTTTCAGAAGTGGCTTATTAAAAAATCTGATCAAAAGCTACATAGTTAAATGCTAAAATTGGTCCAACCCAATTTCAGTTTCTAGTTTAAGCGGGAAACTGGTCATAACTTTTAATTAAAAAAAAATTTTGACCAAATTATCTCTCATCTTATATTAAGATTACAAAAAACCTAACTTTAAACATTAAAACTTAAAAATTAATAATTAATAATTAATTAAAATTAATATATTTTTTTATCTTCAATATTTTTATACCAAAAAAAATTAAAAATTAAAAATTAAACCAAACCAATTTTTTTTGTCTTCAATTTTGAAAAAAAAATTAAAAACCTTACTAGTATTTATTTAGTTATCTAAAAATTAGTTTATATAATTAATGTTTGAAGATAAATAATAAATTTAATTAAGTCTATTTTCATATTAGAATTTTATTAAGATGTTAATTTTGGTCATTTTATAATTCCACATCAGTTCAACAATATAGTTTACCAAACACCTTAATGCACATTTTTCAGCACACAATATTTATAAAAATACAGTTTATCAAATACTCAGCAATTGTTTTTCAAAACTACAGCCATGACTGCGTTTAAAAAAGTTATAGCCATAGCTGATTTTATAAAAAATTAAAACTCTACCAAACTGACTACAATAATTTTGTTGTCACGTGATTTTTTAGTCTAGCCACCAACCACTAGGCAAATTTGGGACTATTTGTCACTTTTTTAAAAATTTATTTTCTTAATCAATTTTAATCAAATTATTTATATATGAAAATTTTAATCAATTTTAAAAGTTAATTTAATATTTTATTAAAACATTATAGAAAATATTTTTCAATATCAACTAACAAATGATGTGTATGTCAAAAAAAAAAGAAGTAACAAATAATGTTATTGTTATTTTAAATAGTTTTGTTTATTTTTAAAAGATAGATTTAAATATTTTATATATTCAAACATAATCTTGAAAAAAAAATATTACATAAAATGATGTATAATAATTTAATTCCATTTTAAGTAAATTTAATTTAATTTAAAATATTTAATATTTCTTGAAATTAATTTAAAATGTTCTATTTTATTTGAAAAATAATTTACTACAATCTTATTCGTATCAGTCTCACATTGTATCAAAAAAAAGATACAATTATTTTTTATCAGTCCCATATTATATTAAAGAAGGGACAATACTATTTTTTGTCAAATATCGTATTACCTCAAACAATTATATTATCAATCCAATTTAATCTACTTTAATCTCGTAAAAAGAACACAATGTAGTTTCACTTGTCAAACGAAATTCGATCTAATTTAATTCAATCTTATAAAAATAGTTCAATCTACTACCGCGTATCAAACAAGCCAGTTAAAATCAAATGAAAGTCTTTAATCTTTTTTTTTCCACCCTTTCCAACATGTATTGTGTTCATTTATGGCCCGGTCTCCCGCTCCTTAAATATTCTAGGGGCGAAATTTATTTTGGTCTCTACATGTTTTAAAATTATTACTTTTTGAATGATTTTTTATTTATTATCTCACGTGGTCCCTAATTTTTTGAAAATCTATCAAGTTAGTTCATCTGACCGAATTTTTACAAAATATACATATTGATCATTGTGCCCATAACTTTAATTGTTTGAGTTGAAAATACGGTTTTACCATTTAACCTTTTAAAATTTAACAAATTAATCTTAACTTGTACTAACAATAAGAATCTAACATGTGTTACCAATTTTTTTAAAAAAATTAAAAGTAAAAAAAAATTGATAAAAAAAACCATTAAATAAAAAAAGAAAAAAAAATTATAGATAGATCTCCACCGTCCATTTCAGAGGTAACAATGGAGATCTCCACCATCCCAAATGTATGTTTCGATTCAAATGTTTTGAGTTGATGATTTTCAGGCTCCACCTCTATCGTCGCTGATGACGGAGTTGAGATCTTTATTGTCATCTCCATCTTGGTAATGGAGGGACCTCCATCAATGGAGATATTGATATGCAAATTCAATATCTCCATTTTTTTTTATTTCATTTTTATTTTGAGACGGACGATGGAGATCGTTTATCAATTTTTTTTTTAATTTCTATAATTTATAAAAAATATTATAAATTCAATTTTTTTTAACTTTATCTTTTATTTTCTTAGTTGTTATCTATCTTCAAAATTCAAATTTTTATTTTTTATTTTTATTTATTTTTTAATCGTAAACAGTGATTTTAATGTGTAAAGATTGAAATACCCCTAAGACTGTTAAATTTGAGTAATTGTTGATTAACAGAGGAACTAAATTGATGGATTTTTTAAAGAGTTAAAGACCTTACAAACCAAAGAAAATAAATATTGGTTAAAAAATAATAATTCGAAAACATATAGTAACTACAATGAATTTTGCCCATATTCTAGAATAAGCAAATGAAAATTCCATGTAAAAAAATTTAAAAAAGAAAAGAAAAAAAAGCAGCATTTCTATGAGCTATGCTCTCTCTTCCCTTCTTTTTCCTTCTCGGATGCCCGACTAATTAGGCCACTCTTTATAGGACGGTGAACGCATATGCCGTAGTGTGACATGTGATTTGACCTTTCCATGGTGAGAAGATCTTGAAAAACGATGACGTTGCTGGTCGGGCCTTTCGTGGGAAGTGTTTGCGCTATCTAGTTGTGCACCTCTATCCCCTCGTTAATCACCATTGATCTTACTTCTAATAAATCAATCATTCAATAATAGATGTTGTTTTTGCTATATACCATTCAAATAATGTTATACTTTCAAAAAATTTATCTAAATAATACGATAAATTAATTTGTAATTACTCAACATATTATTTGGACAATAAAATTAAACAAGTTTTGAATAACGTTTTATTATTCACACAATTTTAATTAGAAAATTTCTTATAAGATATAACTTAACATTTTAAAGTAAAAGAGAAAAAAAGGATCTCATTTTATAAAGTGAGGGAGGGACCGTACTTTCCCTTTGATAACATTTTTTATTAAGTAGGGGTTTAGATTTGAACAATAAATGCACAATTGTTACTTACAAAAACATTTGATGGATAGAAATTTGAAATTTCTTTTCTGTTATTATTATTATTATGTGAAATAATAAAATAAAAATAAACTAAATTAAGATTTTTTATTAACATTTTGAATTTATAAGAAATCCAATTAAGAGTAGATCATAAACATGGAATTGGACTGGATTGGCGACAAATATAAATATTTGGCTGAATGTGAATAAATATACATATGAGATATATATATTTAACGGATGAGATTTTTGAACGGGTGGGGTAGTAATCTAAAACTGAGGTAGACATACACCTGAGGTGTACAGATAAAGATTTATGTATACAGAGTGTGAACTTTGAAGAGAACTTGAAAGAAGTCAAAGAACAATCAGGTTGGTTTTTGTTACTCTTCTTTACTAAAGATAGAGTGAACACAGAAGAAGAACACAAAAAGAGAAAAAAAAAAAAAACAAAAACAAAAACAAAAAGGGAATTTTTTTTTTCTCTACATAAGGAAATATATATTTTTTTAATAAAATATAAAAAAAAAATCACCAAAAAAAGAAAAAAAAATAAAGAGAAGCGAAGCAAAGCAATCCGCGGTAAAGCAGATGCAACCGACAGCTGCCGGTAGCAGCAGCTCAGGTGGCGGGGGCGGGGGCGGAGGTGGCGGTGGCGGTGGCGGTGGCGAGCTGAGTCGAGCTGGGCTGGCCCGGTTCCGTTCTGCTCCGGCATCTTGGTTGGAAGCGCTTTTAGAAGAAGAAGAAGAGGACCCATTGAAGCCGAACCAGTGCTTGACTCAGCTACTGAGTAGTGGCGGCGGCGGCGGAGGAGGAGGAGATCCGGGACTGAACCAGTTGGAGCAGGCTAATTTTCATCGGCAAAACAGCTCTCCGGCGGATTTGTTTGATGGGTATTTCTCAAACTTTGGAATTCCGGCGAGCTACGATTACTTGTCGCCGGATATCGATGTGTCTCCGTCGAGTAAGAGACATAGAGAAGACGAGACGCAACAACACACATCTCCAAAGTTTCCGTCTCACCCGGTAAAGAAATTTTAGTTTATTTTTATAAAAAAGTTAGCTTTATGAAATTTCTAGTTGTTTTTAGTAAAATTTATCTGTTTTTTTTTTAAGAGTTTGAATTACAGTTGTGTGTCTGTTTATTGTTTTTGTTATGGTAGAAAGTAGAGCAAGGCAGTTTGTTGCCCAGTAGGGCTTCGAGTTTGACAGAAATGGATATGGAGAAACTTTTGGAGGATTCGGTTCCTTGTAGGGTTCGTGCAAAGCGTGGTTGCGCTACCCATCCGCGAAGTATTGCAGAGAGGGTAAGGAACCATTTGTGATAGGTCGGTTTTCGAATAATCAGTAAATGTGTTTTGAGTTTGGTTTTAATTAAGGTTTTCTTTGTCTTTGGTTAGGTTCGGAGAACACGGATTAGTGACCGTATAAGGAAGCTTCAGGAGCTGGTGCCAAACATGGATAAGGTAAAACCATTTGTGCTTATACTGGTATTTGACATTTCTTGAACGAAGAACTATGGCAATGGTTCATAGTTCATGCCAACTATGGTGCATTTATTGCTAACTAAAGTGCATGCTACTGGTGTACTGAAATTTTGGACAGAGTAATCAATTAATTATTGAAAAGCCATGGAATATGTGATTTTTATATTGGGTTTGTTGTTAAAATCACCATGTATGGATGTAGTATGTGTTTTTCATTCCTCCTGCTAGCCCTTGAGTTAAGGGCTGGTCCATGGCTACTTGTGGGGTTTTGTTCCACCTGGTAGCAGTTGAGTTGCAAGATTTAAGTTGACCAAACTAAACTTATGCCGAGCTTCTTGGCCTCTGGTCTCAGCATTGGCCTAATAATGGGTTTGACCATCTCCTTTACCTTGTAGTAAAGGAGATTTTCAACAGCAGAGCCTCTCAGCTCAAACAGTCATGATGAAGTAGCCCACCGGGATAATATAAACTTTGAGTCTCAGTAGGACAAGAATCGTGTTTTGGAGTCTCAGCATTCGCAGATTGCTTATAGAATTTCAGAAAACATGATTTCTTCACTTTTTTTCTAAAATCTTTCTGCAGTTTCACCTTTATGAGAAAACAAGAGTTCAGTTTTTTCCTCGTGAGAAAGTTGATTTCATTCACCTATTTGGGAATATAAGAAAGTTCTATTCTTTTCACGAAGGGTAGTAATTTCAACTGGCATTGTAATTACCCTTGCAATTTCAGGGGAAAGTTCTCTTTAGCCAGCCTTAAATATTATTATGGGATATATGATAATAAGAAAAGAAATGCTTTATCTTGAACCTAGTAGATGAGGGTTTTAAACTAGTTTTGGTCCGACATGTAATAGAAATGAAACGATAATTTAGCTGCAAGAATTAGGGCTTTTCATCGTGAGAATTATGTGCTGTGGTGGTCTAGTAGTAGATTACAGGAATTAATCAGAATAATTCACATCCATCCATACCTTGTAAACATAAATCATGGTTTAGCAATTATATAACTTGTCTCAAGAATTTCAACTGTGAGAACATGAAATAGACCAGGTCTATTAGGTTACCGGTTCAAAGTCAATGTTGGATGCAGAAATTATGTTCTGATATTGAGCAAACTCATCTGAAAATTCAACAAATAGTATTTGTTTCTTGAAGGAGAATCCTATAATTGAATTAGGATAATAACCTACACTTTTGAAGATTGAGTTGGTGACCATTGATTAATATTCTAGTAAATGAGTTCTGTACTCTTTTTACCACTCTGGTGGTCACTTGGTTTTCTCATTTTGCTTCAGTGATTCAATTTTGTTGCCACTTGATTGATCATAATCAATTGAAGATCATATGGATAAATTTTGAATTGCAGCGCATTTGGTTTGTGAATCTGAAAAGAATTCAATGGTGTTAAAATTCACCTGCTAGTTACTTGTTAGTTCAGTCAACTCTGTCTTTAGTTTGTAATAGATTATATTACTCATCTCAAATCAACAGTTTATCACTATATGAAATGATAATTTGGCTGCAAGAGCTAGGGTTTGTCATTGTGAAAGTCACATGCTTTGGTGATCTAATAGATTATAGGAATTAATCAGAATTTACAACTCCTTGATAGACAATATGCAAGGTAATTCTTGATAGGCAAATGAAGGTAAATGATATTTTGCTTAATGTGAAATACTTATTTCCCGTTCCAAATAATTGAAGCTTAATTTATTGAGCATTCAATTTGTGTTTTCCTGGTGGAAAATCATATATTTTCCCTGTTCTAAATAACTAGAGCTTAATATTTTGAGCAGTCAGTGGTATATTTTCTTGATGAAAAAATCAAGTGGTTCATGAGAGGCTTGAGAGTCTATAGTTTCCATAACACACTATATGATTTTTAGTAGTTTATTACATACTTTTAATAGTGATAATGTATTATAATGTCTCATTCCCTTACTAAAGAGGACAGTGACATTCTCTGTATAGTTTGTCTGGATATTGGAGTCAGAAAATTTGTTGGAATTGTAAACTAATTAAAAAATGGGTGTCAGAGTTATCTATATATTGAACTGAGAGATCAAGGAAACATTCAGTTTAGTAGTATGTTATTATCTTGAAATTTTTATCTTGAAAACATGGATTCTTGAAAAATCCCATGTCATATTTGTTGCCTTGCAAGTAAATTTCATCACAAGTCCTGCAACAAGAAGACCTTTAATTGATTTTTTTATATTCTGGTGGTGGCAAGCACAGATAAAACATTTTGTAACTCCTAAACTTGAGTGTACATGACATTAAAATATTATTGCTTTTCATTTCAGCAAACAAACACTGCAGATATGTTAGAGGAAGCAGTGGAGTATGTCAAGTTTCTTCAAAGGCAGATTGAGGTACTTCTTGCATTGAACTTGCTCGAAAAATTATTCATTTTGTTTCTAAGGGATGCGGGTGCAGAATTGAAGTTTAGAATCTTAGAATGTTATTCTGGTCCCCATTGTTTTAAATTTTGTTTTCCTTTACAACTTCTTCTAGTTGAAGAAGTGGATGTAAAGAGTGATTAGAATGAGAAGGAAGGCAACATATGATTGGATTTAGTGTTTGAATAGTGCAATAAAAAGGAAAGTTTTCACATATTGGAAATCTGGATCATGGCAGGAACTGTCAGAGCAACAAAGGAAATGCAAATGCGCTGCGAAAGATTAGCTTGAAGAAGGTGCCAGATAATGTAATTATCAGATATATAAGGTTTTTTGGTCAAGGTCCATCATGACTGTTTGCTGGTAATGTAGTTTCAGAGATCCACCTTGTAGTTACAAGTATCATCATCATCTGTGTTAAAAAAATCTTCTTTCACTTTTAGATGATTGCTTGTCATGAGAATACAATAACCATAGAGGTCATGGTCAGGACTTCTAAATTTGGCAAGATCTGCTTTTTGAAGTTCATTTGGTATGATTGTAGTTGTAAATTATTGTGCACTAATACAATTTTATTGTACTATCTAGCCTCCTTTTTTAAAGATTTTCCAATATTTTCTATTATGTATCTAGAAATTTGTATTTCATAAAATTATCTAATCACATCTTCAGACGTGATAGTCTCAATAAAAAAATTTGGATGAGATTTTGTTGTTTTTAGCTACTATCCAACTTATAATGATTTTATATTTGATATGAACTCTTGCTAGCAGTTGTTTCTTCGTCATAAGCAAAGTTATCAGGTGAGAATTTTATCAACTTGTTTGGTGGATTTTCTCATTTTTCGACGCCAAGGTGGACTGCTTGCTCTCTATGTATACTTTCTTTACGATAATAAATTTCTGAATGTGGATTTACTGTACCACATGGATGACAAGTCTAGTGAGTTTAAACTTTCAGTTGAGCTTTTACATGAAAATTATCTGATCGAGGAAAAACAGATAAAATGTGTGTATTTTCTGCATGCATGGCATGATTGCAACAAAAGTTGCTATACACAATGTGAGTTGATTGTTAATCAACATTCGAAGTGTAATAACAGAGTTTCAAGTTTTTGAGGTACATAGCTTTATATAGGTAACTATCGACTGTTTTTTTTTTCCCGATCTTGCATGATGTTGATGGAAAGCAGCAATGAAATTTGGTTTTTTTATCTGCTTAATGTTATGTTCAAATATTGCAGAGGTAAGGTTGGTACAAAGATGTGCTTGATAATGTCAATGGAGCACTTTAGAAGTGAATCTCCTATGCGGTTGATAATGTCAATGTTCACACTCGTGCTTTTGAGATTTTTTGTATGGCTGGTTTAATTCAGTATCCATCTTCTTATGATCTGGTTGTTTTTGTCATGTCTGAATATGTTTGAAGTCTGAATACTGTCTAGTTGTTTTTAAGTTTTTTCCTGTATTCAGTTGTTGCTCTTTTGTTTGAGATGTTGTATGGGGTAATAAGATTATTAAAAGATGATGAGCAAATAATCTGGTGGAGACTTAGGGATGGTAATTCCACACGCGATGGGTGAGTGTGAATTTTACTAATTGGGTTATTGGTCGGGTGTGAATGTTGAAATTCAAACCCGATACACGTTTGGGTGTGGATTTGACAAACTTAGAAACTCATTTAAATTAAAAAATAATATATATATTAAAAAAATACACTAAAAAATATGGATTGTTAATTATAGATTTATTACGGTTGTGTATTTTTGTTACATGTAATTTTGAAAGTTTGTTGGATTTAGTTTAATTTGTTTTGGATTTTTAATTTCTGAAGTGTGTAGAAGTATATTTAATTTAATTTTATTATTATGTTAAAATTTGAGAGTTTATTCATACTTATTTGTTATTATGGTAGAACTTAAAGATAAATTAACTCAATAAGGTTTTATAGCATTTTTTAGTGTATTTTTTTAGTCATTAGCATTTTTTTAGTATTTTGCGGGTCTGTGGGGGGTTTGTGGGAGAGTGGATATAGGCAAAATTCATGGATGAAAATTTGTGTGTAAACCCGTATAATTTTGCGGGTTCATAGCTATCGGTTCGAATTGAACAGTTCGAACCGAATTGGACTGTTCTGAACAGGAACTTGTTATCTCGGTTCGTTTTTGATTTTTTAATTTTAGAAACTGGAACCGTCAGTTTTAGAATCGGTAGGAACCAGCACTGACAGAATCGTCGGTTTCGGTTTGATTGTGGTTCCTTTAAAATAAAAAAAATAAAAAAAAAAATGTTAGGGCCTGCTAGGCTGGCAGGCCCCAAGTGCTAAATTGGGCTACAAAAAATACATATATGTGCCCATGTGAAAATTAATGGTCACTTTTTTCCTTCTTTTATATAGCTAATTTTTTTTTTTTTTTGAAGAGTTATATAGCTTATCTTTTAAACATGTAAAAAAGCATCCAAAAAAAAGAAAAAAAGAAAAAAAGAAAAAGGAAAGTGTTATATACAGCAAGACTCCTCTCTTATTTTCGACGTGGAACTAGTGTGAATGACTCAATAGCCTTTACACTACAAGATCCTTAATGAAATTTGCCTTAACTCAATTTGCCTTCTTCCTTCAAAGGTTATTTATTATGTATAATTACACTTTAAGTGTCAATCATTCTTACTTAATATAAATAAAATTTTAAAAATAAAAAAAATATGTATTTTTAATTATATTCAAAGTTCTAAGCAACAAAATTTAATTTGAGAGTTGGTGCATATCCTACACTTTTAAATAGAAATTTATCAGAAATGTGCTTGTGATTGAAAACTTTGGATAAATGTGATCTTGAAACAAAGGGTGTGTGTTTTGTTATAACTTATAATATGGTAAAGAAAGTAAATGATAATAAAATATATATATAATTAACTTCTTGAAAAAATTTTAAAAGAAGGAAATATATATATATATATATATATATATATATATATATATATATATATATATATATATACCAGGTAGCATAACTTGTTTCTCTATAAGTTAATTTTTTGCATCACAATATGCTCTTGTTAGTAGAAGATTACTAGATTCCATTGCTGACATGAACAACTTTTTTTGCAATTGTTTTTTTTTTTTTTTGAACTACCAGTGAAGCATGGAAAGTCTGATAGATTTTTTTTTTTATCAGCTGATGGTTTAAATCCAAAAAGGCAGCTTATATTAGTAAAGCTATTAACAGAAAACAACATTTGTCAAATGAAAATTTTCACTTTTAACATGAATGTTTATGTTTGGGAGAACAAATTGTACATCATTAGTGTGTTTTAATACAATTTTCAATTTTTTGTACTTCTTTAATATGAGAACACACGCGCGCGCGCACACACACACATATATATATATATATATATATATATATATATACTTTTGAAATCTTTATTCCACATCTAAAATGATCAAAGACGGATTACATTCGGGTTATCCACTTTTAATTTTTTTAGAATATTTTAATTTTTTTTTTTTTTAAAAAAAAATCAGTTCCAGAATCGGAACCAGAACCGGTGTGTAACCTCCAAAATTGGTAACCTATGGTTCTGATTTCGATTCCCCCACCTAGGAAAAATAGAACCGGAACTGCCGGTTATAAAACCGGGATCATGACTATTCATAAGCGAGTATGAATATTAAAATGGGATGCGTGTCATCATTTGACAAAACTCACACAAACCCGAACTTTACGGGAGTTGCTGTGTAGAGTTGTATGTTTGAAGTTTTTATCTTGATTTTAAAAAGGCCGTTCTCAAAATTCAAAAGGACATAATATCTTCATTGAATAAAAGGTAGTCATTATAATGTACTTCTGCTGTTGAGTGTTGAGGATGTAAGCTCGAGTTGTGTCTCGTTTTTTAAATTTTAAAATTAATTATTATAGTTTAAATAATATGATTCAAACACGAGTATACCCAATTTAGAATTGAATATGAGTATAATTTGTGATAATACATTTTGAATAAAGAAAGATAGAATGGGTCTCCAGCCTCCTTTACACCCTTGCTTTGTTATATTAATAAATAAATAAAAAACCTCGCGACCTCATGGATATAATTGAGTTCTCATATATTCTTCTTCACCTTTAGATAGAAAATAAAAATGAATCAATAATTATTTTTCTTTTTAATTTTTTTTAAAAATTATTATTTAAAAATTAAGAAAGGAGATATAATACGAAACCGTTATCTTGATCTTATTAATATGAGCACGAGAGAAAAGTATTAATAATCATCGCCACTCATATAAATAGATGAATGTTTAAATTAAAACTTAAAGATATGCATCTTTTTTTTAAAAATAAAAAATTATTATAAACTTAGAATTTAAGAAAGGAGATATAATACCATATATAATTCAAAATTAAGTGGGACCTGATTCGATAAGAAATGACAATTCACACTATAGTGGAAGTATCTCTCAATACTTTTATAATTTAATGGATAAATGTGGAACTCGAACTCTTGACACATAAATAAATAGGGAAATGCTTAATAATATCACTATTAATAGATGTGCGTGAACATAATGCCACTTGCCTTTGTGGTTAGAAGTCCAAACTCTTACAAGCCACCAAGATTCAATAGCTAGTATATATAAATATATTATCCCGCTATTGCTGAGAGTAGTATTCCGAGTCGTTGGTCCTTTGAAGAAAAAAAAAAAAAAGTGTGTGAAGTAAGTTATAAATTAAATTTTTTATTTTTCATTTACAAAATAGTTTTTATAAAAGTCGACAAAAAAAATCTATAAGCATTTAAAAAAAAAAAATCTATAAAAATAGTTGTGAAGAGCAGCAACACTTCAACTATGTTACTCCAGAAAACAAAGCCTTCCAACTTCAATTTTCGCGCAACAAGTGTCGACTTCCCTAAGCTTTCTCTTCCCTCCAAAAACCCCACAAAATGTTTCACCGAATTGCCGCAGAAACACCACCACGACATTCCCTGCTACGCAACGACTCCATGCATTTCTCTTTTGTCATTTTCGTGAAGTTGATTCAAAACGCTGCGACATCTGGGTCCGTGATTCACGGCAAGCTTTCGCATGCCCACATGATCAAACTTCCTTCAAGCCTTGCCTTTTCTTGCTGAACAATCTTCTCAACATGCAGTGCAAATTCGGCGAAATGCGTTTAGCGTACCAACTGTTTGGTAAAATGACTGAAGGAGATGTTTTAACGTATAATTTCTTGGTTTCTGGCTATACCCAGGTGGGTTTTTATGATAAGGCCATGAATGTGTTTAATGAAGCGAGAATTGGGGGGTCTAAAACTTAATAAGTTTACGTATGCGGGTGCGATAAATGTGTGTGCTGAAACTGAGGATCTTGAAATGGGAAAGTTGATACATTTATGCAAAGTCTGGAGACATAGATTCTACTAATATGACCTTTGACAAAATGAGAAATCCCGACGTGGCATCCTGGTCTGCTATAATATTTAGCAATGTGCACCATGGATGTGCAGGTGATGCTTTGAAGCTGTTTGAGTTGATGAAGGATTTGGGCAGCATACATTCCTTGGAGTTACAACTGCCTGTAGTCACGGAGGGCTTGTTGAAGAAGGACTACGGTAGGTTACCAAAGCCTTTTATTCAACCATTTTGTTTGTAATTATTTATTTACTTTCTCGAGTCGGGGCCTTGGAGGAGGCAGGGTAGGGGTTGAACCTAGGTGATGAATGGGATAAATGCATAATTTTTTCTTTGAATTTTTCAGGAAAGTTTGAACTTCATAGTTCTTAAATTTTCCAGAGGGAAGAATTTCTTCAGAACTCAAGACTTGTTTTCAAAATTAATGTTAATCGCTCTAGAAAACTAGGTGAAAGACCAGTGCATTTTTCTGAGGAAATGCAGGAAAAAAGATTCAATCTCAACCTTTTGGCATTTTATTTTTCAGGATATTAAGTCACGATATGCCTATTAAATCACTTTAAGGCCAGAGAAAAATAGAGTGGGAAATATTGGGACATCTTAGCATGCGATGTTACAAGGTACTCTTCAGGTGGATTATTTCTTTAGTTTTAACTAATGTAAATGTGCATTCTATTTATGGCAGTTACTTTACAAGCATGCACAAAGATAGGATGACAACTGATGTAAAGCTTCATGCGTGTGTTGTTGATATCCTAGCATGTGCTGGAAGGCTATCTGATGCTGAAAGTTCATTCTGAACTCAGGTCTTGAGGATAGTCCCGTGATGTGGCGATCCTTGTTGAGTGCTTGCAGGCTTTATAAGGACACAGTCACAGCAAAACATGCTGCTGAGAAAGTAATAGAATTGGAACCTCAGGAAGCTGCATCTTATGTGCTTCTTAACAATATCTATGTTGATGCGGGAATTGATTTACCAGCTTCAGAAGTTAGAGAGTTGATGAAAGATCGAGGAATCAAGAAGGAACTGGGTCTAAGTTTGATTGAGGATGGAAACAAAATTCATTCTTTTGTGGTGGGTGATAGATCTCATCCAGTGAGTCATATGTTATATGAAAGGTTGGAAACAATGTTAGAGAAGATAAAGAAAACAAGTTATGTGGATGACGAGATGTATTGCCAGTACCATTGAACAGAACCCAAGGGCAGCTCCAGAGTAAACTACCACAGTGAAAAGTTAGCTGTCACTTATTGGAAATATCAGTTTGCCAACATTAGCTGTGATGAGAGTGTCAAGAACTTGAGAGTCTGCCATGATTTTTATACAAAAATGTAGTTTTCCTTGAAGATGGAAAAGAGAAATATTGTTAGGTATCCAATAGTTTCCATGGTTTTAGAGAGGGTTCTTGTCTTTACAGGATTAGTTGTAGTTCCAGTGCTCGATTAGATGCTTGGATTTTTGCTCTTTCAAAGTGGTCCTTGGTATACTTTTCTTCGTGCTAAAAATTTAGAAGGGAAGGTTTTCAAAAAAAAATTTGGACATGATGGAGACTTTGTAATAATCCACATCTCAACTCAAAATGGTCATAAGAGAAAGTTATATCAATGTGTTGGGTTTGACTGGGGACAGAATAGAAATGTAAAGGACTGCAAATCTGGAATAAGGTCCCAAAGATACAAAAGACTTGTGTAAAAGCTCTGGCTAAGCAGATGTTTGAATTTTTGTAGATTTTTTAGCATGGCATGAAAATGTATAGTTCGTTTCTTTGTCATTTGAAAAGAAACTTTATTACTTCTCTGTGTGATTACATGAGTATGTGATATTAGTCTCCTTCAAAGGAACTCATTTTCTGTTGTCATTTTGATTGCTATGCATATTACTAGATTTTGCTTTCGACTACTTGAGTTTCTCTTTTGCAAATGACAGGTGGACAAGTGTACTGCTGACCCAGTAAATGTTGTCATGTGTGATCACTGATCGGTGTCTTCCTTTTGTTGGTAAGTGATTGCTTCCAAAAGTACAAATGTCTTCCAGCCAATATATATATATATATATATATATATATATATATATAATGTTTTGAAAGTAGAAAAGTGATAATCTCTGATCTTTTATGTCCGGTTGAATAGTTTCAGTCATACAAAGTCTGGCCATGTTGACAATGGATATAAAGATTTGGTGAGGTAAGGAATATGAGGTTAAGTGGCGGTCGCTAGGAAGCGTTTCAAAAGGTGAAAGCTTGATTGAGGTAGATTTACTTGTCTTTTCTATAAAGGAGAATTTTACTATAGTTATCAGTATTTAAGTAATGACAGCTATGATATTGGTTTTATAATGGTGATTTTTTGCCACTTTTGATAGTTGATAGAATTTCAACTTTGATCATCAATTAACTGCTAATACAAACTCAGCTTTCATCAATGCTTTAAGCTCTCAACATTGAGCATCATAAGTGCTGCTATCAGTTTTCTGTTATATCTTAAAGGGCACATGGTTGTTAATTGGCAACCGAATAAAGAAAAGGATAGAAGGTTCACTAATATATTTAGGAGTTCAAAATTCTGAGCTTAACCAACAACTGAGTGATACTTGGTGCTTTAATAAAATCAGAGGTTCAGTAGATTTGGTAATTTCATTTTTTTAATGTCCCAAAATGATAAAAATATGAACAAATTCTAATTTTCATTACTTTCTTTTCTCTCGAAATTGAGAAGACAGATAGGTGCTATCTTACTGTGTACTTAGTCAGGATTTTGAAAATTTATTCTGCAATATACATAAGCTAAGAAAACAAATTACTTCTTGACGTTCTGGTATTATTCTTCCAATGTGAAAATTCAATGGAAAACAAAAATGATGTGTTATGTTCTCTCTCTTTAAACCAAGTAAAACAAATAGGCTAGTTAGGATGCCTATGGTTTAGTTTGTCTATTAATCATATCACTTGTTAATAGTGTGCGATGCCTACATACTGTACAATGATTTACAACATTAAAGGGGCAAGAAGTTTGAACTTTTATATCAATAAAGAGCCTATCTTTATTTCTCACAAAGCAACGATGAAAGGTTATCACATTTGTTATCTAACAAATTGATTTGAGATATACTTAGGGTAACTGCACATAGTGATTGATTAGGACGGGCATTGTATTTTGGTTTGGTAGCTAACATTCCATCTGATAGAGCACATTTTAGTTTCTAGATGGCAAAGTGAATCTCTCCTCATTAAAAATATAATTCACATTACCCAAATTAAAAAATAGCATTATAGCATATTAAATGTCCGAAATCTTTTCACATTTGTCATATTTAATTACATGTCATCCTGCATCCTTGAAAATGCCATAATTAACAGTAGTCACATGGTTGAGCCTTGTAGCCGAACTCTTATCATTACACATGTATCAAAAGGTCTCAAATATTTTAAGCGTGCTCTGACAACTTTATATTGGTCACTATATTTATCAGTTTACATACGCCTCTATTTCGGAAGCGTTTATGGTAATTTTATGAGTTGCTCCATAACCAAATTACTTTACGGTGATAGTTGACTAAATATGTTAATATATATATATATATATATATATATAGATTTTATAGATTTCGCAGAAGGTTGCCCTAGTCCTCTCAGTTCCCAACCATGGTTAGACAGAGGATCAAGCAGGAGTTGATCTCAAATGTATCAAGTAGGAAAGTGACTTTCAAGAAAAGAAAAGGTGGCTTGTTGAAGAAATTGCATGAGCTTACTACACTCTGTGGGGTTATTGGCTGTGCAATCATTTACGGCACTTTTGATAATCGGCCAGAAATTTGGCCTTCCCCACCAGAGGTGACCCATGTGCTCGACAAGTTCAACGATTTGCCTCTAAAGAGAAAAGAGAAATACATGGTTAACCAGAAGATCTATCTGGGGAGAAGTATATCCAAGCTCTCGAAGTGGGTGGAGACAGAAAGGAAGAAAAATCGAGGGCTTGAGATGGAACTAACTTTGACTGAATGCTTGACAGGTAAAAGTTTTCAGGATTTGAACTGCTCAGAAGATGTGAAAGATTTAGATCTTCTATTGGAAGAAAAGATCAAGCTTATCAACCACAAGATCGAAACCATGGATCTGAAGTCGAACCAAGTTATTGCTCAGAATGGCAATAAAAAGAGTTAAAAGAAATGCCATAGGTAAGGGTTTATGAAGAAAAAGAGATGTGATGTATGCAATAAAAGGTACTGCTATTAGTTTGTTGTTGAATAAAAGTCCCCTTTTTCTTCAATATGAATTCAATATTTTAGGTCTGCTCTCAATAACGTTGAGCGGTGTTTCATCTATATTTTTGATTGCTTCATTTCTAATTGCTTACATGGTTTGTTGATATAGTGACTGTTATTAAGGAATAATTATTGATCAGAAAAGTTAATCGTCATGAATCACGATACTGGCATTGAAATTCTTTTTCCTTTTTTATTAGTGATGGAGAAAATAGGTCCATTTGCCTTTCAACTATTAAATTTTGTAGGAAATCTTAACATCTATAGATGTGAGTCCCACCTAGACTCATGGGTCTTATATAATTTTCTGAAATGAAAGGTTCAGGTTCTTAGCTGCAAAAATAAATTCTTCAATTGCTTGTTTCTCTGGATTTGATATCCTTTCTTATATGATGTGTTTATGCAAGATAACATCATTTTTGTGGGTAGAGCTTGTATGTGATAAATAGATTCTTTTTTGAATTGTTGACAAAACATGCTCATATTGAATTAGTACATTTATTTCATTGTTTCGAAACAGTCAGGATGAACTTTCCTTAAAAATTATGAAGTGTGCTAATAAATACATTTGGAATCTCTCAAATATATGGTCTTCCTTTTTAAAAATATTTTATTGGATATTTGACATTTCAGGAATATGAGCAGTTCCATAGTGACCAATTATTGGATATATTTTGAAATACATTTCTGTTCTTCTGTATTGAATTAAAGTTAAGACTTATCTCAAGATATTGAATATGTATCAAAAACCAGAAATGTTAGATGGAATTCTTAAACTATTTCCTAGGATTTTAATTGGATGTACTACATTCTTGATAAGCATTCCATTTCTTATTAGATATATAACGTTTTTTGGTCAAGGTCCATCATAGCTGTTTGCTGGTAATGCAGTTTCAGAGATCCACCTTGAAGTTACAAGTGTCATCATCATCTGCATTAAAAAAAATCTTCTTCCACATTTAGATGATTGCTTGTCATGAGAGTACATTAACCATATAGGTCATGGTCAGGACTTCTAAGTATGGCAAGATCTGCTTTTTGAAGTTCATTTGGTATGATTGTAGTTGTAAATTATTGTGCACTAATACAATTTTATTGTACTATCTAGCCTCTTTTTTTTTGTAAAGAATTTCCAATATTTTCTATTATATATCTAGAAATTTATATTTCATAAAATTATCTAATCACATCTTAAGACGTGATAGTATCAATAAAAAAATTTGTATGAGATTTAAATATATTGTTGTTTTTAGCTACTATTCAACCTATAATGATTTTATATATGATATGATATCAACTCTTGATAGCATTTGTTTCTTCATCATAGAGCGAAGTTATCAGGTGAGAATTTTATCAACTTGTTTGGTGGATTTTCTCATTTTTCGTATGTATACTTTCTTTACGATAATAAAGTTCTGACTGTTTCCCTACAAACCAAGGTCAAAAATAGTATCAGTGAATGTGGATTTGCTTTACCACATGGACAGCAGGTCTAGTGAGTTTAAACTTTCAGTTGAGCTTTTACATGAAAAATTATCTGATTGAGGAAAAACACATAAATTGTGTTGAGTTGATTGTTAATCAACATTCAAAGTGTAATAATAGAGTTCCAAGTTTTTGAGGTAAATAGTTTTATATAGGTAATTATCGATGGTTTTTTTCCCCGATTTTGCATGATGTTGATGGAAAGCAGTAATGAAATTTGGTTTTCTTATCTGCTTAATGTTATGTTCTATATTGCAGAGGTAAGGTTGGTACAGAGATGTGCATGAAAATGTCACTGGAGCACTTTAGAAGTGAAGCTCCTAGGCAGTTGATCTTAGTATGCATAGGTTTACACTCTTGTTTTTGAGATTTTTCTATGGCCCCTTTTTTTTTTTTTCATGTCTAAATATGTCTGAAGTCTGAATACATCTAGTTGTCTAGTTGTTTTTAAGTTTTTTCCTGTATGCAGCTGTTTCTCTTTTGTTTGAGATGTTGTTATGGGGTAGATTATTAAGAGATGAGTAAATAATATGGGTGGAGGTAGGGATGGCATTCCCCCGTGATGGATAGGTGTGATTTTATTATTGGGTTCTTGTTTTTGAGATTTTTCTATGTCTTTTTTTTTTTTTTCATGTCTGAATATGTCTGAAGTCTGAATACATCTAGTTGTCTAGTTGTTTTTAAGTTTTTTCCTGTATTCAGTTGTTGCTCTTTTGTTTGAGATGTTGTTATGGGGTAGATTATTAAGAGATGAGCAAATAATATGGGTGGAGGTAGGGATGGCATTCCCCCGCGATGGATAGGTGTGATTTTACTATTGGGTTTTTGGTCGGGTGTGAATGTTGAAATTCAAATCCGATGCAGGTTTGAGTGTGGATTTGACAAACCTAGAAATTTGTTTAAACTAAAAAATAATATATATATATATATATATATTTAAAAAAATACACTTGAAAGTATAGTTTGTTAATGATAAATTTATTGTGGTTGTATATTTTTGTCACATGTGATTTTGCAAGTTTGTTGGATTTAATTTAATTTGTTTTGGATTTTTAATTTCTGAAATGTGTAGAAGTATATTTAAATTTTATTTTATTATTATGTTAAAAATTTGAGAGTTTATTTAGATTTTTAATATTTTGCGGGTTTGTGGGAGGGTGTGGATATGGGCAAAATCCACGCTTGAAAATTCGTGTGTAAACCCCTATAGTTTCGCGGGTGTATAGGCGGGTGTGAATGTTAAAATGGGATATGTGTGATCGTTTGGCAAACTCACCCGAACCTGCCCCTTGCCATCCTAGGGATCTGCTGGGTGGAGTTGCATGTTTGAAGTTTCTATCTTGTTTTAAAGCCCATCCTCAAAATTCAAAAGAACATAATAACTTAAGGCTATGTTTGTCTGTTTGGATTGGAATGCGTTTGGGTTAATTTTTTTTCCAAACTCATGTTTGGTGTAATCAAATGGGTTTGGTTAAAATTAACCTACTTCTATTTTATTCCATCACAACGGGATAAATTAAACCCATTGAACATACGAGTTAAAAAAATCCAAGTCTTCCACTTTTCTCTCCAGACTCTTCTCTCTGCTCTCTCTCAACACCTTCTTCTTCTTCTCTCGCTGTGACCGTGCTCTCTCACCTCTCTATCAACACCTTTTTCTTCTCTCGCCACCGCCGTCGCTGATCTTCGTGCCGCTCGCGTTCGTGACCCTACGTTACACCAAACATGAGATTACTTATAAATTTATTCAATCCAATTATATCCTATGTAATAAACGAGGCCAATCAAAAAAAAGAAAAATGTTATAATGCCTTTTACACTTCTACCGTTGAGTGTTGAAGTTATAAGTTTAAGTCGTATTCTTTTTATTAAATTTTAAAATTAATTATGATAGCTTAAAAAAACATGATTCGAACTTGAGTATGCCCTAACTCAAGATTTTAAGTATAATTTATAGATTAGTTGTGTGTTAAATGTTAATACATTTTTTAATAAAGAGAGAATGGGCCTCCTTTACACTCTTGCTTTGTTAAACTCTTGTTATATTAAAAAATAAATAAATTCAACGATCCAGATGAAATGACCATTGATTTTGTCAGTATATGTAATAGATTCATCTGAATAGAAGGTATGAAATGGGATGTCCTCTTCAAAAGCAACATGGGTGATCATCATAGACTGAAAGATGAGAGAAGTATCATCTGAAGATGGTTGCGGGAGTTGAAAAGTTATTTTCAACAAATCCGTCTGTCCGTCTTTAAACTTGGAGATCTTGATTCTGAACAGGAGATTTAAATTTTTAATTTATATTTATGATTTTAATATTACTTTATTTTTTTAATTCAAATTTTGTGATCTACTTGGAATTCATTATTTCATATATTCGTCATCATCTGTAGATTGAAAATAAAAAATAATTAATAGATATTTTTCTTTTTAAAAATAATTATAAATTTAAAAATTAGAAAAGAGGATACGATATGATATGCTCTCCCCCATCTCATGAATATAATTGCACTCTGATATATTCTTCTCCACCTTTATTTTTCTTTTCAAAATTTTTTTTTTAAATTATTATAAATTTAGAAATTAAAAAAAGGAGATATAATATTAGTAAGAGATAAACATTAAAAAGTTGATATTAGGAATCCACTAAGCTCTGATACCAATTATTAAGAATCTCTTAAAGAAATTTATCAGGATATAGTAAAATCAAACACTACATATTTAATTCGAAATAGCAACTCAACTACAGGGGAGGGAGAACGCTCTGATACCAATTATTAAGAATCTCTTAAAGAAATTTATCGGGATATAGTAAAATCAAACACTACTCAACTACAGGGGGGGGAGAAC
Organism: Xanthoceras sorbifolium; assembly: GCA_003430845.1. Taxonomy (NCBI): domain Eukaryota; kingdom Viridiplantae; phylum Streptophyta; class Magnoliopsida; order Sapindales; family Sapindaceae; genus Xanthoceras; species Xanthoceras sorbifolium. The sequence continues at coordinate 4,441,834 of CM010617.1, read as the reverse complement.
TCGAACTCCTCCTTAAAAAAAAAAAAAAAAAAAAAGCAATTCAACTACAGGGGAGGGAGAACTCGAACTCCTATCAAAAAAAAAAAAAGGAAGTGATTAACCATTAGTATTGTTAAAACTTTTAGTTTTCATTTTGAAAATAAATTATAGAAAACAACAACAAAAAATCTATAAAATAGTTCTATAATTTTGGTGAAGGGGCAGCATCACTTCAACTATGTTACTCCAGAAAACAAAGCCTTCCAACTTCAATTTTCGCTCAACAAGTGTCGACTTCTCTAAGCTTTCTCTTCCCTCCAGAAACCCCACAAAATGTTTCACCGAATTGCCGCTAGCAACCCCACCACGACATTCCCAGCTAGGCGACTACTCCATGCATCTCTCTTTAGACTCTGTCACTTACGTGAAGTTGATTCAAAACGCCGCGAAATCTGGGTCCGTGATTCACGGCAAGCTTTCGCATGCCCACATGATCAAAACTTCCTTCAAGCCTTGCCTTTTCTTGCTGAACAATCTTCTCAATATGTACTGCAAATTCGGCGAAATGCGTTTAGCGTACCAACTGTTTGGTAAAATGACTGAAAGAAATGTTGTAACGTATAATTTGTTGGTTTCTGGGTATACCCAGGTGGGTTTTTATGATAAGGCCATGAATGTGTTTAATGAAGCGAGAATGGGGGGTCTACAACTTGATAAGTTTACGTATGCCGGTGCGATAAATGTGTGTGCTCAAACTGAGGATCTTGAAATGGGAAAGTTGATACATGGGTTGGTTGTTGTTGGTGGGTTGGATGGGAGAGTTTTTGTGACCAACTCGCTGATTGATATGTACTGCAAATGCGGTAAGATCGACCAAGCAAGGCTTTTGTTTGAGAAGTCGGATGAGTTGGATAGTGTTTCATGGAATTCTTTAATTTCTGGTTATGTCCGGATTGGTGCAAATGAGGAAATTTTTGGAATCTTGGTGGAAATGCATCGAAATGGATTGGATTTGACTACTTACACCATGGGTTGTGTTCTAAGGGCCTGTGGTGCAGATTTTGATGATTCAATAATATATGGACGAATGCTTCATGGTAGTACACTGAAACTTGGTTTGGATTTGGACATTGTTGTTGGGACTGCATTGCTTGATATGTATGCGAAAACAGGGCATTTACGTGATGCAATAGAAGTATTTAACTTTATGCCTGCTAAAAATATTGTGATGTACAATGCCATGATTGCTGGATTGATACAAACGGATATCGTCAGCTATGATTGTGCATATAGAGCCTTTAACCTTTTCTCTGCAATGCAAAGTCAAGGAATGAAGCCATCAAAGTTTACATTCTCAAGCATACTCAAAGCTTGTAACGCTGTTGGGGCATTTGAGTACGGGAAGCAAATTCATGCTCAAGTCTGCAAGAATGATTTACAGTCCGATGAATTTATTGGAAGTGCACTTATTGAGTTGTACTCTTTGTTAGGTTCAACCGAGGATGGGTTGAAATGCTTTAATTTGATTCCGAAGTTAGATGTTGTCTCATGGACATCCATGATCAAGGGCCATGTTCAAAATGGGCATTTTGAATGTGCACTGGCTTTGTTCCAAGAACTGCTAGCATCTGGATGGAAAGCTGATGAATTCATAATATCTACTATGTTGGCTGCTTGTGCAGATCTGGCTGCTGGAAGGTCTGGTGAGCAGGTCCAGGGGTACGGAATAAAAAGTGGCATTGGGAACTCTACAATCGTTCAAAATGCTCAGATTTGCATGTATGCAAAGTCTGGAGACATAGATTCTGCTAATATGACCTTTGACGAAATGAAAAATCCCGATGTGGCATCCTGGTCTGCTATAATATGTAGCAATGCGCACCATGGATGTGCAGGTGATGCTTTGAAGCTGTTTGAGTTGATGAAGGATTTGGGTATTGCACCCAACCAGATTACATTCCTTGGAGTTCTAACTGCCTGTAGTCATGGAGGGCTTGTTGAAGAAGGACTACGGTAGGTTATCAAAACCTTATATTCAACCAGTTTGCTTGTAATTTTTTTTTTTTTTTGGAGTCTGGGGCCTCGTGGAGGCAGGGCAGGGGTTGAGCCTTGGTGATGAATGGGATAAATACATAATTTTTCTTTGATTTCTTCAGGAAAGTTTGAACTTTATGGTTCAGAAATTCCAGATGGAATGATTTTTTCAGAACTCAAGACTTGTTTTCAAAATTAATGTTAATTGTTCTAGAAAACTAGGTGAAGACCATTACTTTTTTTTTTTTTTTTTTAGGAAAATACAAGAAAAAAGATTCAATCTCAACCTTTTGGAATTTTATTTTTCACGCTATTAAGTCAGGATATGCCTACTAAATCACTTTAAGGCCAGAGAAAAATAGAGTGGGAAATATTGGGATGTCTTAGCATGCAATGTTACAAGGTACTCTTCAGGTGGGTTATTTCTTTAGTTTTAACTAATTGTTAATGTGCATTCTACTTATGGCAGTTACTTTACAAGCATGCACAAAGATCATGGGATGACAATTGATGTAAAGCATCATGCCTGTGTTGTTGATATCCTAGCTCGTGCTGGAAGGCTAGCTGATGCTGAAAAGTTCATTCTGAAATCAGGTCTTGAGGATAGTCCTGTGATGTGGCGATCCTTGTTGAGTGCTTGCAGGGTTTATAAGGACACAATCACAGCAAAACATGCCGCTGAGAAAGTAATAGAGCTGGAACCTCAGGAAGCTGCATCTTATGTGCTTCTTAACAATATCTATGTTGATGCCGGAATTGATTTACCAGCTTCAGAAGTTAGAGAGTTGATGAAAGATAGAGGAATCAAGAAGGAACCTGGTCTAAGTTGGATTGAGGTTGGAAACAAAATTCATTCTTTTGTGGTGGGTGATAGATCTCATCCAATGAGTCATATGTTATATGACAGGTTGGAAACAATGTTAGAGAAGATAAAGAAAACAAGTTATGTGGATGACGAGATTTATTGCCAGTACCATTGAACAGAACCCAAGGGCAGCTCCAGAGCAAATTACCCAGTGAAAAGTTAGCTGTGACTTATTGGAAATATCAGTTTGCCAACATTTGCTGCAATGAGAGTGATCAAGAACTTGAGATTCTGCCATGATTTTTATACAAAAATGTAGTCTTCCTTGAAGATGGAAAAGAGAAATATTGTTAGGGATCCAATAGTTTCCATGGTTTTAGAGAGGGTTCTTGTCCTTACAGGGGTTAGTGGTAGTTCCAGTGCGCGATTAGATGCTTGGATTTTTGCTCTTTCAAAGTGATCCTTGATATTAAAAAAATTAGAGGGGAAGAATCATGTGGCAAAGAATTTAAAATTATTGGGCATGTGACTGAGAAACAGGTGGAGGAGATGACATTTAAAATGAAAGCAAGAATGCAGATCACTTAAAAGTTTCGAAAACAGATTTGGAGATTTGGACATGAAGGAGACTTTGTAATAATCCACATCTCAACTCAAAATGGTCATAAGAGAAAGGTATATCAAAGTGTTGGGTTTGACTGGGGACATAATAGAAATGTAATGGACTGCAAATCTGGAATAAGGTCCCAAAGATACAAAAGACTTGTGTAAAAGCTCTGGCTAAGATAGGATAGGCAGGCTAAAGGTAAAGACAGATGTTTGAGTTTTTGTTGATTTTTAGCATGGCATGGAAATGGATAGTTTGTTTCTTTGCTAATTGAAAAGAAACTTTATTACTTCTCTGTGTGATTACATGAGTATGTAATATTAGTCTCCTTTAAAGGAGCTCATTTTCTGTGGTCATTTTGACTGTTATGCATATTATTAAAGATTTTGCTTTTGACTCCTTGAGTTTCTCTTGCAAATGACAGGTTGACAGATGTACTGCTGACCCGGTAAACGTTGTCATGTGTGATCACTGATCGGTATCTTCCTTTTGTTGGTAAATGATTGCTTCCAAAAGTAGAAATCTCTTCTAGCCACTATATATATATATATATATTAGGTTTTGAAAGTAGAAAAGTGATAATCTCTGATCTTTTATAATCGGGTTGAATAGTTTCAGTCATACAAAGTCTGACCATGTTGACAATGGATATAAATTTGCTGAGGTAAGGAATACGAGATTAAGTGGCAGTCGCTAGGAAGCGTTTCAAAAAGTGAAAGCTTGATTGAGGTAGATTTACTTGTCTTTGCTATAAAGGAGAATTTTACTATTGGTATCAGTATTTAAGTAATGACAGCTATGGTATTGGTTATTTAATGGTGAACTTTTTGCCATTTTTGATAGTTGATAGATTTTCAACATTGATCATCAATTAACTGCTAATACAAACTCAGCTTTCATCAATGCTTTTAAGCTCTCAACATTGAGCATCATCAGTGCTGGTATCAGTTTTCCCTTATATCTTAAAAGGGACATGGTTGTTAATTGGCATGCGAATGAAGAAACAGGATAGAAGGTTTACTAATATATTTAGGGGTTCAAGATTCCGAGTTTTAAATAAGCTTAACCAACAATTGAATGAGATTCAGTGCTTTAATAAAATCAGTAGTTCAGCGGATTTGGTAATTTTGTTTTTTTTAATGTCAAAAAATATAAAAATATGAACAAATTCTATTTTTCATTACTTTTCTTTTTTCTTGAAACTGAGAAGCTCGATAGGTGCTATATGGTTGTACCTAGTCAGGATTTTGAAAATTTCTTCTGCATTATACTTAAGCTAAGAAAACAAATTACTTCTCAACTGTTCTGGTATTGTTCTTCCAATGCTAATGAAAATTCAAGGGAAAAAGAAAATTATGTTATGTTCTCTCTTTAAAACAAATAAATGAACAAGTAAGCTAGGACGCCTATGGTTTAGTTTGTCTATTTATTCATATTACTTGTTAATCGTGTGCAATGCCTACATAGTGTACAATGATTTAAAAAAATGCCTATGGTTTAGTTTGTCAATACAGAGCCTCTTCTTCTTTTTTTCTCTTTGAAAGCAACGATGAAAGGTTAACATTTGTTATCTAACAAACCGATTTGTGATATACTTGGGGAACTGCACATGGTGATTGATTAGGACGGCCATGGTTTTTTGGTCTGCTAGCTAACATTCCATCTGATAGAGCACATTTTACTTTCTAGATGGCAAAGTGAATCTCTCATTAAAAATATAATTCACATTACCCAAATTAAAAAATAGCATTATAGCATATTAAATGTCCAAAATATTTCCATTGTTGTCATATTTAATTACATGCCATCCTGCATCCTTGAAAATGCTAGAACAGTAGTCACATAGTTGATCCTTGTAGCCGAACTCTTACCATGACACGTGTGTCAAAAGGTCTCAAATATTTTACGCGTGCTTTGACAACTTTATATTGGTCACTATATTTATCACTTTATATACGCCTCTATTTCGAGAGCGTTTATGGAAATTTTATGAGCTGTTCCGTAACCAAATTACTTTACGGTGGTAGTTGACTAAATATGTTAATATATATATATATATGTATGTATGTATGTATGTATGTGTATATATATATATATATTTTATAGATTTTGCAGAAGGTTGCCCTAGTCCTCTCAGTTCTCAACCATGGCTAGACAGAAGATCAAGCAGGAGCTGATTTCGAATGTATCAAGTAGGAAAGTGACTTTCAAAAAAAGAAAAGGTGGCTTAATGAAGAAGTTGCATGAGCTTACTACACTCTGTGGGGTTATTGGCTGTGCAATCATTTACAGCACTTTTGACAATCGGCCAGAAATTTGGCCTTCTCCGCCAGAGGTGACCCATGTGCTCGACAAGTTCAAGGATTTGCCTCCGAAGAGAAGAGAGAAGTATATGGTAAATCAGAAGAGCTTTCTTGGGAGAAGTATATCCAAGCTCTCGAAGTGGGTGGAAACTGAAAGGAAGAAAAATCGAGGGCTTGAGATGGAACTAACTTTGACTGAATGCTTGACAGGTAAAAGTTTTCAGGATTTGAACTGCTCAGAAGATGCGAAAGATTTAGATCTTCTATTGGAAGAAAAGATCAAGCTTATCAACCACAAGATCGAAACCATGGATCTGAAGTCGAACCAAGTTATTGCTCAGAATGGCAATAAAAAGAGTTGAAAGAAATGCCATAGATAAGGGGTTATGAATAAAAAGAGATGTGATGTATGCAATAAAAGGTACTGCTTTTAGTTTGTTGTTGAATAAAAGTTCCCTTTTTCTTCAACATGAATTCAATTGTTTTAGGTCTGCTCTCAATAAAGTTGAGCGGCGTTTCATTTGTATTCAATTGCTTTGTTTCTAATTGCTTACATGATTTATTGATATGGTGACTGTTTTTAAGGAATAATTATTGATCAGAGAAATTAATCGTCGTGAATCACTATATTGGCATTGAATTTCTTTTTTTTTTTTTATTAGTGACAGGGAAAATAGGTCCATTTGCCTTTCAACTATTAAATTTTGTAGGAAATCTTAACTACCTATAGATGTGAGTCCCCACCTAGAGTCATGGGTCTTATATAATCTTCTGAAAATGAAAGGTTCAGGTACTTAGCTGCAAATATAAATTCTTCAATTGCTTGAGTCTCTGGATTTTATATCCTTTCTTATATGATGTGTTTATGCAAGATAACATCATTTTAGTGGGTAGAACATATATGTGATAAATAGATTCAAGTTTGAATTGTTGACAAAACATGCTCATATTGAATTAGTACATTGATTTCATTGTTTCAAAACAGTCAGGATGAACTTTCCTTAAAAAATCATGAAGTGTGCTAATAAATACATTTGGAATCTCTCAAATACATAGTTTTCCTTTTTAAAAATTTGTATTGGATATTTGACATTTCAGGGATATGAGCAGTTCCATAGTGACCAGTTATTGGATATATTTTGAAATACATTTCTGTTCTTCTGTATTGAATTAAAGTTAAGACTTATCTCAAGATATTGAATATGTATCCAAAACCAGAAATGTTACATGGAATTCTTAAACTATTTCGTATTTCCTAGGAATTTAATTGGATGTACTACATTCTGGATAAGCATTCCATTTCTCATTAGTACACTCTGCATTGCCCTTGCTTCAATGATGACAATATTCCATTGTAGAGCTCTTTAATTATATAATACTTCTAGTAATCTAATTTTGCACAATAATAATGATCAGGTTATCTACATTTGTGTTGCTGAAAATTTACTGTTAAAAAGAATATCTTCATGTGAACTGATGTTCTATTTGTTAACAAATAAAATCAATGTAGTTGCATTCTGGTTGTTCTTTTAAATTTTGTTGGGATTAGTTGGGAAGTAAGATATTTGAGAACGTAAGAGAAGTAGAACTAAATATAATTTCTGTTAATGTTGCTGCTGCTGCTGCTGTTATTCACCTGTGAAGGACTTTTTATCTTTTGATGGTTGAGTTGCATTGCATTGCATTAATGTGAGAGGCTCTGAGTTTTTGTTTGTCAGTGGTAAGGAAAAACCCTTTTGTAGTTGTGAAGAAGCTGAGTCCATGTCTTAGTGCATGTTTATTTACAATATTAGTGGATACAAGTTTTCAGTTTCTAGTATACAAGTATGTTTGGAAGTAGTAAAACACACTTTGTGTAAAAGACTTAAAAGCATTTTCTAGAGAAGCATATTTCAAGTATTGGTATCAGCTTCCTTATTCAAACCGTGCTGTCAACAGACAAATATGCTATTGGAAGTACTGCTAACTTGGTTATGTAAAACCTTGTCGATGAACTTGAAGAAGACAAACAAAAAGATTCAAAGATATAAGTTTCATTGCCTGTCAACACGATCACCACCTCCTTCAAACAGTTATATAATCATGTTGAACAACTGGTTCACATAAACCTAAAATCCCCATTCTGTATTACTTGACACTAGAGTTTCTGTGCATAAGATTGGAACCTTATTTATGCACTTAAATTTCTACAACATCTAGCTTCCTTTCCTCCACCAAGAAGCTCAAATCATATTCCAGTATAATTTAGAAGATCTTGGAATGACAATAAAGAAACAGATTGATGCTATGTTTTTGTTCCAACCTCAACTTTTATCTGATGCAAACATCATTTCTTTTTCTTTTTCTTTTTGACATGAGAGGAGAATTAGAAGTTGGAAGGCACAATATTAGTTTAGAAATATAGTTACTACTAACTTATGTTTTTCTTTTTAGATTAAAGAGTTGGTTTTTCAAAACTTATTGAGATAAATACTATTAACGTGACGTGAATATTTACTCCCATAATATAGAGACCAAGTCTTCCCACATTAACTTTCTTATAGGTTGAAATAACTACTCCCATAGTATAGGAAAGAAGTCTTCTCATATTAATTTTGTTATTAATAAGGTAGAACTCAACCTGCGGGGCACAACCACCCAACTCAACTTGCCTAGACCAACCTAGAGTGAATGTGATGGTTTCCAAAGAGTAAGAGTGAATGTCCTACTGCTGGTTTATGTTTGAAACCACAAAACAGGATTATTCTGCCAAAAGATAACTTCATTCCTCCAATCTTATCAGATGCTGACATTCATATTTTATGTTTGTCGAAGAATGATGCTATGACTTCTTAAAACTTTGTCTAAAAATGATGTGGCAAGCTGATTTTTACTAAATGATATAACAAATGATATGGCAAACTGATTTGATGAAATACATTATTCTCTCTATTTAGTGAACTCTTTACCTTACGCAAGATGACCACTAAAACAGAAGTTGCCAATGTAGAGTTTCTAAATATTTACAAACAGACCACTCTTTACAACATCCTTTTGTTATTATTTACATTGCTGTTGATCTGCTAACACATTTCTTCATCCAGTGATTAGAACATTAGACATGCATCCCTACAACCAAATCTGCAAGTACTTACTATAATTTACAACTACCTCACAAACATATATCACCACAAAAACTAGTACACCAACCCAACAAGAACAACCATAAGATTCACAGCACATTCTTCTCTGAAGCATCAACAAACCACATGGAGGCGCTGGCCGATATAGACTAGGTGCCAAGAGAGGGACATTAAGGTTAGGATGTTTAGGATTGAAGAGTATGTGTTTAGCTTCTTGAGTCTCTCACTTAATCTGGTCAGCTTTGATCTGACTACCTCTTGTTCTGGATAATGCTGCAGTCGTGTGGCCGTGGTGGTGGTGGTGGTGGCTGTGGTGGTTTCCACCACGGGATCGGTTGTTGTTGTTGTTGTGCCTGTCTCAGCTGCTCTGTTTGTTTCAGAGACTATGCCTTCTCTTCCTCTTCCTTCTTCTTTCTCAACCTTCATCCTCTCAAACATCACCTGCATAAAAATTTGCAATTGAAACAAAAGACAATTACTTTAAAGCTCTCATTGGATGGAGGTGGATGGTAGACAGTAGACACTCATATCACTTATTCCAAAACTTTAACTGTCAAAGTATGGGGATGGGTGGAGATAGGGTTTTTATATAGGTATAACCTGGTCAATGAATAAGACATGAACCCTAGATTTCACAATTAGATTAGTAACCATCAACCTGACCTAAATAATTTGATTAGTAAACACTATTACCAATATATTTCATGTTATATAAGATCCCAACAATGTAACACACCCAACCCAACAATAGTATTCAAATCATAATAGAAATATGACAAGGTTTTGTGATTCCGATTAGTAACCATTTGACACAAAACCTAGCTTTAGATAGTGTTATCTATAACAATAATGCTAAACCACCCAAAAAAAAATTTGTTCAAAAGTGAATCCAAATGACGTGACAAGTGATTTGTCTTTACCATGTCATGTACCTTATCACTCCGTGATTTTCCAATTTATATGAAAATGACAAATCATTTGCATTGATTTTTGAGTTACATCTTTGGGTTGTCTTGGCATTACTCTGTTCTGTAAACATAGTATAAAAAAAACACTCTTCTTAAAGAGCACTTAACAAGAAGTCCTTAGTCAAATGTTCATTAGAAATCCAATATTCAAGTGTTTCATTTTCCCACTAATCAGGAAAAAAAAAAAAAAAACTAGGTTGGTTTAGACATATATGCATTCAATATTCTCACAAAAGCCAGCAAGTATAATATATATATATACCTTAGTAGCTCGGGGCTCCAAATACATGGAATTGGCAAGAACCATCAAAACTGATCCCAACAGATTAGCTCCCTGAAACATCTCAGCCTTGCTCCGGAACAAGTGTGGTGTGTGTCCCAACAAAGCCAACCCAATGCTACCGGCCATGGCCCTGAAATAAACAGGATATATCTTGCTTTGCACCATCCCAAATTGCTGCCTAGGCAGAGCCCCAGCCAATACATAGCTTGAGATAAAAGTAACCCACACACACATCCCATAAGCCGTTGCAAATCCCAGCAAATTCATCACACCCATCAAAGGATTCATCGCTCCGGCCAGTCCCAAATATGTCACCAAACCGGTGAAAAATCTATCAATTTTATCGAACACTTGGTGTATACTGATTTGAGCACTTCTCGCAGCGTGCTGCGATTCTTGCTTCGCTTGTTTGGCCATGTCGACAAGGCTATCATGAGCCTTCCCGACATGCTTGGTCACGTTATGAGCCACGTCTTCCCCAATGGTCTTCCCTAGGTCCTTGGTCTCTTGCGCGACGCTCTTGGCTTTCGAGAGGGTCTCTTTGGCGCCTTCCTTGACATCTTTCTTGACATCCTGCGCTGTCTCTGCAGCTGCCTGTTTTGCTTTCTCCATAGACTCTTTGGCACATTCCTTGACGTCCTGAGCCTTCTGGGTTGCAGTCTCCTTCGCTTTGGTCAGCGCTTCTTGTACTTTCTCCTTGGCCTCCGCCCCATGCTCCGCCGCCTCCGACACCTTTTCCTTTGCTTTCCCAATTGCACTCGCGATCCTATGCTTGCATTTGCCATAGGAATCGCATATGAGCTCAGCGTGACAGTGGTCGGGTTTGGACCTGGAAAGCCCCACGGAGGAGGCCTTCTTGATCTTGTCATTAGCGTTGTCTAACATGTCGGAGGCGGAGGCGGAGGAGGAGATCTTCTCCTCCAAGCTCGGAATTTGATGATGATCATGTTCTGGGGAGATGGAAACTTTGGTGTTGTGATGTCCTTGTTGTTCATACTCGACAACAACGACTCTGTGGCCTTCCTTGACGATGACATCTTCTTGTTTCTTGTTGTTGTATTTCTCTGGGATTGGAGACCAGACTCCTGCGCTCACCAGAGTGCTCACGACAAGACAGAGAGCCAAAAGATTAATCATTCGTGGTGTTTTCTCTTTTTTAGTCTTTGGAATATGGAGAGTTGAGGGAATAGGGATGGTAGTGATTTATTACAAGTTGTTTTGCACAGGGTGTGTTTTTTTTTGTGGTGGGGTTTGGCGGTAGCCGGAGGTAGTTGTTCATGTGCATGCATGCATGGATGCTTTGTTAACTGACAAGTGTTTTTGCTTTAACTCCACGTGGTGTTCTACATAGCTCTCCTCGCCATCTGTTGCCTATTTACAGTACAAAGTTCTCGATGAGTCTTCCTTGTCAGGAAACGCTACTTGGACTCTTGGATCTTGTCAATGTAATAACTAACTCCCTCATTTTATAGACAAAAATGGTATTCCAACTCACATCAAAGAGAAAGTATACGAATACTCACCCAGAATCACTCGGTAGTTGGACAAGTCACTGAGATTCAAAATTTAGATATGTATATTTTTATCATTCTATTATATATAAAAACACAATTAGTATATATATCTCTCCCGTATTAGGAGTAAATAGCTTTCCGTATTGAGAGTTAACGACTTCTGCTATGAAAATAGATTTTCGGACCATACTAGTCGGAGTTTAATCTCGATAGATCTCGGTATCCTTCTAACAAATAAGATGTTAGATCTTAAAAAAAATAAAAAAATTGAAACGGACGATTCAATAATATTAGTGAAAATCTTCTACAATAAGAGAGCTGTATTGAGCTTTTAGCACAAAGTACATTCCATTCACATTATATATATATATATATATATATATATATATATATATATATATTCATATTTTATTAGCATATCCACTTGTAGTAAAGTGGTTAGTGCAATTCCCTTCCATATCAGTAGTGAGGGGTTTAATTCCCATCATACACATACCAGTGGTGTGGGAGTAGATGTCTCCCGTTATGGGAGTAGATGTCTCCCGTTATGGGAGTAGATATCTGAACCGCACGTTTAGTGATTAATCTCGACAGATCCCGGCAATTATTAATATTATATTTGTACCCCTTTCAAAATAAAAAAAAAAAAAAAACTCACATCATATTAACTGCTTGCTTATGATATATATGACCTTTATACATCATTGTCACATTATCAATGGAAGAAATCATTGGCTTATCGCAAACATTTGAATCAATTGTCTATATTATGGTGGTATTAGACTTTTTAGTCTACAAACATTTCAACCTATTTGGTATTATGATTTCATATAAAAAAAATTTAGAAAAAATGAAAAAGAAGTATACGAAAATAAGCAAATCGAAAATTAAATAGTATCACATCAAACTTCCTTATAACGGAAAGGAAAAACGGAATAAAAAATAATGAGTACTAACTAATTTAGATGATGATAAGTCTAATCTAAATATTAATGTCGATCAATTTTTTAAAAAATTTTGATTGATAACATTGACACACCAAGATCTTCCTGTTTGGGCCTTTACGTGGCCCATCCTTGTACTGAGGCCCATTAACAAAACAATATTTGTACCTTTTTTCGTAGTCAACTTGGACTAGAATCATCCAAAGGTTGATGTATTTTATTTCATTTATAAAATAAAATTAGTCAGAAGTCACACGACAATTAATATAAATCAACCAGGACATTATCTCTTGTCGATCACTTTTTATAATTTTAAAATAAGTATGTAAATAGTAAAGTTTTATTTATATTTTTAAATATCACCTTCGATGATAACGATATAACATCTGTAATATTTATTGACTGAATGAATATTCTTACCACTAAATCATATTGAGCGATAAACAAGCGATATCTAAGTATTGTACATATATTTTTGAGCCTATCGAACATCTTATTTAACAATAACTATAGCAAGTGAATTACAGTGAACACCACCCGCAAATGAACGAACGAAGGAAGAATAAATGAATAAATTTTTACCGTGGTTTACCAAACTGGCTACGTATAATTTCACCGTAAGCTATAAGTGGTGGTAGGCAAAGACATGTGCGTGAGCAGTACCTCGCTGGTCAGACCACCAACCTATTTACCTATATGTTGCTTATCTGTGAAGAAACAGATGTGTACGGATGGGTACATATGATGTCCACCCTTTTATAGCATTGTGTACTTCAACCAGAATTTTCTTTTTTTTATATATAAAAAAAGTTGCGTATTTTGATTTGATCTGGGTTCCTCGTGAATTATGAGCTTATGTGATCATTGCAATGTCTTATGACCATGGTTATAAGAAACTTGAGCAAGATTATATTATAAATGACCACGGTTTTGAAACTGTCAGTTCCAATTCTCTTAGGTGGAAAAATCAAAATCGAAATCGTGGAATACCGATTCTAGTTTCGGTTCGAGTTTCGGAACCGATTTCAAATTTTTTGTGAAAATATTTAAACAAATTTTATTTTAATTTTTTTTTTAAATGTTGTTGTTGGGCTATATAATCGTTGGACCTGTTAAGCGTCAACGGTAATATTATTATTATTTTTTAATTTTTTTTAAATATAGATTTGGAGTCGAACTAGCGGTTTCGGTTCCAAAAAGCTGGAATCAGAACTTGGACCATCTGGTCCCAGTCTTTAACTAGAACAGGAACCAGTCGTCCGGTTCCAGTTAGGAATCACATAGTTCGATTCGATTTTAAACTTATATGAAAAGATTCAAAAATGGTATTTAAGAATTCTAATACATCCTCTTACTTGTCAACACGTGTGGGAATTCGATTTTAGGACTCCCTAATTTAAATAAGTCTCTAATACCATATTAAAATCCAACCTGACCCAAAAGTTTAATACAATAAGAAATGACCTAATAATAATAATTAAGCACTCTAATAGGATACTTAAAATTTACTTATCTTTTCGTTCTCTTTCTCATTAATAGCCAATCACATACTTAAAATGTGTATGCTCAGGAAAAAAAAAATTCACAACAATAGAGGATCCAAAATCGTTGGTATTTAAATGACATTTTAAAAAAAAAACAAAAAAGGTGTATTGTTCAATTTTTATTGCCTAAGTTGGTGTATTTAGGAGATTTTTTCTTCTTTTTTAAATTATTACAATTAGTTCAGGATTTGGGGATAGGGGTCACAACCTGAACTTATAAACTTAATGGTAAAATTGTGAAGGATATATCACTAATTCAACTTCATCGTATAATGTATTCGGGAGATATTGATTAGTATGTATGTGGGAAATTAAACTAAATAAACATGTGTTGATATAATGGTAGAAGGGCTAGAAGCAAAAAGAAAAGGCAAGAAATCTAAATTGTATATTCTATGATCTACTTTTGGAGAAGTCACAATCTTTTGAAAAGGGTATTATGTTATAGAAAAAGAAAAGCAAAAGCTGGAATGTGCTTTTGCATGTGAGTATATGCAGCTACAAACAAATTACCAAAAAGCAAAATAATTTTTTTAGCTAACACATGCACCCAAGAAACCTCTTTGTTGGATTCCATTCCAATTTCCATACATCTAATTATTTATTATTATTATTTTGTCCATTGAATAATGGATGGAAGGTGTGGTTGGGTTTGTGTTGGACTCACTATTTTAATCCACTTCAATAATGTATTCAAAGAAAATTAGATTGAATAATTCTATATACAAAATGGGAATAATATAGCCTCTATTCAATAATGAATTTATTGACAACATTTCATAAAAATATAATAAAAAGCCCATTTAGAAATATATAACTAAAATTGATATATTTTTAAAAGTTAATATCAAATGAAATCAATCTTTATATACTGTATCTATAAACATGAGATATTTACTCTATAAAACGAAAAGAAAACTCTTCACGTATATTGTTCCCACTTACGTGATTAGGAAGATATACACCACCTAATTAATGAGGGGATGTGCACTAAAATTGATATTCTTGAAGGCATGCATTAAGTATAATAAATATGTTGAGAAGATGTAATGAAAGGAACTATAGGTTAGGATCAATAGTCCCTTTCTATATTTTAACAAATTATAGCACATGTTTTCAACAATTGGGATCAGTAAATTTAATGGTTTCATATATATATATATATATATAGTAGATCAAGCCAGCATTTTTGATCTGTTGTTTTTTTTTTTGTTTTTTTTTCAGTATCTAGAAGCTAATTTCAAGTTTGATACTTCGTTATTTTAATCTGTTTAAGTGGCTTTCTACTTTCTGCCGCTCGAATATTTATTTTGGAGAGAAAATTATCCACACATGCTAGTAAATATATAAGATAAAACTTGAACCATTAATGTGTTTGTAGGTTTCTACTTTCCGGTGTATGATTATATTTGATTTAAATAGTTGGAAGATAGAATAACAAAAAAATATTAAAAAAAAAATCTTCTTTGCTGTTTAGTGAATAGTTTTTGGCCTCCAACAAAAAATAATAAACAATAATGTGGTGAGTTAGTTTTGGAGTTTCTGAGAGTAGATTCTTCTTGATCAGAGAAATTTCTAAGCAGTAAAGTACAGAAAAAAAAAAAAAACCATTTGGGTCAACTTTTACAGGTGGGTTTACTATTTTTAATCATAATATATATTTTTTTTAATGTTAGTAACATATAAATAAATAAAATTCTATTGAGTTAAATTTTTTGATGTTTTATAATTTATTTGTGTGATGAGATTCTTAATTTGTTTGATTTTAGTGTGATGAATTTTAGCATAATCACTCACAGCTCAAGTGGTTAGTACATCTCCGTTCCACCTTAATAGTGAGGGTTTAAGTCTCATCATATACATTTATCAGCATGTGTGGTTAGTTTTCTCTTCTTATTATGGGAGTAGATAAAATTATCATAATTTCTCTAAATAATAAAAACAATATATCATAAAATTTTATAATATTTATCAAAAATCCTTTTTTCCATCAATCACATTATCCTATAATTACACATTATTTCGACATGATTTTAGATAAAATTTAAATAGCCTAGCATTATTATTATACAAAAAGATAGAGAGCGGAGGGAGAAATACTTTAATACTCCTGAACGTATACGTTCAACCCAATTATATTGTGTCATGTGATATGCATCTCTCATGTGGTTTGTTACTCATTATATTTCCAACCATATAACCCAATATAATTGAGTTAGACGTATATGCCAGCCGCACCGAAGTATTTTTCTGACGAAGAAATGAGATTTTTTGTTGTTAGAGAGAAATTAATTATTGCCAACTAACTTCAATTAAAGGGTGCTAATTTTTTGCTTTATATTGAAGAAAAAGAGAGGAGCTTTAATTAACAACTATAGGGGCTTTATTATAATTTATAAGAGCTCCCACACCGCGCCACTCAATCAAATTATGGTCAAAATCCTATCACTTAAAATGTTGAAAGCAACTCTCTTCTCCACTCACTACCCTTTGACAAAAATGTTTGTGGGTGTTGGAATCTGTAGGCTGGACGAAGCTTTTTCATTTCCTTTTTTCAAATTTACCAAAACACCCTTTTCTCTCTCATCCTATCCACTATTCTAGAGAGAGAAAAAGTTTCACACCAACTTCCCTCTTCATTTAATACTCTTCTTTTAGTAGTGTGGGGTCCAAACCCTAAATCATCTTCTGATTAAATGACCTAGGAAAATTTGCTATGATTGATGACTATATACTCATGAGATATTTATGCTAATGCTCAAGCGACAAAAAAGTTAACAAAATAATAAAAATATTAGAATCATGATCATAAAACTCGTATTAGATTAATATTAGATTGTGTAGACAAATTTGTTCAACTTCACAAATAAATATTAATAATATAAACATAAATTTTACTTATAACGTATGTAAATCGTAAATACTAGATAAAAAGATGTATGAAATTTCGTACCTAATAATTATTATTTTTAAATTGAATACTAGTTTTTATTGGGTTTTGTTATGAATATTTCTTTATATCTATTTGTTTTAATATTATAAAATAAAACACCACAACCATGTATTTATATTTCTAAAACAAAAAATCTATGGTCATGAATGAATATCTACTATGTAATAGAATGAATCTTGAGTTTTTGATGAGGTAGATGCAATGCAATTTCCATAGTAATTATTTATTAATAGATAGGGAACAATGAAAAAGTTAGGGTGACATTTGGACATATTATCCAAAAGATGCCTATATAAAATAATACAAATAAAAAAAAATAATAGCAAAAGGCCAAATCAGAAAGAAAAAAAAAAAAAAGTAAGAGAGAGAGAGAGAGAGTTATAAAAAAAATGAAGTAGTTTCTATTTTGGAACATGAAACTTAGTGTGCAAGTAGTTTCAAAAAAAAAAAAAGAAAAAAAAAGAAACTTAGTGTGTAAGGTACTCTCAATTTTTGCAAATTTTAGTTTGGTGAATTAGATGAAATTGGCAAAAACATAGAGTATGGTGTCGTGTAATTTCTTTTTATAATAAGTAAATATAAAATAAATATATATTAATAATCTAAATTTAATACTATATTACTATTTAATTTTAAATAAATATAATGATAAAAAGAAATACTTAACTATAAATAACAAACCGATACAAATATAGTTAGTTTATAGAGATATTTGAACTACCTTTACATCATAAATTAACCAAATCACAATTATTCTAGGCTTGCTCTTTACAAAAAAAAAAAAAAAAAAAAAAAAGTAACTGTAATGATCTCACATATCATATTAAAAAGTTTAAAAATTTGACATTGAAAAAAAAAAAAAAAAAAGGTAATGGCCTTATCAGATTAGATCTTTATCGTCCATCTACAGATTCAAAATCTCAATGGATCTAGTCTCCCTCACAGCTTCCCTTGTTTACAACGGAGGAGGCTAGATTCATGGAGATCTCTATGGATCCAGATTGGATTTTTATTTTTATTTTTTAAAAAAAAAATTATATTTTTTAATCTTTTTAATGTGATCTACACCATTCATCAATCTTGATGAACTGATTAATTTTTTTAATTTTTAATTTTCCTTTTTCCTTTTTAATTTTTTAAAATAATGAGATGGACGATGGGGATCTATATTTTTTATTTTTAAATAATCTATTTTTTTTCTCCTCTTTTATGGGTAAAAGAACATTAACCTTACATAGAGGAGTATTTCTAGTGTGAGCCGTTAGATTTAACGGACATCCATTAGTGAGAGAAGAGGCCAGTGTAACTTTTTGGTAAAGTTGACTCCAAATGGAAAGGAGCAAACCTTAGGTAGGTAGAATGCAATTTGCTCATATATAATTTTAAATAAATAAATAAATTATTAATGTTTAAATAATAAAATAAATTTATTTAAATCATCCTAAATAAAATATATACATATAAAAATAACATGTGGATTTAAAACAAATCTCAAACTTGAAAGAAAATAAAAAACAATTTGTGTTTTAACTATTACAATTTCTTATTTTGAAGAGAAAAATATAATTTAACCTTACAACTTTAATTATGTGGGTGTGAGAGACATGCTACGGAATAATAAGAGGTTGAGGTAATTAAATATGATTGCATACCTTATACGTATCGTAAATTATGTGCACTCGTAAATTGGAGGAGTTTCATTGGTTGGTGGGTCATGTGGCCCCTCCCTACCTCCATCTCTGTCGGTAGAGTTTCAATAATACATTTTTCATTGATTTTGAAGCGTCTATTTAAATTGTAAATGGGACATAATATGTTTTTCTTAAAATACAATTAAAAAGAATATATATATTTGATTTTTTTTAAATCAATTAAAAAGTAAAAAGTGAAAAAAAAATATTTTTATATATATATATATATATGTATTGTATCTCATATTTTTAGCAGTGTATTCAATTTAGATTTATTAAAATTTAAAATTTTTTTTAAATCTCGGTTTATTCTATTCAGATTTATAAATAGTTCATAAAAGTCTAAACTTATTTTAAATATTAAAATAAAAGTGTATACAATCCAAATTTTAAATATTAAAAAATATATTATTAACTTTATAGTAATGGTTTATGTGATAGAATTTGATAAATTTTAAAATAAAAAATATAAATAAAATGACCTATAATAAATCTTATCTAACCCTTTAAATCACGGATTTCAAGTTATTATTAAATACTATTTTTTAAAAAATAAATCATTAAAAATCTATTCAATTCAATATAAGAATGAGAGCACAGCGGTTGGATGTATTTTGGCCCACAGAATTGGTTGGTGATAAATAGAAGCACCACTCAATCAACTTCATGTACAAGAAAAAACAAAAAAAAAAAATCATAAGTGATAAAATATTTAATTGTCTCTAACGAAAATAATTGATTAAATGTTGCCACACCACCAAACCTTGTGTTTTCTCTCTTTAAATTTAACACTTGTAAACACATGAAAGCTGGTTGTTGTTGTTGTTGTTGTCAAAGATAAAAAAAAAAAAAAAAACTTCTAAGAGAAAACGACATCTAAATTTCAAAAAATTAGGCTTGCTGAGTTCACATTTCTTATAACAAGCATGAATATTAGGGATTTTGTTTGTTTTATGGGTAAAAGAACACTCGAATTTGGATGGTTATGAAATTCGTTGAAAAGTTTTACGGTTATCTTAAAACATATTGGGAATCCTTTTCGGAATTCGTCGAAATGGTTTTGAAAATTTCTTAAATATATAAATTATATATCATACTGAACGGATCAAGGTCTATTAGAACTTACTGGGATCGAATATTATAAGTGTCGCCAACAAGGGAGTATTTGCATAACCAATATACAGACTAGTAAATACGCCCCTAGTGGTCAGGATATTTACTCACACAACCTGAGATATTTATCTTATTCAGACTTATAAATACGTGTAATATAACTTAAAAATTATCTATTTAAAGGGAAGGACTTATTTTTTTTTTATTGGATCCTAAATTTTGAAAATTATTTTTACATATGGATCAAGCCTCCCACAGACTAGTCTAACTATGCTTTTATTCAAATCCCATACAACTATCCATAAAAGAAATTATAAAAAAGAAAAATTGTGGTGGCAGGAGCCTGGTGGTAATCACACCTTTAATAAAATTAAGGTCCTGAGTTCGAATTTTTCTATCACAAGAAAAAAAAAAAAATTATAAGAGAAGATAGGTGTTTAAAAGTCTCTCTTATTATACAAAGGCTTTTTTTGTGTGACTATTAATCTATGTAGATGAATTTTCAAATATAGATATTTGGGCAAAAAGCAAAACTTTTGAAATTTAAATATTGATTACAAAGACAAACCAGAGGCAGCTTAAGTGGAATAATTCTCTGTCCCCGTAGAATTATGCTTTGTATATATAATAAGTATATTCACTTATATTCAGTGATGAGGGTTTAATTTCAATCATAAATATTTATCAATATATTCGAGTAATTTTTTTTCATCATATGAATAAATATTCAAACCGTACGTTTAAAATCTCGACAGGTCTCAGAGCTAAGTAAGTAATATTTACATAATCACAAAACATTTTTCTTTTCCTACATACGGGGTCTGTGTGCAATTTTAATTTCTAAGATCAGATAGTCGCTTAATGTATATCTCTTTAGGAGGGAAAGGGACACAAACTCAACAGTTACATGAATAATGAATCAGCCTAATACCCTTGAAAAGGATAGATCCTTCTAAAAGGGAAGATATCTTTTTTTTTTGAAAAAAACTTTATTGTTTCTTTCATGAATCATGAATGTATGCAGTGGTCACTTTCACCACCCACACCCCAAAAGATTTTTATCATTTTATCAAGCTCCAATATCTACCGTTGGATGAATCCTGTAAAATTAATATACGGTGACGCACCACCGATGTATAGATATTATAGCTATTTTCTCTCATTCTCTATCTTCAACAAACAAATGTAGAGTCTGCCTCTGTCAAAGATGTATGAATGAATGAGGGGGGGGCCACCTCACGAGTCTAACACCACCAAAAATGAACATATGTTTCTGTCTTCATACTCCAACATGACCACCTCCATCTACATCTCCATCTCATCTTCTTCACCTCCTATTCTTCTTCTTCTTCTATTCACCTCTCTTTATCTTCCTCTCCTACCACCTTTTCTGTCTTCTTCTTCTTCTTCTTCTTCACTTCTACTTTTCCACTACCCATTTCTCTTGCCTTCATTTTAGATCAAAAAAACAGAAGAAAGAAAAATCTCAACTTTTTAGCTCTTCCAATAAGGCTTTTTTTTTTTTTTATTAACCATGGCGAAACTGGTTGTACAAGTAGTTGATGCCAGTGACCTCATGCCTAAAGATGGCCAAGGATCTGCAAGTCCTTTTGTTGAAGTGCAGTTTGATGAGCAGAGACAGAGGACTCAAACAAAGCATAAGGAGCTTAACCCTTATTGGAGTGAAACACTTGTTTTCAATATCACTAACCCCAGCGATCTTCCTCACAATACCATTGTTGTCACTGTCTATAATGACCGAAAAGACGGTGGCCATGGCCACAGCAGGGACTTTCTTGGGCGAGTTAAAATATCTGGTGTCTCTGTTGCTTTGTCTGAGTCTGAGGCTGATGTCCAGCGATACCCTCTTGATAAAAGAGGCATGTTTTCACATATAAAGGGTGATATTGGTCTGAAAGTCTTTGCAGTCCATGATGGGTCTGGTTTCACAGCACCAATGAATGCTACTAGTTTTGAACAGGCTCGGGAAGAAACTCCACTGCAAGAGATCAACACCAACAAGCTTGATGACGAAGAGGTCAAGATTGATGAGAAAAAGAAGAAGAAGAAGAAGGAAAAGGAAGTGAGGGTTTTTCACTCTATAGGCACTGGAGGGGGTGGTGGGGGTGGTGGTGGCGGTCATAATCATCCTCTACCTCCAATCTCATCTGGGTTTGGTTCTGAGGCTCATTACATGAAGGAAAAGTCTCCTGTGGTGGAAACAAGAGCTGATTTTGCCAAGGCAGGACCAACAACTGCACTGCATATGCAGATGCCAAAGCAGAATCCGGAGTTCTTGCTGGTGGAGACAAGTCCACCCGTGGCTGCGCGCATGCGTTACAGAGGAGACAAGACATCAAGTACTTATGATCTGGTGGAACAGATGCACTTCTTGTATGTGAGTGTGGTCAAGGCAAGGAATCTTCCTGTCATGGATGTCACAGGGAGCCTTGATCCTTATGTGGAAGTGAAGCTTGGCAACTACAAAGGGGTCACCAAACAGTTGGAGAAGAACCAAAACCCAGTATGGAATCAGATTTTCGCTTTCTCTAAAGAGAGAGTGCAATCAAATTTGCTTGAAGTGATTCTGAAGGATAAGGATTTTGCTAAGGATGATTTCGTGGGGAAGGTTGGTTTCGATCTAACAGAAGTCCCACTTCGAGTCCCTCCGGATAGTCCATTGGCTCCTCAATGGTACAAATTGGCTGACAAGAAGGGGGATAAGAGTCACAATACAGGGGAAATCATGCTTTCAGTTTGGGTGGGAACACAAGCAGACGAGTCGTTTCCTGACGCATGGCACTCTGATGCACACAACGTTAGTCACCAAAATCTAGCTAATACAAGATCACAGGTTTACTTCTCTCCCAAGCTTTATTACCTTAGAGTTTATGTCATGGAAGCACAAGATCTTGTGTTTCATGATAAAGGGCATGTCGCAGAAACAGTGGTGAGGATACATCTTGGGAATCAGGTTAGAATTACTAGGCCTTCACAGATGAGAACCATCAACCCAATGTGGAATGAAGAGCTTATGCTTGTGGCATCTGAACCTTTCGAGGATCTGATAATTGTGTCGGTTGAGAGTAGAATTAGCCATGACAAACATGACATATTGGGAAGGACATATGTACCAGTTAGAGATGTGCCACCAAGATTGGAGACCACTAAGTTACCAGAGCCTAGATGGTTAAGTCTCCATAAACCTTCATTGGCAGAAGAGGCAGGTCACGAGAAGATGAAAGAGAAATTCTCAAGCAAGATTTTGATTCGATTCGTTTTAGATGCTGGGTACCATGTTCTTGATGAATCCACACATTTTAGCAGTGATCTCCAGCCATCATCAAAGCACCTGAGGAAGTCCAACATTGGAATTCTTGAACTTGGCGTTTTGAGTGCAAAGAATTTGCTCCCCATGAAGAGCAAAGAAGGTAGAACTACTGACGCATATTGCGTAGCCAAGTACGGGAGCAAATGGATTCGAACCAGAACACTCCTGGACACTCTGAATCCACGATGGAACGAGCAGTATACTTGGGATGTTTATGACCCGTGTACTGTAATCACCATTGGTGTGTTCGATAGTCACCACATCAATGGCAAAGATGATGTGAAAGATCAGAGAATCGGAAAAGTAAGAATCCGGTTATCGACTTTGGAAACTGACCGTATATACACACATTACTATCCTTTGTTAGTACTCACACCTTCTGGTTTGAGGAAACATGGGGAACTTCATTTGGCATTGAGGTTCACATGTTTAGCTTGGGTTAACATGGTGGCACAATATGGAAGGCCATTGCTCCCGAAAATGCATTATGTCCATCCAATTGCTGTCAGGCACATTGATTTGCTCCGCTACCAGGCAATGCAGATAGTTGCGACGAGGCTAGGAAGATCAGAGCCACCACTCAGGCGAGAGATTGTTGAGTACATGCTGGATGTGGATTATCATATGTGGAGTCTGAGAAGAAGCAAAGCAAATTTCTTCAGAATAATGTCACTTCTTTCAGGAGTTACAGCTGTTTGTAAATGGTTCAACGATATTTGCACATGGAGAAACCCAATCACAACATGCCTAGTGCATATCTTGTTCTTGATTCTGGTTTGTTACCCAGAATTGATACTGCCCACAATTTTCCTCTACCTCTTTGTTATTGGAATATGGAACTACCGGTTCAGGCCAAGGCACCCACCTCACATGGATACTCGCCTTTCGCAAGCAGACAACGCGCACCCAGACGAGCTTGACGAAGAATTTGATACGTTCCCAACCAGTCGACCAACAGAGATTGTGAGAATGAGATACGATAGGCTGAGAAGCGTGGCAGGGCGGGTGCAGACTGTTGTTGGAGACTTGGCATCCCAAGGGGAACGGGCTCAGGCAATACTCAGTTGGCGTGATTCAAGGGCCACAGCCATCTTCATCTTCTTATCATTGATCTGGGCTGTGTTCCTTTATATTACTCCTTTTCAGGTTATAGCAGTTCTCGTCGGTCTCTACTTGCTTCGCCATCCCCGGTTCAGGAGCAAACTGCCTTCTGTACCTGTCAACTTCTTCAAGAGATTACCTGCCAAGTCAGATATGCTACTATAAGAATGAAATGCAAACTATCTTGCTATATTCTTGTAAATGTGAAGCAGAAATTATTCCATAAATAAATTCACCAAAATCACGGCAGATGAAGACAGAAAAATAAAAAACCAGCAGCAATATTCTTTGTTCCCTGCAGCAAAACATTTTCTTTTCGCAAGAAAATGGACATCTCAGCTTCTTTTGTATATTTTTTTTTCTCTTTTTCCTCTTCTGTTGGGTGATCAGAAGATATATTTTGTACTTAAGAAATATGCAGTTCAACGATGAAATATCAAGCTTTTTTCGAGCACAACAGAAGCAAAAGCAATACGAAAAATAGAAATGTATGATTTACTACATTTTGCATTGGAATCACGCTGTGTGTCAAAAACAACTGTATGGTGAAAGTTACAAAAATCATTTCAATCTAAACAATCCATCTAAACAATTGGTAATCCTAATTGGCAAAAAAATTACATAGAACAATCCTTCATAGCGATGAGAAAGTACTAAATCCGAAGTATATCAGCACGGCTAGAATTGTCAAGAGGCTGATAAACATTCCACCAACAAGAGCAATATCGAAAGCATCCCACTCGTTCAAGCTCCCTCCATCCCATTCTAGCTTTTTCTTTGATTCGGAGGCAGTATTGGCTTCCACTGTTTTCTGGACATGGTTCTTCCTCCTCCTTAGTAACCATCCGATCAATTTTTTGCTTCTTAGATCTTCCAGTAGCTTTTCATTCCCCAGAACTCCGCAACTTTCTGGTCCACAAGCACAGGATTGTGGCTCAGCTGAGCATGCACAAGTCTCAGACTGGCTGGAGCATGGGGAACGTTTATCCTGACTATATATTCTCCTGTTTGAAGCTGCTTTCTCATCTATTCGGGTGAGAGTCTCGATCACTTCTCCAAAAACTGACCACCTTCCGACGGATGTTATCTTCACCAATGCTGAGGCACCCAGCATATCTTCTTTAGCAACTACAAGCACTTGTATGTATCCCTTGGTATGGCCAACCTAGGACAACCAAAAAACCTCTAATCAGATTGATATATCAAACAGAACATATAGAAATGATATTTTGTCCTAGAAGATGGGGCTCCAGGGCAACGGCGTTGTGGACAGCATCAAATGGTCTATTATTTTCACCAGACATGTACTTGAGCATAATAACGTAAAATGGATTTTCCTCATAAAAGAAATTAAAATATAAAATAAGTCAGAGGGAAAAGGGAAAAAAAGAAATTGCAAAGGGTCAGTCCAATCCTAAAGAAACAGTCTCGCAATCGTACTCTCAGCATATGCGTCCAATGACATGAAAGAATCTAAAGATGCAAGGAGATCATTTACAAAAGTCTCAGTCTTACCAGGTGAATTCCATCGGCTGCAATATCAGTTATCCATATTCTTTCCACTTTACCCTCCATTCCAGTATACGGCGTGAAAGCTTCAAAAACAGAAGTCAATTCACGACTACGGTTTTTCACTACATTACTTGGCACCTTTTTCATCCTTGCAGCAGGTGTCCCTGACATCCAAAGGAAAATGAAAATCAAATACACATAAATAAAACAGCTGAATGGTATCACATGATACATTCATCATTGTTCATTTCGCATCCAAGATGCACCCACTTAAAAGTGAAATAAAATTCTGAAATAACAACTATACCATGTACAAACTTCAACATTAGTGAATTAGCTGTTATACACATGTTAAACTATTAAGCCAGGGCATGTCTTCATGACAAACAGAAAAAAATTAAAATAAACAAAGTGTTCAACACAGATTGTTGGACAACCATCTAAAAACATGTTCAAGACAGGATGAGAGTGATTTAGTACTAAATAAGCTACAGGTCTAGATTTTTTAAAATGAGAAAAACACACAACTCTTTTTGAGACATCGTGATCATAAACAACGAAGAAAGATACAAAACAGATGTCTCAATATATTCATGATATTTATCACGGAGTTGTGAGTTCCACAAAATATAAACAGAGTACTCAATGGCATAGCAAGAGAATATATTTAGGCTAGCTAAATTATTTTTTCAAAACAATATTTATATAAGAAAATAATATCGCTATATGATTACTATTGAAACAAGATAAATCAATATATATTGGACAAATCAATTTATCAATCAAGAAAAAATCTTTATGACTTTTCTGTTTCTATTCATTGTTGACATAGTTCAATAAGGGAACACGAGTAAAAAATTGCATGGGGTGTCATTATTGCAACTCACTTTTAAATACATTCTAACTAGAATGAGCATTATGTAATCAAGTTTTACTTCACAAAATATAGAGGTTTATACCTAATGGTTACTAACTATTTTATGGGAAATAATTAAAATTATGGAAATGGAGAAATTTATACTTATTGTTGGCAAATGAGGATTATGTATATTTATGCATAAGTTTTCTTGTTACGACGTTTATTATTATTTTTAATAAAGAATTTAAAGTTGATTTTATAATAACATTTTATTTTTCCAAAAAACTAGGCCCAGCTACAGCCCGGCCTAATGCAAAAGGCTCCTCTGCTCATGAGAGTACTCCCTCAGTCACCTAATATATATTTGACCATTCAAATAAAACCGGATGTGAGCAAGTTGACCAAAATATAAAAAAAAAGAATATAGCTACAATAGATTAGCTATCGCCTTACATCAACGACAAAAGTTCATTGCTATGCAAATTTATGAATGGCATACCTGGTCTAGGATAGAACTGTGAAATGTGAACTTGTGGGAGCTTGTACTCCTTAATAAGGCTAACAGTTTGAGCAAAATCTTCATCGGTCTCACCTAGGAAGCACAAGAGAACGATTTTCATTAAAAAAAAAAAAAGAATCACAAAATAACGGTTATTACTTGTCAGCACCTTTTTAAGTAACACTAATCTTTCTATTCCAAACAGTTCAAGAAACGCGAGAGATACTTCCCTTACAGTAGGTAATACAGGTGGCATACAGATTTACAACATTGAAATTAATATCATAGGAAATCATTACAATAAACAGACACACGACTCAATATTTTAAGAGCAGAACAACCTTCAACTTATTTTACATCAACAATTTACAAGATGAAATTGAGAAAATGTAAAGATCACTCAGCATGCAAAAGTATAGAAAAAGGAACATGAGGGCGTAATGAAGCACAAAAACTAACCAGGGAATCCACAAATTATATCAGTTGCAATCTGCATTCCTGGCACAAGTTCAGTCAGAGTATCTACCACAGTCCTGAATTCACTGACAGTATATTCACGATTCATTGCCTGAGAGAATTAGAGAAATCACAAAACTAAGAGAACATGGTGTGGTGAAATTTCCAGGTCATATATCTTTATTATTATTTGAACTGAGGGGTGAAAGTAAGAGAAATGAAAAAAGTTACAGCATCAAAACCAAAAATATATAAAAGTGCCACCAGTTTTTCGGAGAAAAGAGACAACTATGCGGTCCATCTTTCAACTCACAGTCAAGACAGCATCACTTCCAGATTGGACTGGTACATGAAGAAAGGAATATACATATGGGTGACGTAGAACTTCTGCTATTTCTTTCAAGTGCTCAAGAATATAAGGAGGATTAGTCATCCCAATCCGAAGCATTGTGCTTCCATCAGGTGGAAGTTCCGCAACAATAGCATTCAATAATTTTGGAAGGTTAACCCCAATGTCACGACCTACATGATTAACAACATTCAAACCATTAAACAAGTTATACAAGTAACATCTCAATCTACTATTTATAAAAAGTACATTAATTTATTGGCTTGAGTTTTATAATAACATTGTTAATCAAACATCCTGTTAACCTCATAATAAAGATGATTTAAATTCAATTATTAATGTCTAAGGTGACAAATTTCACAAAGACATTGTATGTCATTTTGATGTATCTGTTGCACCAGCATGCTAAATAGGATCACTTAATTATTAAATTATAAAACCGGTTTATAGGAAACTGAATGTTTTTGAACTATAAATCCAGTTAATAACACATCATCAATACGAGAAAGTTTTCAAATTACCATACGCTCCAGTATCTTCGCTGCTCAACCATATCTCCTTAACTCCATCAGCTGCAACAGTTCTTACACGGTTTACCTGCAGGGTTGAAATTGTAATGAAACAACAGTCTGCTAGTATAAATTATTAATTATCCAAGTTAGAAACTTACAATGCTCTCAATTGTGTAGCTCCCGAGATGGCCACGAGCATGCTTCGTCTTGCAATATGTGCAAGCACCTAAGCAACCAACATTAATTGGAACAATCTCAACGAACTTGTTCTTTCTCACCTGTCAGAAAACTAAGTTAATTTTACTTGACGAGAAGAAAGACAGCTTATGTCTAGTCTAGCACCAATTCCAGGCAACTAAAGAAACACAATCATACTATGAGCATCACTTAAAGATAGTCACTAATGAGTCAGAAATGGCTCCTCATGGAACTTCCGCACACGATGAAATGGAAAAATTTTGAAAGCTGAATTACAATTGCAAAAATGACTTTTGTACCTTTGGGAGGTCAAGTGCTGGCAATTTCTTACGGTGCAAAAGACGCACCTCGTGACCTTTCAAAGTCTCTTCAACAACTTCAACTACACGGTCAATTTGCTGGACTCCAACTATACTTACTCCTTCTAGCTGCTTCAAATCTCGACTTCCTTGAGGCACACAGCCAGCAACCACGAGGGGCTTTTTTGCATTTTTACCTTTTGTTATAAGAGTGTCCATGGCAGACTGACTAGGGGACTTTACCGTGCATCTGTGTCAGGCAACATGCATTATCAATGTATAAATAATATCTGGTAAATTATAAGACCTCAAACAAAAATAATTGCAAGTTACGCCTGCTTAAGAGGCAGTTAAAGCATTAACGGTTTTAGAAATCTTCTTCTTTTAGTGCTCTTGCAATACACAATGCATTTGAGAATAGTTAGAATCCAAAAGACTATTTGCTAAATGACCTACAGTAGACTCTCCTGATATGTCAAATGCCTCATTCTCATTTTTCTTCAATGTAAATTGAAGTGACATATTTTTTTCCTTTGACAAATAAATTCAAGTGACATTTCATGTCCAAGAAAAAAAAGTAAAAGATAAATTTGTATTCAACTACTAGAATATCATACGAGAGAAATCCAGTAAATGTTCTACACACAGCATTACTAATGACAAACCCCTTACTGCATCAAGATCACCACCCACAAGAAAATTAAGCACATAAGATAAAAAACGCATTGTGATCCAACATCAGTTGAAGATATATTACATCATTCCTAGCAGAATATCTAATTTGGTTATTGAAGAAGAAATTTTATACATAATAAAAATAAAAAAAACTGAAAGAATTAGAAAAGCAATTACACTCACGTATTTATCAGCCATAGGTCTGCCTCCTCAGGAGTTTCAGTTAACACATAACCAAATGCCGAAAGCTGACCAGCCATATACTCACTGTCACTCTGACACCATGACAAAATCAGAGAAAAAGAATTGAAAAAAAGAGAAGATCATGCTGAGAATATCGTAGAACAACAAAAGTGATGATGCAGAAGCAACTCTGTTTCATTAAAATATTCAGAAGCTCCAATAAAACATATCACTAGACAAACCAGCAGGTAGTCAATTGACACAAAAAGTCTCATTAACTATTGATTCATAAATCAATAGAGCTTTACGATTTGATTTGGAAAAGAAAATAATAATTAAATATGTAAAACTTTCCATCTTTGCAGTTGCAACTACTTTCAAATCTAGACCTCAATATTATGAGAGAAGCAGCCCGAAAATCTAGAAACTCTTGTTTTAATTGACAGTTAAACAGCAGAAACATTCAAAGATACAATGCTGAAGTGAACCATGGAAGACTTAAGATTCCAATAAAACACTAAGCTTTAGTACAATTATCCTGTAATAATTGAACACCATGGCGGTCCATATTTTACGAGGTACAAAGTTGCACATTTTTCTACCATATTTTTTTTCCATATCCTACGGCATTAATCCTAATATGTCCTTTCAAAATGTCAATTGCAAACATAAATTTCTACAATGGAGCACGAAGACACTTAACAACTTTGACAAACTGAATAAAGTACTTCTACGGGGCAATCAACTGCCTGCTCCAAATCTCTGTAGCTATTTTTCCTAACAGGGCCTCCAAATTGGCGCAAAATCCAAAGGTGAATTTCTTCAAATGTGTCACCATTTCCCCATCAATTTGTATGCACCACCTTCTTCCCATCAACAAAGTGGTAAAAAAACTTATTTAGAAACTTCTCTATAACTGAATCTTGGCTTTTCCTCTTATCAAACTCTAGAGAAAAAAACTGAACCTTTTGATTTAACAAGCCCGAAAGATAGCAAAGAAAATCACGAGCGCCACTTCTCCTGCTACCAGCTTAAAATTAACAAAAGAAACACAAACAGCTGTGAACATTATCCAAATTTTGTCTTCCCTAATAGAAAGAACACCAAAAGCTTCATATATATACTCATAATTTTCTCATTTAGTAATTGAAAAACTAATCACAAATCGAATTGAATAATAAAAAAATCAAACATTATTCCCCCAAATAAAATTCCAAAAAAAAAAAAATTACCTGATTATGCGAGCATCCAAAAGTCTTTATGTATATTGTCTGTAACACAAATAAGTAAATATATTAAAAAAAATCATGAACATTAACACGAATAATTAGAAAACGAGAGGGGGGGGGGGCGGGGGGGGGGGGGGGGGGGGGGGGGGGGGGTGTGTGAGGAGAGAGAGGGGGGAGAAATGGACCTGAGTTCCAGGTACTTCGGGAGAGGAAGGGAACTGAGTCGGAGGTATTTTTACGGAGAAAGCGATCTTAGTTTTTGGAAGTTTCGTCTGAGGAGAGAAAGGTGTGAGCTGGTCGTCAACTTTCGAGAGCTTGCTGTAATCCAGTTGCGTCGGCTGCGGCGGCTTCTTCTTGTTGTTGTTGTTCTTCCTTGGCTTTACTCCGACCGAGTTTATCGGCAGCCTGAACCCCGGCGGAGCGCCGCCGCCACCGCTCCCGGCCAACAAATCTTCTATGTCTTCCATTTTCGTTCACCCCGCAACTACAAAGAGAGTGTGAAGAGACGATTTAAGGATTTTTGCGGGCCTTGCCGACCCGATTCGACCCGATCTCAATCTTGGTTATGTTATTAATCTAAAAAAAGTAAATATTATATTTAATCGGAATATTCTTAATATTTTTTATATTTAAAAAAAAATAATATAAAAATTATCTTTTAATATTTTTTATATTTGAAAAATATTAATAATATTTTTAATATTTTTATTAAAATTTTAAAATTTTGAAATCTCCACATTTTTATTGAAACATATATTTACTTTTTTAAAATACGGCCAACTATAACATATACAATTCATAAAAGGGTCCTTTAAACCTTTGCTAATTGTTATTAGCGAGCTTCTTCTTCAACACATCGAGCGTCCAATATATTTAGATCGTTAAAATTATCTCATAGGGTATAGTATCGTATGTGATTTGACATTCCATTTTATATATATATTATTAGGTATAATATTATTAATCAGGATGTATGTATAAAAATTATACTATATGAAATGAAATTCAGATATAATCGAATATTCATACTATATAAACGTATGATACCCAGTGAGTCCATCGCATTGCATTTAATGTTTATGGTAAAGAAAATTCAAATGAAAATAAATTTACATACACTCTAAAATCTTAAATTTGAACTTATATATGGTATACCCTCTTAAAAAAAAAAAATTATAAATTGTCGGAGCTTTTCCTATGAGTACTCTCTTATTTTAATTTCATAAAATTTAATATATTTTAATAAAAATTTTTATATATATCATAAGTTTCGAATTCGTGAACTATTTTTTTTTTATATTTTTCTATTTTTAAAATGTTTTATCTTTAAAAAAGTCGGAAAAAGTAGTTCTTATTACCAATTTTTTTTTACAAGTATATTTCATTCTTTTTATAATCCATATAAAAATTCACATCAAAATTAAATAATTTCATGTAAAGTATGCATTATAAAAAAATCTTTATTGAAAAATTTATGTTATATATAGATCTTAAATTATTTATCAATATTTTTTTTTTTGAAATTCTGATATATTTGATGTTTGTGGGGGTGTTGATTAAGTAGAAAAAGATAGATTTTATATTATCCTAAAGCGTAATCAAATAGATATATAATTTTCTCTCTTTTTTATATCACTTCACACTAAAAAGTCTAGAAGTACACTTTTATATCAATTGTTAATTTATGACCGTTCAATGTGACTTAGAGCATCTCCAATACTATTATGTATTTTGAGAAAATTAAGTGTCATATAGGAGTCATATTGAAAAAGTTAAGAAAATATTTTCCAATGCAATTATCTAACTTTAATATTGATATAATGTGGTAAAAAAAAAAATAGAGAATATCAAGTAGAGTTTCTAATTGTAGATATTCTCCTTGATATGATGACTAGAATTTTTAATTTTTTCCACCAATAAAATTTTAGCATTTTGTCAATACATTTAATTATCATATTAAATGGAGAGAGAATGTAACAAATGACTTGTGATGATTGGTTTAAAATTACTATTTAGATATTCACATTGGAAAAGTGAATATGCATTTCTATAATTTTTTTGACAAGATAGATCCATATTATTTAAAAATGCTGACGTGACACTATTTAGATATTCAAAAATACATATTTGCATTGGAGATGCTCTTAGTGGTAAATGACTTTTATTCAATCTGATAATATACCGAATTTAAGTTATCGTATCGTAGATAATATTAAAGAAAAAAAAATTATCAATTGCTAATTTCACTAAAAAGTTCTTTTTATAGCAGCACTTTAAACATAATGTATATTAGAACTTTTGTTTTTCTTTTAATTTGGAATTCGAACACCTAATCTCAACCTTTTGTTGAGAAGTGTGGTATTTAACAAAATATGCGTGCTATGTGTGCTACCACAGAACGCAGTAATAGAACTTAAAAACGAAAGAGGCGCCTACAGACTTGAAAGAAGTTGTTTCTCTTGTTATAATATTCAATAGGTGGTGTCATGAGCAGATTTTCCTCATCTTCATCAACTGGATCATACTCATTATCAATAGTCCTGCAATGATCAGTAGTTAATAATGGAGAATCTGAATCCGAATCCGAATCCGTCTTCCTCATCGAAAATGCCCTCCTGATCACTGGGGTTTTGTCAAGAGCTGATGAGTACTTTTGCTTCTCCATTCTCATTGAAACTGTCCTCCTGGTCACCAACCCATCATCATGACACAAGTCCTGTTTTTCTGCAGACTTCAATCCATGAATTCTTCGGCTCAGAATCACCCCGAACATCTCTCCGTTGTTTTCGTATAGATCGTCGTGTTCTTGGTCGAGAAATGGATTGTGGGGATCGGAGCTGGTTGTGTTTATGTTGATTTGTATGTGGTTGGTGTCTTGGTGTTGAGAGTTGTGGCTTTGGTTGGACATATTGGAGTTGAAATTGGAGTTGGTGGAGAGAAAATCTATTTGTATGTTCTCTTCATTCTCATGTTAGTTTTGGGCATATTTAAAGGCTATGTAGACGATAAAATAGGAGGCAAGTTTTACGTTACGGAAGTTCATATTTTTTATTTATTCAAATGTGTGTATATGTATGGTGATGATCGTGATCACAATAATTTTATATGATCCTTCACGCAATTAGTCACGGCTAGAATAACTTATTTCAAAACCATTTTAATCGAATATGTATGGTTGTGAATGGTGATGATCGTGATCACAATAGCTTTCTGATTCTTCACGCAATTAATGACGATCAGGACAACTTATTTCACGACCACTCATGATCACATTTTTTATTCAAATATATATGGTTGTGAATGGTGATGATCGTGATCACAATAGCTTCATGATCCTTCACACAATTAATAATGACCAGGACAACTTGTAGGAGCGGAATGTGAAGAGAAAAATTAGGGGGCCGGAGTCTAAAATTCTAAATTTATTAATATATATAATTTATTTTTTATATTTAAATTACATATATAAATTTTTTTTAAAAAAAAAATTATGGAGGGTGGGGAGGGGGGGAGTCCGCTCCTGACAACTTGTTTCACGACCACTTACGATCACTCCCGATCACATTTTTTTTTTCAATGTATATGGTTATGAGTGGTAATGATCATGATCGTAAGAGCTTCACAATCCCTCACACAACTAATCACGATCAGAACACTTTATTTTCCAACTATTCACAAACTTTTTTTTTTCTTTGAATGTGTATGGTTGTGAATGGTGATGACCGTGATCCCAATTACTTCACAATCCCTCACGCAACTAATCACGATCAAGATAACTTATTTTACGACCACTCACGATCTCATTTTTTATTCTAATGTGTATGATTGTGAATGGTGATGAGTGCGATCACAATAGCTTCACTATCACTCGCGTGACTAATCATGACTAGGATGAAAATTTAGACATGTTTAATTTATTTTTGGTTAATGTGCATATATTAATGTAAATGATATAGAAAGAAGTCACATTTTGTAATTTGTTGAAACGTGTCTTTGGTTTTGAAAAGTGCTTTTGAAGAATGACCTGATGGTGCCCTGATTGGCTTTTGTATAAACATGTAGAACATGTTTAGATGTGACATTTTGTATAAATTTATGTTAAATGTAGAATAATATCGTCAATACCATTCTTCAAATTAATCAATCAAAATACAAGTAAAAGTGACGTATAAAATCTAGAATTAATTTAACAGAGTTTCGGCATTTATATTTACTTACCTTTGTTCTTATTAACCTATTCATATTTATAGGAACATTTTCCTATCTAAGTGTCAGGTGCTTCTCACGTGACCTCCGTACAAAAATCATCATGACTTTAATATCTTTTCGTGTTAAATCCTCTAAATTTATTAAATAAATCAAGGGATTCACAGAGTGCGTCACATTCAATGCATCTCGTCTTTTGTATTTATATCGATGGTATGTATATTTAATATCTTGTATCAATCGTTATTAATTATGATTAAACAAGACCTTGATTAACTGCTCCTTGTCTGAGAGCAGTCGGCGTCATATAGTTCAAATTAATCAATCAAAATAAAACCAAAGGCAACATATAGTTCCATGCTTTCTTATGAATCAATATCAGAGCCTCCACCCACCACCACCATCCAACAGCAAGCCAATACAAGTTTTGAAAAGAATACAAAGTTGGTGTACAAAGAATGGAGCTAGAATCAATTTATTTTTCGTGTCGCCGGTTGCTGCATTAGCCCGTTTAGTGCTTTTCTGATGAATCAATATCTTGAATTGAATTAATTGACAAACTCTATCCCTGTCAAAGGAGTCCCTGCATGAAGTTGAAGAGCAACGTCGCCAACGACCTGTAATATCATGCATTGAACATTGGAAAACATTTGGACGATATACAATTAGTAAAGATGAGCAAAAACCAATTATCATGAAGTTAATAGTTTATAACAAGACCAGCTGATAATTTGCAGTGCGTCGATGGAAGATAAAATGCTTCACTACAGCAGAGTAGGAGGCCATGACGTGAACAAACAATTAAGCGATATAGGTTTCATATCAGCTTGTGAAGTTTCTATATCGTTATAAGCTGGTTTCTTTGTTGAACAATGGAGTCTCCACATTGATTAATGGAGTCTCCACAATGTTCAATGTAGTCTCCACTATATTCAATGGAGTATCCATTAAGCTAATGGAGCACTAAAATGGTCCACACATGTTAGTGACAATCAATGTGTGATCAAGTCTTGGCCAAGTGTTTGATGGAAACCTTGGCCAAACTTGGCTATAAATACCTTTGGTCCCCAAGCTCAAAACTCATTCAATTTCTAAAGCTTACACCATCAATTTTGAGTTTTTAGAGTGTTGGAAGAACCAAAGGCAGAGGAAAAACCAGTGATAAAGCTTTGTTCCATCAATGGCAGGAGGTAAGTTTTTTTTTGGTATTATTGAGTTATCGATCCTTATTCAAGTCTTAATTCCGCATTTAGGATCGAATATAGCTAACATTCTTTTCCTGATTCAAGCTAATTGGGATGCAGCCATTCTATGATTAATAGTTGTTTGATCGATTTCTCTTTCTTAATCGAGTTTGTAGTTAATATTTTCGGTTGCTCTGGTGGTTAATGGAAAATGGATTCCTTGTTCCCTTTCTATGCAAAATTTGTTACTTTTTATTAATAGAATATATTTTTTATTTCCTGCGAAAAAATAAACTCGAAGGATCAGGCAGATGTAGGTGCTGTGTACCTTAGCCATGGATCTATAAGAATGCTTTGTGACTCCTGCTACATGAGGTGTGATAATAACATTATTGAACTTCAAAATCGGATCAGCGGGATTAAATGGCTCCATCCAAGCAACATCAATTCCTAAACCTCCCAAGTGGCCACACTCAAGGTGATGGGCAACGGCTTCGTAGTCCAAAATCCCTCCTCGAGCAATATTCACCAGAAGAGAACCCTGAAGAATCCATTGAAGGTAGGAAAAAAAAAAAAAAGCCGATATAAGAAATAATCACTCAAGGCACATTGTAACATATTGAGGCATCCTGCTATGACCTCTATGTAATCTTTTACAAGTGCAGGTATCGCATTGCAATAACAATCTAATATATGTTTCTTTCTCTTTTATGATAGCACAATCTTTTATCAATTAAGGCATCCTGCCATGACCTTCAAACTTTTCTTTCTCAACTATGAAAAGTTCATGATGACGATGATGATTATGCCTTTGTTATAATACATGGACAACTGCCTCGACATCAACTATTGTATGTTCGACACATTTCCTTTAGTATCAATTATTTGCTAACGTAACAGTTCAGCAAGAAGTTTGCTCTACATAAAATATTAGCTTCAAGTTTTTCATACATGGTGATGTTTATGATACATGGACAACTGCCCTGTAGTGGACATAAACTGCTTTTTTTTTGCACATTTTAGTGGTTGTGAAACGAACCTCTTTCATCGAAGATATGAATGATCGGTTTACGATGCCAACCTGAAAAGTCAAAATAACTTAATTGTAACCAGGTAAAAAATGAATAATGTACACAACCAATTATGAAAGGAAGCAAAATTCATGCAAAATTCAATCACAAAAGGTGTAGATCAAAAAGGATGAGACGAACTCGAAAACTGCTGAAACAAAAGTCGTGACGTGGCAGGCAATATTGTGTGTTGCAAAAGCTCATCAACTACTAATAAATGGAATGAACAAGCAGAGTCTTACTGTCTCTTTATTCAAAATCAGGCAACAAACAACTATGTCGGCTTTGCTGGCAAATTTACAATGATCTTCATGACTTCCCTTCTCATCAACCAAATCATCAATGATCCCATTTGTGACAGGGAGAGCTGATGACACAAAGAAACAAAATAAAAAGGTTTTCTCACTGAGTCTCACTTTCATATGATGGGTCTATGTACCGTTGGATTCAGAAGGAACTTCAGTGTGTGAGGGCCAACTCCTTTTTGTTGCAATAATTTTCACGCCAAATGGTCGCAAGCGCTTTGCCAAATGAACCCCAATATTACCATATCCCATAATATATACCTGCATGAACAACAACAAAAAGAAAAATGCGCTAAAATGTGAAGAAGCGAACATGGCAGCCAAAAATTCTTTTTAAAATTTTTTTGTCATTTGAACTTCTTCATGTAAGAAGTTCCCAAATATAAAATTGAGAATCAAAACAGACATAATTAGTTAACAACAATTTCATCCTAGAAGTCTATAACAATGAACCCTGTGATTTAGATCAACCATAGTTCATAGACAAGGCTTTCCTAGTAGCCATTCCCATTTTAAGGTATGTGAATACAACTTCATGACTCTACATAATTTGGAATTTAATAAATTTGACCAATACAGACTTTAACATCAATTACAACTCGCACCTAAAATTCAAATGTGAATTTTAAATTAAACTAAATCAATTTGAATTAAAGCCATAAATGGCAGGGATTACTAATCATCAGGAAATTAATGGGAGTACCTATGGCTTGAACTTGACACAGAGTGTAGGAATGTGAGTGGCGGAGTGTTGGGGGGTTCATGTGTTTTAGGTGGTATGACGATGTGAACAGACTCTGAGAAGTCATGATAGAGTTAGGAAAGATTGCGAATCGCATTTTGGCTTTGATGTCAATTGATGCTGGAAAAGACAAAAAAAAGAGAGAAGAAAAGGGAGAAAAGGAAAAAACATAAATGGAGGAAAAGGGATCAAGGAGAAGAGAGGAATGACTAGGACTTTTATATTTCTTCAACTAACACTTTTTTGTTCCAAAATAAAGGTCAGACCAAAATAAAAGCCTAAGAAACTTGATCAACATAGATATGTAACATAAACTATCTCTGTCAAAAATCTCAAAAATCTATAAAAATGATGCTTAGATATCTTCTAAATCACTATAATATCCATCCCTGTCAGTGTGCAACCCTGCAGCTTTTAGCAATTCTGTATAAAAACTATTAACATAGGGCCAAAAAAAAGAAAAAAAGAACCAGGAAAACCGGAACTCACTGTTTTCCCAAGTAGTGTTTCACCAATTGGCTCCCCAAGTTTCTTTTGCTTTACTGCAATTCGCATTTCATTCTACAACAGTAAAAGAAGTTACTTTGGATAATACACAAACCATGGCAAAACTAATAGAAGGGGGCATTATTCAACAAACAGAAACAACACATTCAAACCCATTTTAGTAATTCATTGGGAAGATTAGTGCCAACAATGGCTATAATTTAAGCAAATCATTGGGTTAACAAACTAAAAGACGGTTAAAGGGAAGCATCAACTTCAATATACAAGTCCAACAGAATCAATAAATGATTTCATCACAAAGTCTTGACCTTCTTTTGGATTTCTTTAGTAGCAATCGACAAATATAAACTCAACAAAAAATTATACAATAGACAAAGAGAATCTAAGAAAAAGAAAATATAAATAGCGGTCACTACTTCCTTTGCTTGCTAATTGGTAATGTACAAGGTTCATCAATTCAGTTTAATAGAAGAAAGACCATAAGCAGCTGACTGTTAGATAAATATGGCAAAAGACATTACCGGGTACTGATAGAAGCATTAGCTGGCGATATCTACTCTTTCTTCTTATACTAACTAAGGTTATAAGAGAATTGATAAGTATCTATTGTTTTTTTAGATGTAATAAATCAACCTGCTTTCGGAGAAGCCCCAACATCAGATATATAGCCATTTCTGCACATGATGCAGCATTTCCAGTCACATCACCAGGTATTCTGGCAACTTTGATTCCGCGATTCGTAGCAGCATCAATATCAACACCTTCGTGCAAAGATAAATACGGGAAAGTAATCGAATCAATAATAAAAAAATGTTGAAAGAGAAATAAAAGTTCAACTAAAAAGCACTTCATATATATCACCAGGAAAAAGCTCAGCGTTAATAGCAAAATTGGACATATAAAATGACAATGACCTTCAAGGCCAACACCGTACTGCATCACAAGCTTCATCCGTTTTGCACGGGATATAACATTTGAATCCAGCCGCATGTTCATAACCACGCAAAGGTGGTAGTTTGCTATGACCTCAGGCACATCAGCATGGGGCACAACATCAACCTAAAGGAAGTTCGCAAATAGAAAACTTGATCACATTACACATTGCAAGTTGCAACCGAAACTTTTTTATCCAATATAATGTAACATTATGTGTCTACTCCAATTACATTATAGTCTTATATAATGTAGATACAGTCATGGATGTATGTGTGTGTTTGTGTGTTCAAGGAATATCATCATGAATGAAACATACAGATAGTGTTAAAAGTACCTGAATAAAAGGATAATTCTGCAAGTATTCTTTGGTATAGATATGAGAAGCAGGAAAATTCGGTCCACAAAAGAGAACACGAGTGATTTTCTCATCGTTGTTCGTAGCCATTCCCTCCATTTTGCACAATATATCTGCATAGCGAGAACTCAAAATTATGAGAACATTTTATATTTTAATGGCTGTGATATGGGCTTGACTAGGAACAAAAAACAGAGCTTTAGCCATCTCAAAAATGAAAAAAAAAAATTAAAAATTAAAAAAACTGCTGATCATGGCAAAAAGCAACACAATCCCACTATATCTATTCAAAAGCAATTGAAGATGACACTTCACTACAAGATTGCAAAAACTACTCATAACACACAGACAGAGACACCCAACAGGAAGAGAAAAACAGAAGCGGAACATAACAGAGTAACAGAGCGAACACAAAATGATTCGAGTAAAAGAGAAATGAAATCTGAAAAGCTTCTTCGCTTTACCTATGAAGAGATTCCCACTACCCAGATACTGATTTTATCACGAGAGCTGTTTTTCATATCTCCACCTACTTGGAACCGCTTTGTTATATACAGCTGCGGAAGAGTTTTGTTTCTCTGCAACGCTGTAAATACTTTTTGTTTTCTAGCAACGGTTTTAGCTCCTGAAATCTGACTGTAATTATTTTTATTAGTATAATTATTAATTTAGTACCTAAATTGTAACGAATTATTAATTTTTTAACACAGTTTGTTTTATTGGTATTGGTAGACCTTAAGTTTTCATAAATATATTAATTTAGTCCATTTGACTAATTTTTAACCGTCAAATCCAAGTAAAATGTTAAAAATATAATTTTATACTTTACTCTATTTAAATGACTTAAAATTATAATTTTACTATCAAACTTTTAAAAAGATTAAGTTTATTATTTATTAATAAGAAGAGTAATATAATTATTTTATTTTAATTTCTAAAAAATAATTAAAAAAATTAAATGGATCTTCACCATCCATCAAGATTGATGGACAACAAAGATAATATTTTTTTTTAAAAAAGAACAGTTAAAAAAAAGTATATTTTTAGTGGATCTCCAAAAAAAAAAAAAAGGAAAAGTAGAATCTGCAGCGATGGAGATCGTTTCCGTCGCTAGAAACTTCAAGAATAGGTACAAAAAAAAAGTTTGAATCTGTTGAATCTTTGGTGATAGAAATCGATTTCCTTCACTAGAGATAGGTGACCTCCAACGATGGAGGTCGTTGAGTCTCCAAGTCTCCATGACTGAAGACCACTGGCCGGGGTAGGTTTCCATCCCTAATTCTACCGTCCTAAATTAATGTTAATTAATTAATTTTTTTAAAATTATTTATTTAGATATTTATTAAAAGTTAATTTTTTAAAGTTTTTAATTTTCTACCTAACTCTAAACATAACACCATTTTTTTTTTCCTTTCTTCTCTTGTCTAACAGTCTCAGTCGCCATTTACCGCCCGCCTGTCCACATTACATCTCTTTCTTCCCTTTTCTCTCCGTCACCACCCGTCACCATTTCACCTCCTCTTTCCTTCTCTTTTTCCACCACCAGCCGCCCCTTTTCAACTTCTTTCCACAGCCTACTCATTAAGTAATTCTGATTATCATTTTTTTCTTCCTTTTGTATGTCTGATTATTGTTGTTTACTGATTTAAAATGTTTTTATATATTTGCATTTATTGCAGATTTGCAGGAGGAGAAGTGAAACTAGAATGTTGATGTGATTGTTAATGGAATTTTATTATGTTTTCTTTTATTTATTTGTAATTATTTATTTAATTTTAAATTAAACAAGATTAAATAGAAAACGAGAAAATATAAAAAATGGGGAGCCAAATAGAGTCAAATGGAGAATTGAAGACTAAGCGAAACGAAAGAATTGAGTAGGTCCCATTGACATCCCCCCTAGTATCAACTTGAATTTGTGTTAATGTAAATTTTTGAAGTTTTTCTTGAACGTAAATTATTTAAATAAAAGAAGTGTTATCAACTTATGATATATCAATTTAAATTTGTAATTTTAATATTCTTTAATATCTGTTTTATTTTTAATTTAAGGATGTGACTTACTTTTAATTATTTAATGGGCTAATTTTAATAAAGTATCCTGACGTTTGGGTATATTGCGATAAAATTGTGAGTTTAGCCTTAATTGCATGTTAGTACCCTTGACTAAGTTGACCAGTCAAATTAAACGGGTTGACTTTGATTTTTTTTTATAAAATAACATAATTGCCCATAGTTTAAAAAAAATAAATTAAATAAAAATTGAAAAAAAATTAAAATTTTAAAAAATAGATCTCCACTGTCCATCAATCTTGATGGACGGTGGAGATATATTTAAAAAAAAAATTTTAAATCATACAATTAAAAAAAGTTAAAAAAAATATTTTATATTAAAAAATTTTTGGTGTTCTTAGTCCATCAATATTGATGGACGGTAGAGATCCAATCTGGATCTCTACCAAGAACCTCAAGATCAAAATAACAAAACAAAAAAAAATTTTCAGAAGCAAGATCTGCTCCATCAATAGGAGCAGAACTGCTCCCGTTGATGGAGCAGATCTTGCTTTTGAATTTTATTTTTTTTTGTCCATTGCAGATGGAGCCGAAGCTCCATTTGCTATGGAGCTGCTCCTTCGCCAATGAAGCAGTGCTTCGTCGCTGCTCCATCGGCGACGGAGCAAAAGAACACAAAATTTTTTTTAATATAAAATATTTTTTTAACTTTTTTTAATTGTATGATTTAAATTTTTTTTTTAAAAAAAATGTATCTCCACCGTCCATCAATCTTGATGGACGGTGGAGATTCATTTTTAAAAATTTTAATTTTTTTTAATTTTTATTTAATTTATTTTTTAAACTAGGGGCAATTATATCATTTTAAAAAAAAAGTTAAAGTCAACCAATTTAATTTGACTAGTCAACTTAGTCAAGGGTATTAATATGCAATTAAAGTTAAACTCACGATTTTATTGCAATATAGCCAAACATTAAGGTATTTTATTGCAATTAATCCTTAATTAATTAATTAATTAATTTTTATTAAAAAATGAACACATTGATAAGATGAGGTTGGCACAATGGTATACCTCTCATATTAATTCAAATCGTGACAAAAATGAACACATGAATGTTGAACTTACAAAATTAAAATTAAAATTAATACAATTCCATTATATTAAAAAAAACTAATAATGATAATAATATTATTAAAAAAAAACAATGACAATAATATTAAAAAAAAAAAAAATAGACGACGAGAAGTCCAACACAGTCGACCAAATGGAGACAAAAATCCTATTGGCTTCTTTTTTTTTTTTTAAATCTAATATGGTCAACTGGGCTCAGTTGTAGATTTTCTCTTTTAGTTTTATTTTCATTTCTCTGGAAGCAACAGAAACAGTTTGGTTACTGCTCTGATCAGGTAAATTCCATGTTCATGTTCTTGTTCTTTTTTCTTTTCTTTTTAAAAGATTTCTATTCTTTTTTTTTTTTTTTTGGTAGAAAAGCAGTTTTTTGTTTATGGGAGTGCATCAATTTTGAAGATGGACGATTCAATGTATAGTGCTAGTGGAATTAAAGAATTTTTTGGTTGAGTGGGTTCATGATCTTTAAGTTTGAATTGGGGTTTTCTTGTTTGTTGTAATTTGATTGAATATAGAGAACTAGATTTATGTTTTGCAACTGTTTTTGAATTTTGATTGATTAATTGAAATATGTCAACTGGGATTTGAGTGTTCAATTGTTGTGGAATCTCTGATTGAAAAGACGGGTTTCGAAGTAGATTTTGTTTGAGAGACTGATAGAATTGAAAAATAAAATGTGTATTGGGAGGAAAATTAGGTGAGATCAATTTGTTTTCTGAGATTAATTTACAATGTTGTGCTACTATTTGTTTGTGATTGTAATTTCTCACTTATTGAACCGAATATGATGACATTGCTGAACCAAAATTCCATATAAATTGTGCTTTGTTTGTGATAGTTTGTGAAGAAAGGAGTAGTAGTGATGATCTTGTGTAATTGTTTCATGTGCGGAATTCTCTGACATCATTGTTTTATCTATTGGTGTTTTAAGTGGGAATCGCGAAAGGAAAAATGGCCAGTTTGGCGAGGAAGAGGAATTCTAAATTGTTAACATTGGTAGAAGATAGAGCATTGTCCAAGAAAGTTGAGGAAGAACAGAAGAAACAGCAAATCCCCTATCTTTCGAAAGACTGCGTATGCAATATCCTTGTTCGACTTCCAGTCCAGTCTCTTTCAAGCATGAGGTTTTCTTGTAAACTGTGGTACAGTGTAATT
Organism: Xanthoceras sorbifolium; assembly: GCA_003430845.1. Taxonomy (NCBI): domain Eukaryota; kingdom Viridiplantae; phylum Streptophyta; class Magnoliopsida; order Sapindales; family Sapindaceae; genus Xanthoceras; species Xanthoceras sorbifolium. The sequence continues at coordinate 4,397,168 of CM010617.1, read as the reverse complement.
ACTGGTGACAATTTCATCAATGCTCATCTTCGTTTCTCAGAAACTGTTCTGATCTTCCAAAGATCAGTTGTACTTCGTCCTGGGAATCCAGTTCCACCAGATCAACCAAACACATTTTCAGTTGAAGGGAGTCTACTTCAAGGAAAATCTCTCTCCATTTTCGACCATAGGCCATCATTTTATATCAAGTTCATGGAAATCAAAGAAGGAAAGAGCAAGATAGAAGAGTATAACGTAAGCTGCTTCGGCAGAGTTATAGCTTCATGCAATGGTCTAATTTTGCTTGATAACAAATTGAAGGAAGGCGGACTGATAGTGATGAATCCCGTGACAAGGAAGTTGATTGCACTTCCTGTAGGAACCATAAATCCTCCCCAAAACGAATCGTTTGGCTTTGTATTGAGTGAAGTTACTGGTGAATATAAAGTGGTGCACTTGTTTCGGGATAAGTTGGGATATATCAGTTGTGAGACAATAGATCTTGGGACGAGAGCGTGGAGAGGGGTGAATGGACCATCTGTTGGACTTCTTCAAACATTCAAACACAAACCCATTTCAGCGATTGGGGCTCTGCACTGGCTTCCCCAAATTCATGTTAATGAATATATAGTGTCAATGGAAGTGGACAATGAAAAATTTCACACTTGTTCCCTCCCAAAGACTGGTGCATGTTATGACAGGATCATTGAGAAGGATGGTTTCTTGTGTTTTGTCACTCATGAAGAATTGAACATAGATATCTGGATCTTAAAGGGCTTATCTGGGGAGGTCTGGACGAAACATCACAGTATCACAAATGGTTCTGTACTTGATATGGTACCCCTTGTCAGTTTAAAGTTCAGTGGAGATATGGTTTTCATGAGGAACGAAGATGGCTCGTATTATGTATACAACTTCAAACTCCAATTGATGACAAAGGTTGAGATGGAAGAGGGGCGCTCCCAGATATCTTCTTTCTTCATGTTACCTCATGTTAACAGTCTTGTCTCATGGGAACGCAGACGGGAAAAGGGCAATTGATCTGCCTCTTATTGGTGAGGAAAATGATGGTATACACAGCATTCAATCTATAAAGGTATCACTCCTGTTAATTTTTCTTTGCTTTTGTTGCTCGTGAGTTTTCTGCAGATTGCAATGTAAATCAAATTCCTGTCGGTAAGTGTTCCATCAAACAAATTATACAGGGGACTAGTGCTGTTATTCTAGATCAGATAACGTGTTAGTGAACTTCTCAATATCACTTGGTCTTTCTGCAGAATTTTGGCAAAGAGCTGGGTTCACTCTTTTTCCTGACTTGCTTTGTGTTGAATTGACTGTGTTGATGGTGCTACAGAGTTATGATTTCTGTGGATAATTTTCAACATTTATTTGTTGGGATGTCAAAACTGCATTAAACCATTCAACAATTGAGATTTTATTACCTTCTTTAACAAGTTTTAGTAGAGTTTTGAAATCTACGGGCAACTTGATAAAAGTAAAACAGATTTCAGTTTATTGAAACATTATAGGCGATGATTCGAAAAAGAGTTTGGTGATTTTTTTTTTTTTTAAATGATAGATTTTTATGGAGTCTACGGATTCTATAAATTCCATAGATTTATTTTATGTATAGTGTTTGTTAGGCTTTGTCAGAGTTATATGAAATTAGATAGATTTTTAATGATTTGTCTTGAAAAAAATAATATTTGATTCAGAAAATAATTTGAAATTCATCAAATTCTATAGGGGTAAGGTAAGATTTGTTGTGGACTTCTATATTTATATTTTTCATTTTAAAATCCATTAAATTCGATTAATTAAGTACTTTCTGCAAAGTCAGTGATTATTTTTAAATATATCTAAATTTATTTGGACGTTTTAAAAGTCTAAATTGAATACATCTAGATTTTTACAGACTCTAAAAGAAATGCATCCAGATTTTTAAAATTTTTTAAATTTTAACTAACTCTAAATTAAATAGACTCCTTAGAAAATAACATCATAATGAACATTAAGACATTCCATACGTTTAAATCTTTTACACGTGAATTCATTGGTGAATTCGGCAAAATTTGACATGAGACACTCACGCAAAAGCAGCAGTTGCAGGCTCCAGGGGATCAATGAGAAAAATATCAAGAAGTTGATGGATTATGGTGAATTTAGAATCTGGATAGAGCTTGGAAGCTTGATTGTCCTCCTTCCCAAGTTCAAAGCTTGTCAAGTCACTCTTCACAAACAGACTGTGTAGAATTGATACTGGTATATTCTCTGGATGTGGTAGGGCTGCATGCATGCAACAGTCGATGTTAACAATAACATGTGTGTGCATATATATATATATATATAATAATAATAATAATAATAATTATAAAGTGCGGGATCCTGACTGTGTAACGTTACAGAGTTGGGATCCTGATTCTTACTCTCTGATAGCTTTACTAATTCTTCTTTTGGAATATGAACCCTCTTGAAACTTTGACCAGTCTTTTGCTCCTAAAGAAAGATCAGTTCAAGCTGTGATATAATGTTCGTCTTTGGACGATAAATCACAACTCTGTTACATGTTCTTGGATCATTTGCCACTTTAATTGTATATTTAGCTATATGTTCTTCATAATTTAGAACAACTAAAAACTATTTAAAAATCAGATTTTTAATATAAAAGAAAAATTAGAACAAAATAGAGAGGGTTCATTTAAATTGCTTTTCTAATATCATATCTCCAAAAGTAATGTGCGAAATAATAAACTTTTAATTAATTTATTAAATATTTTTTTAGATTTTAAATTATGAAATAAGTAATTATCCCATCAGCTATAATAATTCTAAATGCGCCCTTAGCAAGACATTTTCAAATATGATTATTTTAACTTTCATATCTAGAAGCATCTATAAGTCGGGATAGGGGCGGACCGCTTTGGAGGTTGGGGGATCTTGACCCCCTAAATTTTTTGAAAAAAGCATTATATATAAAAATTTATTTTTGTAGTTAAAAATGTACATATATGTAATATTTTTTAGATATATGCCCCCAATTGCAGCACCCTTATTCCGCCCCTAGTCGGAACATTTGAACATAACCCATTAGTCACGAGTAGTGTTCATACTGTATATGCTATGATATTAACACAAAAGATAAATACATCATGTCATTTGTCTACATTAAGAAATTGAAAGTATACTTTAAAATTGATAATATAACTAATTATATAGAACGATCTTTCCAATGACGTGGTGAAAGTCCTCTCATTATATTCTTATTCGTACGTTTTTAAAATTTGGGATTGCTTTACATAAAAAATAATGGAAAAAATAAAAAAAAAATCTCTCTTCAAAAAATCAAAATGAAGAAAAGAGAATTGATCCACAAACATATTATTTAAGTATAAGGTTTGACAATTTTAAACCAATTGTATTGTCTCCTTAAAATATCACATATGTTTGTGGTGGAAACAAACTCATAGTTGTTTTTTTTTGGGAAAATTGCACAAATTTTCCCGAGTTTAGGTTATATTACATTTAGGGATAGCTTTTATCGTAATTATACAAATATTTCTTAAAATCTGTTGACCACAATTAAAAAGAACCAAAATTTCCTTCAGATAATTATTTAATTATTATTTTATTTTCAATAAAAGTTGTTAAATAACTATTTGAAAGGCTTCTTGATTTATCCTAAACCGAAAAATAGTCTTTTGAAGGGAGATTTGACCACAATAATCACACTCTTGAATCAGTTAATCAACAGTTAGTTCACCTGTTAGTCAACGGATTTTAGGGGATGTTCGTAAAATTATAGTAAAAGTTACCGTTAAATACAATATTATTTAAACTCATGAGAGTTTATGCAATTTACCCTTTTTTTTTTTTTTTATTTCAACAAAACTTCTATTACAGAAGACCAACAAGAAAGCTAGGTTCAGGATTGAACCAACAAAAATCCTCCTTAGAGGAAAAGGCGAGAGAAGCAAGAGAATGTGCCATTCCATTCCTTGAACGAGGAAAGGCATGACAGTTGGAAACTCCCACAACCCTAAAAAGAGCCTTGATATCAGAAACAATAGGGTCCATAAAAGAACTAGGGCACGAGTTAAAAATCCTAGCCACAGCATTAGCAGCATCTAACCAACCCACTCAATAATCAGGCACAACTCCTTAGCCATCAGTAACCCCTCTCGCAACGCCAGCAGCTCGCCAAGCTCAGCAGGAAAGAACCCCAAGAGGGGCTTAGCAGAAGCTGCAACAACCTTGCCCTGAGAATCACGCACCACAGCACCAGAACCTATCACAGAGAAGACAGACTTCACTGCTGCATCGGTGTTCAAATTCAGGGAGCCTGCAGGGGGAGGCGACTACGAAGCAGAACAAGGCTGCCTGGGAGGCTGGGAGGGAGAGCCAAAGACCTTCTGGGTGCCCTGAAATTCATGAAGCAAAGAAAGAGACCAAGAAACCAAATCAGCACTAACCTTGGGGGATTTAGAATGAAACACGGCATTCCGATCAGACCAAACCCCCCACAGTATCATACAAAACTCCTCGAACTCTGCTCTCTTGGCCCTAACAAAAACCCACAAAATCAAATCAAAACAAGAGATATAGCGCTGCAAATTGAGGACATCCCAGAAAACAGTGGACTCCCAAATAGGGCGCACGGAGCTGCACCAAAAAAGGGCATGGGCTGAGCTCTCGGGAGCATCGCCACATCTAGAACAACACGGGTCAACCACAATCTTCCTAGAACAAAGATTACAAAGGGACGGGATGGCATTGTGACAAACTCTCCAAATGAAGATTTTGATTTTAGGGGGAATGTTGAGATTCCAAAGTGCAAGCCACCATTTCGAATCCGGACTCGAGGAGGAACCAGAAAGGGAGAGTTTGTCCTGCGCTGCAACTCTATATCCGCTCTTCACAGAATACTCCCCAGACTTATCAAAATGCCAGATTAATGAATCAGTACAATCACCTAAACTCAGAGGAATTTCCAGAATAGAATCCCTATCCGCTGCCACAAAGACCTGATCAAGCTTAGCCAAATCCCAAGAATGGGAAGAAGGGGAAATAAGAGATGCGACCTTAAAATCCTCCACAGGAGCAATCGAGAAGGGTCTGAAAGTGGACGCCCTAGGTATCCAAGGGTCATGAAAAGCCCTGATATCCTTACCATTACCAACCCTCCAACGGAGACCCTTAAAAAGAAGACTCCTACCCCAAACCAAACTCCTCCAGAGATGAGAGCTCCCCTGCTTCAGTGAGACAGATAAGAAATCCTCCTGCCTAAAGTACTTTGCCTTAAGAACTCTAGATACCAACGAGTCTTTATTCATAACAATTCTCCAAGCCTGCTTGCCAAGAAGAGCTTGGTTAAAAAGAGATAAATCTTTAAAACCAAGCCCCCCGTGGATTTTCGGAGAGCACAACTTGTCTCTAGCGACCCAAGAAATTTTCTTATGACCATCAGAGGCACCCCACCAAAAGCCCATAATCATGGAGCACAGCTCATTACACAGAACAGAAGGCAACTGGAAGATACTCATAGTGAAGGTAGGAATAGCTTGCGCCACTGCTTTGATAAGAACTTCTTTCCCGCCCATCGAGAAGAGATTGCCTTTCCACCCTCTGATCTTACGCCAGACCCTCTCCTTAATATCACTAAAGGTTTTCCGTTTATTTTTCCCCACCATGGTTGGAAGGCCAAGATATTTATCATGGGCTTGGGCATTAGCTAGACCCAGGCAATTCAAGATACTAGCGCTGCAGTCATCTTCCACATTAGGGCTAAAAGTGATGTTAGACTTTTGCAGATTAATCCGCTGGCCAGAGGCTTTCTCATAGACATTAAGGATCTGTTTCAACTTCTCACAATTCTGAACTGAAGCCCTGCAAAAAACGATACTATCATCTGCAAAAAACAAATGACTCACTAGAGGGCTCCCGCGACAACATCTCATACCCAAAGATTGTCCATTAGATTCGTTGCCTTTGATAAGAGTAGATAGAGCTTCTGCACATAGAAGGAATAGATAAGGAGACAAAGGGCACCCCTGCCTTAACCCTCTTTGCGGAGAAACTTCCCCCACTGACTTCCCATTTACCAGGAAGGAAAGCTTGGAGGTCGACACACAGTCCATAACAAGGGCTCTAAAGTGATTAGGAAAACCTAACTTCTCCATAATGAATTCCAGGAAACCCCACTCAACACGGTCGTAAGCCTTACTCATATCCAGTTTAATTGCTGCATACCCTCTTTTACCCTTTTTCTGTTTCTTGATAGAATGGAGAAGCTCAAAAGCAACCATAATATTATCAAAAATTAACCGCCCTGGTACAAAAACACTCTGCTCCGAAGATATAATGAAGGGCAGAATTTCTTTCAACCTATTTGCCATAACCTTTGAGACAGTCTTATAAATAACACTGCAAAGACTAATGGGTCTGAAATCGGTCATACGCTCCGGGTTTTTAACCTTTGGAATCAGGACAACATTAGTGGTATTGAACTCCTCAATTGAGCATCCACCATTAAGAACTTTAAGGCACACGCTAGAGACATCCTCGCCAACCACATTCCAAAATTTCTGAAAGAAGAGAGCATGGAAGCCATCGGGACCAGGGGCCTTGTTTGGACCCATTTCGAAAACTGCAGAACGTACCTCAGCTCGAGTGAAGGCCTCTCCAAGTCTGCCTGCCATTTGGGCATTAACTTTACTTTCAAGAAAAGAGGAGGCAGCAGAGAGATCGGAGGATGATGGCTGGATAGACCTAAACAAGTCTGAGAAATAATCCAAAACCACACTGGACATGCCCTGCTCTGACTCCCTGCGGACCCCTCTACTATCCAGCAAAGAGCTAATCTGATTCTTCTTCTTTCTGGCCGTCGCTCTTCTGTGAAAAAATTTAGAATTCTTATCCCCTGCGAGTAGCCAATCGACCCTCGACCGCTGTTTCCAGTATAATTCCTCCTTCGAGAGGAGGCTTTCTAACTCTCGTTCCTAGACTTGATAGCATCAAGCACCTGTTCAGATTGCTTCCGATCGTAGAGAAGATTGATCTCACATCTTTTTCTATCAATGGCTTTCTTCAGAGATCCAAACTTAACTTTACTCCAGTTCTCCAGCCGATCAGCACATAAAACCAGCTTATCTCTTAGACCTCTACCAGAAGTTTCACTGTCAAACCCTCCTCAGGCCGTGCATATCACAGAATAGCACTCTTCGTCTTTAAGCCAAAACGGCTCAAATCTGAACTTTCGATCTCCACCACCACTACCACTAGGGCCACCACGCACAAACTTGGCCGAAATCGGTCTATGATCAGAAAACATAAACCCTAAATGCTCAACTTTAATACCCGAAAACAAATTAACCCATTGACTAGTAGCAAAAAAACGATCTAATCTTTCTTGAACATTTCTAGAACCCCCCCTTTTATTGTTCCAGGTAAACAAAGGCCCTGAAAAACCCAAATCAACAAAATCACACAACTCAACAATACTACGAAAATTAAACATACCCGGACCAATTCGTTCATTCCCGCCCAGCTTCTCCTCTATATGAAGAAGTTCGTTGAAATCTCCGCCACGCAACCAAGGAAGTCGGTTGACTGCCTTCAGCCGTCGAAGAAGCTCCCACGAATCGGTTCTATGGTTAGGGACAGGACAACCATAGAACCCTGTGAACCTCCATTTGAGGTTGTTCTCCATTTTAATCACCACATCAATATGGCCCCTAGAGAAGGACAATACTGAGACATCCCACACATCATTCCACAATAACATTAGACCTCCACTTTTTCCCACACAATCCACATGCAGACCCCCCGAAAAACCCAACTGCACCTTAACTCTCGCCGCCCAGTCGCCTTTTAATCTAGTTTCAGAAAGAAAAACTAGATTAGGGGATTGTTTCCGGATAACCTTTCGGAGAGCTAAGAATGCTCGGGGACTCCCCAATCCTCGAACATTCCAACATAATATACTCATGGCTCCCGGCGGGCCTGCTCAGCAGACTCCGCCGATAAATCAGATTCCAGGAACTTCTGTTTCTTCCCAGACAGGTGATCCCCTACAGTTTCCACAACTTTTCGTTTCCCACCCGGATCTATAGCAAACACTTCAGAAAAAGATGTTCCAGCTTTAGTACCTGAAAACTTGTGACTCAGAGATCTCTTAACTGGTTTTCGATCCCTCCTGGCATAATGCCTGGCTAGCAGCATTTTCTGGATTGGGCTTGGACAACCTGGGAATAGCCTCTGTAAGGGGCTCCCCCTGATTAATCTTTTCCACTTCTTGGAGTTACGCTTAGCACAAGAAGACCCTACCATAACAACATCACCTTCATCACATAGGTTTGACCCCACTATTTCCTCATCCATCCGAGCCAATGCCTCTGAGTGACCATCTTCCGTTGATACTACTGTAAGAACCTCCCTAGATGGGGGATTCACCGGCTGGATAATCTAAGTCGAGATACCATCCTCAGCAATCAATGCTCTATTGGGTTCAAAAACCCCCAAATCCCTACTAGACTTTCCACCTCGCCTGTCAGAAGATGTTGGGATAGTGGACAATGATCTGCTGGCACCCTCTGCCCCTACTCCGGCAACATGCTCAATGTCTTCCTGGGCTTTCGGAATAGCATCTGAAATGTCCTCCCCTTTTTGCCGAAACTTTGACCGATCCAAAGGTGATGCTCTAAGCCACCCCCCAAATTTTGGTTCGACCCCTTCCATAATATTCTTCCTCACCTCGCTGTTATAACATTCCCTGAAGGAATGTCCGATAAACCCGTATCCATAGCAAAAGTCTGGAAGCCTCTCGTATTTAATAAGGGCCGTAATCATAGTATCAAAATTCGCCAACCTCAACCTGATACCCCTTTTCAGAGGTTTGGTAATATCAATTCTAACTTTGATTCTCAGAAATTTGCCCCACAAATCTTTCGAATCAATCGGAAAATTAACAATGGTACCAACTTCCTCTGCTATTAATCTCGCCACTTTGCAGTTCATACACGCCAGAGGGATATTGTAAATATGAATCCAGAATTCAGAATATTTGAATTTAAGTTCAGAAATAGCACCAGGCCCCACTGGTTTCTCAAGAACAATGAGATTTTTATCGAAGTGCCAGGGACCCCTGGCCCAGACCATCGCTTTATCCTCAAGGGATTGGAAATGGAAGACAAACACATTATCGCCTACCATTTCAATATCCATTTGGCCCACAGTACCCCAGATTTGTTCAATAGTTCCACGGAAGGCCTCCCGGTTCACCTTTCTACGAGAAAGGATCTTCCCTACCAAACATTATTCAACGCTTCTAATGCCATCAGCTTGAACGTCTTCTGCTATATCTAGAACTGGGCCATCGTCTTCTGATAAGGACAGAGCCTCACAGAGCCTCAAAATTTCATCTGTAGCCATAAGAAATACACCGAAACTACAACACACTGGCCACCACACCCAGATCCACACCCAAAACTTTAAACAAAGCAGAAGCACCCAAAACACAAGCACACCAAGGTTGAGGATCGGGAAAGTTAGCAGTCAAATCCGATCCCTACAACACCAATTCACCCCAAAACAGCTCCATTAAATCACTGGAAGACCGAACCACCCAGCTTCACTCAAACCCGATCCCTACAACACTAAAACCATCTCAAGGCCACACAAAAACCAAATTGAAAACCCACGAACTGCCCACGAAGACCACCCACTGTCAGGAATAATTTCCAAGACCCAAGAATCATACAAAACCACACCACTCAGATCCTTCACTGTCTCGGTTACAAACAAACAACTATCTTGGCTCTACTTCACAGCAGCATCCCAGGACAGCGCCACACCCCTTCACAAGCCTGCTTCAGCCAGGAGCCACACAGCTCGACCCCATCTGCGTCCACTCTCACACACAGCACAAAACAGATCCTAGCAGCAGCCCCCCTACAGAAAACTCAAACCCCACCAACCCAGAGATCTAAGATCCCCGACCTCGAGCAAAGGTAAAACGCCACAGCAAAACCGATCACACCACCACCACAGACGCGCACAGTCAGTGGATCGAAGGAGAATCTGCTAGGAAAGGCACGATCCCACCTATCACCATGAAGATGCCTCGGAGAAGAGCCGATCGGAGCCAAAACCAGCAGCACAAAAACAGCCCAGAACCGAACCGATCTCAGCCCACCAAGAAAGAGGGATGGGAAGGAACTGCTGGGAAGGAGATCCAAAACTCCTAGGCTGCCCAGATTCCTTATTACAGATGAGAGCAGAAGGAAGATATGGAGAGCCAAGGGAGGATCGGGTCAAGATCGACCTCCACAAGAAAGGAAGAAACTGCTTTTACTTCACTATTTTTTCAGAGAAAAAACGAGTGGAAAAGATCAATTTACCCTTTTTTTATTCCCTTAAAAATGATGATGAAATATTAATACGAAAATCTTAGCACTAGATATTGGTTTTGCTTGTTACATGAAATGTCTCTTTCTATTGAACAATGGCATGATGTATAGCATGAAAACTACTTTTTGTGTAACGTGTATCATATTTCTTCATATTTAGTTGGATCTGAAAAAATAATTTGTTATATTTGATTGTGTATTAAAAAATAATTTGAAATTCAACAAATTTTATAGGAGTAAGGTAAGAATTGTAATGGATTTTTATATTTATATTTTTTATTTTAAAATTCATCAAATTCCATTAATTAAGCAATTTTTACAAAGTCAATAACTATTTAAATATATCTAAATTTATTTAGACTTTTTAAAAGTCTGAATTGATGACACATAGAGTACTTTTACAGATTTTTTAAAAGTCTGAATGAAATACATCCAAAATTTTAAAATCTTTTAAATTTTAACCAACTCTAGATTGAATAAACTCCCTTAAAAAATAACATCAGTATGAATGACATTCCATATGTGTAAATCTTTACACGTAAATTTTTATTGGTGAACTCGGTAAAATTAGCCGTGAAAAACTCACCCAAAAGCAGCAGTTGCAGGCTCGGGGGGATCAATGAGAAAAATATCAAGAAGTTGATGGATTGTGGTGAATTTAGAATCTGGATAGAGCTTGGAAGCTTCAATGTCCTCCTTCCAAAGTTCAAAGCTCATAAAGTCACCCTTCACAAATAGGCTGTGTAGAATTGATACTGGTATATTCTCTGGATGTGGTAGGGCTGCAGGCATGCAACAATAAATGTTAACAAAGTCAATGACATGTGTGTTTTGTGTATGCATATATAACAATTATACAGTGCGGGATCCTGACTCGGTAACGTTACAGAATTGGGATCCTAATTCTTACTCTCTAATAGCTTCACTAATTCTTCTTCTGGAGTATGAACCCTCTTGAAACTCCGACCAGTCTTTTGCTTCCAAAGAGAGATCAGTTCAAGCTGTGATATAATGTTAGTCTCTGGACGATAAATCACAACTCTGTTACATGTTCTTGGATCATTTGCCACTTTAATTGTATATGTAGCTATATCTTCTTCATAATTTAGAACAGCTGAAAAGTATTTATAAATTAAAGTCAGGAATTCAACAAATAGATTTTTAATATAAATTATATTCATATAATTAAATACGACCTAAGAGTCTCTAACACCATCGGTGTATAAGTTCAATAAATTAACATTTTACTGTTCAAGTATAATTAGGGTGTGTTTGGAATTATTGTAGTTTATAAAATAATAACTTATTTTATAGTTTAGAATTCAAAAAGTGTTTGATAAATTAATTCAATGTTGATTATTTCTTACGTTACTTCTCTAGTATTATATTTCCAAAAGTAAAGTATGAAATAATTAACTTTTAACTAATTTAACAAATACTTTTTTTGGATTATCCCATAATTTATAATAATTCCAAATGCACCTGTAGTAAAACATTTTAATATATGATTATTTTAACTTTTATATCTAGAGGTATCTATGGGTCGGGTTCAGAGGTGGACCCCTTTAGAGGTTAGGGGACCTTGACCCCCCAAAAATTGTTGTAAAAAAAAAAATTATATATCAAAATTTATTTTTGTAGTTAAAAAAACTATATATACAAAATATTTTTTATATATATACTTTGGACTCCAACTGCAACACCCTTGTTCCGTCCTAGGTCGGGACCTTTGAAATTTGAATTGGTCGAACTCAAAGAATAAAAAGTAATAAACATAACCCATTAGGCTGTCCAAACCATAGTAGGCAAACCTTTTTCGGGCACATTGCATATGATGTGTTGAAAGAAAATGAAAAATTATGTATCCTTAGAATACACGTTCAGATAATCTACACCGAAACCGTATAAAAGTTGTTTTAAATATTAATTATTGAGAATTACCTTTTGCTTGACCACTTCCATAGACAACAATATGGTCTTGTTGCTGATCGTGTGGACGAAGCAACAAATTGACAAAGTATGCACCATAGCCGTTTGCAGAAACAATTGTGTATGGAATCTCAGTTGCTTCTATTGCCCTTCTAATTTTTCTCTTCTTTTCAAGAAGAGCTTCAAAAGGAGGTAGAGGACTCACCCTATCCTCCTCACATCCAAATTCTGATGGAAGAAAAAAAAAAAAAGAATTTTTTTTAAGTAGTTAGATTAATCAGAGAAGCTTTAATAGAACAAGCATATTATGGTATTGGTAGCCTGTTTGATAAAATTTATCACACCTATACATCTATTTTAAGAAAAACTAATATTAATGATCATAATTTATTTTATTTTTTTGAAATGTAACACGAAACATGTTAAAGATTTGTCTGGACCTACTAAGATATTTATTCTCACTGCATACCTAATTTGAATATTTATTCTCACAACCAGAATATCTACTGATCGATATATAGCTCTTTAGTAAGAATATTATTAGTAAGATGTTATTCAAACCTAAAATTAAAGAGAAAAAAAAAGATGGTGAGAGAGAGAAGATCAATACCTTAATGTTACCAGCAACTTTGATGGCATCTATAATTTTGAGTTGGTCAAGAACTTGAGGGAATGCTAGTGCAGATATCACCACATCTACTTGCCTAAGCACAGATACCATCTTCTCATGCTCCTCCAGTTCTCCCTATTTGTACTTCTAACATTAATTATATTTATATATGTCCCCAAAAACTTTATAATTATAAAGAGAGAGTTGATCTCAAGAGTAGATGTCTGTATCTTTTTTTTACTTGATAGCTGGTTACACAACCATTCACGAGTCCTCATGCAACTGATCACAATTGATAACTTGTTTTATAACCATATGCATGACCCGAAAAGAAAAACGATGCAGACGTTTACACATGATAATTTTTATATATATAGAAAGAGAGAGAGAATACTTGGACAATGGTGACACCCATGGAGTTGAATTCCTTGTGGAGTGGTAGTTTGGAGGGACTGGTTTGTGGTGTGATGGGAGTGGGACGAGTGTAAACAAATGTCTTGCGGCCCGAGAGAACACTTGCCTTCACCAAGTACTTGCCAATGTACCCAGTTCCTCCAAAGATCAGAATTTTGCTCAACTCACTCTCCATTGCTTGCTTATCCATCCATCTCGTTCAACTGCCTTACATTTTTATAGAAACCTGTGTACATATTTACCACACGTGTTGTATTATAAATGCACACCTTAAAAACTCATTTCATTAGCCGATATTTGGATGTATCATTAGGGTTCGTTTAGCAGAGATGACTCTCTTTGATTGGATTAAGTCCTGAGATTAAACTGGACTGATTTAATTTGGACTGGGACTAAGTCCTGATCTGTGTTTAATACTGCATCGGACTAAGAAGCTGAACTATTAAAATAGTCCAGACTCATGTTTGGTGCTATTTTGGACTATTTTTTATTTTATAAAATTGTAAATATAAAATATCATTGATAATTTATTTGTATGACATTAGTTCAAAATGAAATAACAACCAATTATATCTCTTCAGTTGATTATGCAACATTTTCTTTAACTTTCAAATATCACTTTTCATATTATTCAATATTTGAAAATAAAATACAAGGTGCAAACTCACTTGTTGGAGACTCACTTGTTATAACGTTGCACAGGCACATGAGTAGCAACCACATTATTCATGTTCAATAACGAGAAGGGGTTTTCACCTTCCAACGTAACGCCATTTGCAGTGTTGCAAAGTCGACTAAGAAAAGCAATGGAAAACGTGGATACATTTGGGAGAAAGGTACCTTCATTTTTTCCTTTTTTTTTAAAGAAATTTAGACCTTCCTATAATTTATTTTACTTAAATATTTAATTTTTTTTAAATGGATCTCCTGATTGATGGAGAAAGATTATATTGATAAAAAATTTTAAAAAAAGAAATTAAAAAAAAAAATTGATCTTGATTGGCTGAAAATCCAATCTCGTCTATCAAAATTGGTGAACAGTGGAGATTCAATCTGGAGATTGAATTCTATTAACAAAGAATACAAAATAAAAAAAGTAAAAAAAAAAATCTTGGAAGCAGATATGTTCCATAGAACCAGATTTTTTTTATTAATTTTTTTTCAATATTACCTCTTACAATCCATTAAGATTGTTTTTCAAAAAATAAATATTTTTTAATTGTATTATTAAATATTCGAACATGAGGAGAAGACGATTGCTCAGCTCAAAATTTTTGTGGCATGTGTGAGGAGAGGACTTGGGAGGACTGATTAGAGGGGGGACAGAATAAGCCCTATGTTTTGAATGAGACTCCATAGTGAAGCATAACCCCTATTTTTTTATGGGCCCATGACTGCTTAATCGAGCTTAAATTAGTCATGTGACACACCAAACATGAATCTACGACTTAGTCCTGTCTAGTTCCAGTAATCTTATATACCAAATGAGTCCTTAGGGTCCATGATTACCCATCTGCGTGGTAATTGTACAAAATTTTCTAAATTTAAATCTAATTGTATGTATATAAATTTTTTCTTAAAATTAATATAGACATCATTTACCGTTAATGGTTAAAATTAATGATTGACTCTCTTTTTAATGTAAAATATCCAAAATACCTTTTATATATATTTTATTACTTATTGTTTAGTTATTTTATTTATTTAATAAAAAATTAATTTTCGCTTTTTATTTTAAATGATGAAATTGAATATTTGATAAGAGGTGAAGATTTTATTTTATTTTATATTTGTTTTATATAAATGATGAAGATGAAGTTGGGTCTATGATGAGTGATGAAATGAATTTTTTTCAGTTTGATTTAAGTGATGAATATGAAGTTAGTATTTGATGAGTGGATGAAGATTTATTGAAAAATGGCATATGCAGCATGAAAACTACTTTTTGTATAACGTGTATCATATTTCTTCATATTTAGTTGGATTTGAAAAATTGGATTCCATCGACTTATCTTTTATAGGTCCTGTTAATAATTGTCCTCCGCCTTTCTTTAACAGATTCTATCTGGTATTTCTCTCACGGAAACGACAACGTATCTCACTTAGTCACATCCTATCTTGTATCTTCTTCAGAATATCAGTCCCCAGAAGACATTTTGATGCAGCCGTTAATTAAGTAGATTCCATAGAGAATTTTTTTTTTTTAAAAAAAATTTGATACATTTCGGGTTAGAGGACTATCAGAACCAACTGAGATTAAATTATACAAGCACGGTCCAGACAACTACTCCCAATAACGGGAGACGAGAACTACCGAGACCAACGGCCCGGACTTTTACTCCCAGCAACAGGAAGGGTCTACCCACACGATAGCGTTTTTATAGGTAATGGTGGGACAATATATTTACATAGACTAGCTGTTAAACCTTACTTGGAGGGGTTTGGGTCTTCAACCACCAAGACAAGGGGCCTTATATGATTTCATAGAGAATTTATTGTAGGTATAGTGTTTGTTGGGCTTTTTCATATAGTTATAATGGAATTGAATAAATTTTTAATGATTTGCGTTGAAAAAAATAATATTTAATTGTGCATAAGAAAATAGTTTGAAATCCATAAAATTCCACTGAGGTAAGGTAAGATTTGTTATAGACCTTTATATCTATATTTTTCATTTTAAAATCTATTAAATTCCATTAATTAAGTACTTTCCACAAAGTTAATACTAATTAAATATATCTAAATTTATTTTGACATTTTAAAAGTCAGAACTGAATACACCTAAACTTTTAAGGACTTTTTAAAAGTTTGAATGAAATACATCCAGATTTTTAAAATCTTTTAAATTTTAACCAACTCTAGATTGAATAGACTCCTTTAGGAAATAGCATCAATATGAACATTAGGACGTTCCATACGTGTAAATCTTTACACAAATTTTTATTGGTGAATTTAGTAAAATTCGCCATGAAAAACTCATGCAAAAGTTGCAGTTGCAGGCTTGGGGGGATCAATGAGAAAGATATCAAGAAGTTGATGGATTGTGGTGAATTTGGAATCTGGATAGAGCTTGGAAGCTTCAATGTCCTCCTTCCCAAGTTCAAAGCTCATCAAGTCACCCTTCACAAACAGGCTGTGTAGAATTGATACTGGTATATTCTCTGGATGTGGTAGGGCTGCATGCATGCAACAGTCGATGTTAACAAATTCAATAACATGTGTGTGTGTATATATATAAATATATAATAATAATAATTATAGGGCTAGTTACAATGACATCCCCTGAGGTTTAGCATAACAACACAGATGAATAAGGTTTGGACTTTTTAACACTAACTTATCCTGAAGTTTTAATGTTGTTACACAAACATCTCCCGCCGTTAGTGTCAGATTGTTAACGTTAGTTTGGCAGTCCAACAGTAAGGGTAAAAGACTAAAATATCTTTAAAAAGTTGAAAGAT
The DNA here is from genome assembly GCA_003430845.1 of Xanthoceras sorbifolium. Taxonomy (NCBI): domain Eukaryota; kingdom Viridiplantae; phylum Streptophyta; class Magnoliopsida; order Sapindales; family Sapindaceae; genus Xanthoceras; species Xanthoceras sorbifolium. Next base: position 4,380,372 of record CM010617.1, on the reverse strand, counting down.
AGCCTGCACTCTAACTGCCACCTTTTTTGTCTCGTAAATTTAACATTTATTCCTATTTTACCCCTGAACTATTTTAGAAATGATAATTAAAAAATTGAGAAAAAATGGACTATATGATCTGGTTCATTATTATTATTTTAAAAAAAATTAAAAATAAAAGGGAGATTTTATCAAAAAAATAAATAAAGCTCCATATCCGTATACGTCTCAACAACAATTCCTCCCACACCATTCTCATCTCTCTTCAACCACCAAACCCGTTAAAAAGAACTCCATATCTCCCAAGAACCTCAATCGTTCATTAGTCGCCTCCTCAGATTCAAGAGGAATCTCGTCTCTCAAGCCAACGCCTTCAGGTGTCCATCATCGAAAACCCGCCAGCGGTTATGCCGCTGCTCTTCTAAACAAAGCTTTGTGCGACGATTCACTTGAATCTGTTAGAAAGGATGTAGAAAGGGTATCAAAGTTGCTAAAAAAAAGAGCAAATTCAAGCTCTATTGAATGACCCGTTCGTGGGGGAGAGAGAGAAAGGAGAAGTAGTGAAAAAAGTGGTGAAAATAGGGAAGGTCAATAAGTAATTGGCGGGTTTGGTGAGGATGATGATTGACAAAAATAAGGTGGGGATGGTGAGTGAGGTTTTGGATGGATTTGAGAGGATTCGTTTCTGTCTGTGAATAAAATAGAGCAAAATGAACTGTTTGAGATTGCTTAGGCCATCTCCACTCATACTTTATTTTTTTCATTAAAATAGAGATCCAAAATAGAATATTTCAAGAATATTTTATCTCCATAAATTCACAACTCCAACCATACTTCATTTTACAATCTCCAAATAATAAAATATTATTATTTTTTTACTTTATAAATTATATTTTTTTAACTTTCTTAATAATTCACTCTCATAATATATTTATACCTAATTATTTTACATATAATAATTTTTATTTTAATTTTTTAATAATTAAATCTTTCATCTACCTAATTTTAATAATTGGTTTTAATTTAATTTTCATGTACTTGTTTTGTGGTTATTTTAGTTCTAATATTTTTATTTGTAGATATTAATGTAATTATTTTTATTTTACTAAATTATTTTTAGTTAATTATTATATTAAATGATAATTATATATATATTGAAGCTTTCAAATAATTTAATTTTAAATAAAATAATTATTAGGTTATTGATTAATAAATAGATGTGATATATGAAAATTTTAAAAATAGTTAAAATATAGTCAATATTATACTCACTTAAAAGATCTCAACAATGTTTCCTAAAAAAAAAAAGATCTCAACAAAATATTTCTAATGATATAATTTTTATGCTAATTACATTTATAAATAAAAAGTTATAATAAGTTAATTGAGTTTAGTTATAAATTTAAAAAGGATATGGAGGGAATGAAATTTGTTTAAAGAATGGATGGAAGGGTAATAGTGAAATATATAATGTTAAAAAAGTAATGGAGATTGGAATAGTAGATCTCCAAATTGGAAGATCCATTTGCCAATCTCCATTTGATATTTTTTGGGAACAACAATTTAGAACGTGATTGGAAAGGTTTTGATCTTCAAATTGAATAATTAGAGTGTGATTGGAGATGACCTAAGAGAGTGCAAATACTTAGTGGGGCTGTCAATGTCAAGGTAAGGAATTTGGTAGAGTAGACAATACCATCTTTTGCTGTGTAATTATATGTGCAACAGCTATATATATTAATTTATTATTAGTTTAACTGTACAAGCATTTATAACTTCTGAAAAAATCTTGTAACTTTACTCTTTTACCTTTACTGTTAGACTGACACACTAACGTTAACGGTCTGATACTAACGGCAGGGGATGTTTGTGTAACAAGATTAAAATTTCAGGGTAAATTAGTGTTAAAAAGCTCATATCTTTTTTATCTGTTTTAGTATGCCAAACCTCAGGGGTGTCATTGTAATTAGCCCATAAGTATAAAATGCAGGATCCTAGCTGTGTAACTTTACAGAGTTGGGCATTCTAATTCTTACTCTCTGATAACTTCACTAATTCTTCTTCTGGAGTATGAACCCTCTTGAAACTCCTACCAATCTTTTGCTCCCAAAGATAGATCAGTTCAAGCTGCGATATAATGTTCGTCTCCGGACGATAAATCACAACTCTGTTACGTGTTCTTGGATCATTTGCCACTTTAATTGTATATGTAGCTATATCTTCTTCATAATTTAGAACAGCTGAAAAATATTTAGAAATCAATTTCAAGAATTCAACAAACAGATTTTTAATATAAAAGAAAAATCAAACAAAATAGAGAGGGTTCATTTAAATTGCTTCTGTAATATCATATTTTTAAAAGTAACATACAAAATAATTAATTTATCAAATATTTTTTGGATAATTGATTATGAAATAAGTGATTATCCCATCAGCTACAACAATCCCATATGCACCCTTAGTAAAACATTTTTAAATATAATTATTTTAACTTTCATATCTAGAAGCGTTTATGGGGGGATCAGGGGCGAACCCCTTCAAAGGTTAGGGGACCTTGACCCCCTAAATTTTTTGAAAAAAAAAATGATATATAAAAATTTATTTTTGTAGTTAAAAATATATGTGTACGTAATATTTTTTTAGATATACTATATCCCCCAACTGCAACACCCTTATTCCTCCCCCGGTCGGAACTTTGTATCCTTACAATACACATTCAAATAATCGACACCGAAACCGTATAAAAATGATTTTCGATGTTAATTATTGAGAATTACCTTTTGCCTGACCACGTCCATAGACAACAATATGGTCGTGTTGCTGATCTTGTGGACGAAGCAAGAAATTGACAAAGTATGCACCAAAGCAGTTTGCAGAAACAAATGTATATGGAATGTCAGCTGCTTCTATTGCCCTTCTGATTTTTTTTTCTTTTCAAGGATAGCTTCAAAAGGAGGTAGAGGACTCACCCTATCCTCCTCACATCCAAATTCTGATGGAAGAAACCTCTAACAAAAAAAAAAAAAAAAGAAACGTTTTTTTTTACGTAGTTAGATTTATCAAAGAAGCTTATTGTAGTATTTGTAGCCTGTTTGATAAAATTTATCACGCCTATACATCTATTTTAAGAAAAACTAATAATCATGGTCGTGATTTGTTCTTTTTTTTGAAATATAACACGAAACAAATTAAAGATTTATCTGGACCTGCTGAGATATTTATTCTCACTGCATGCCTGATCCGGATATTTACTCTCACAATCAGGAATATCTACTAGGAAGATTTATATATAGCTCTCTAGTAAGAATATTGTTAGTAAGATGTTATTTAAACCTTAAATTAAAGAGGAAAAAAAAACTGTGTGAGAGAGAGAAGATCAATACCTTAATGTTACCAGCAACTTTGATGGCATCTATAATTTTGAGTTGGTCAAGAAATTGAGGGATTGCTAGTGCAGATATCACCACATCTACTTGCCTAAGCACAGATACCATCTTCTCATGCTCCTCTAGTTCTCCCTATTTATACTTCTAACATTAATTATATATGTCCCCGAAAACTTTACACACACATATATAATTATAAAGAGAGAGTTGATCTCAAGAGTAGATGTCTGCATCGTTTTTCTACTTGATAGCTGGTTACACAACCATTCACGAGTCCTCATGCAACTGATCATAATTGATAACTTGTTTTATAACCATATGCATGACCCAAAATGTAAAATAATGAAAATGTATGAAAATATAATGAAAGAAATGTGTAAAATGATGAAAGTGAGAGAAAATGTAATGGAGGAAAAATGTACATCTGTTTCATTAATCTTATGAGGTATATATATATGAAGATATAACATATAAAGTCTATCACCCACCTAATATTCACCTAACACTCACCTAACATTACATAAAGTCAAGAGTACAACAAACACTCACCTAACATTACATAAAGTCAAGAGTACACCTAACACTCACCTAACATTACATAAAGTAAAGAATACACCTAACACTCACCTAACATTTCCTAATAGTCAAATATACATTTAAGATTTACTAATACTCCCCCTCAAGTTGGAGAGTGAATATCATGAAGTCCCAACTTGTTACGTAAATTCACAAACTGATCCTTTCCTAAAGCCTTCGTAAATACATCAGCCAATTGCAAGTGTGAAGAAACAAAAGAAGGATTGATTATTCCGGCTTGTACTTTTTCTCGTACTATATGACAGTCTATCTCAATGTGCTTTGTACGCTCATGAAAGACAGGATTCGCAGCAATGTGTAAAGCTGCCTGATTGTCACAAAATAATGGTGCAGGAGTTGTTTGAGGAACCTTTAGGTCATGTAGTATGTAACGCAACCAAGTTAACTCCAAACATGTGTTAGCCATTACTTGATATTCAGCCTCAACTGATGATCTAGAGACATTGGCTTGCTTCTTAGATTTCCATGATATGAGAGAACTTCCAAGGAAAATACAGTAGTCTGTAACTGATCTTCTTGTGGCACGACAACCTCCCCAATCTGAATCACAAAAAGCTTTCAAAGTTAAACTGTTTATGGAGGGAAGTAATAATCCCTGACCAGGTGTACCTTTGATGTATTTGAGGATTCAAATGGCAGCGTCCCAATGAGGTATTCTAGGTTCTTGCATGAACTGGCTCAATGTGCGAACTGAATAAACTATATCGGGTCTTGTCACTGTAAGATATATCAATCTGCCAACTAGTCTTCTGTACTTTGTTGGATCATTTAGCAATGCTCCATCAGTGGGAGTAAGTTTCAAATTCTGCTCCATTGGAAAATTGTTGGGACATGCGCCTAAGAGTCCAGAATCTTGTAAAATGTCCAACGCATACTTTCTTTGTAACATAAAAATGCCTTTTCTGGAGCGAGAAAATTCAATACCGAGAAAGTACTTCAAGTTTCCAAGATCTTTGATACGGAAGCGTTTAAGAAGGAATCTTTTGAGACGTTCCATTTCATGTAGATCATTTCCTGTGAGAAGTATGTCATCGACATATATAAGAATTGCTGTAAAGGAAGTACCTTGAGTTTTGGTGAAAAGGGAATAATTAGCCTTTGATTGTTGATAGCCGGCCTTTCTGATAGTATCTGAAAATGTGGAAAACCAATTTCTTGATGCTTGTTTAAGTCCATAAAGAGACTTGTTGAGCTGACATACAGTGTGCTCCCCCTGTCAGCGAAGACCAGGTGGAGGTTCCATGTAGACAACTTCATGAAGGTCGCCATGGAGGAAAGCATTTTGAACGTCCAATTGGTGGATGTGCCAATGGCGAGCAGCAGCGACAGTAAGAAGACAACGAAGTGTTGTAAGCTTTGCTGTTGGAGAAAATGTTTCTTGATAGTCAATGCCCTCAACTTGATTGTATCCTTTAGCAACAGGACGAGCTTTGTAGCGTTCAATGGTGCCATCAGATTTGTATTTGATTTTGTAGACCCATTTACAACCAATTGGTTTGTGGCCAATGGGCAAAGGGACTAAGCTTCATGTGTTGTTAAGCTGCAATGCTTCTAATTCTGTATTCATAGCTTGTCGCCAATGCGGATTAAGGACAGCTTGAGCATAATTTTTAGGCTCAGTGTGATCTGTGATGTTAACTAGAAAAGTAGAATGGGAAGGTGAAAAACGTGAGGATGAAAGAAAATTAGAGAGTGGATATCGAGTACCTGGTATAGGACTTGCTGCAGAGGTAGATTGATGTGCCTGAGAAGACATTAGGAAGTCTCTATGCCATACCGGAGGTCGCTTAGGCCGTGTTGACTGTCTCGGAGGTGGAATGGTAGTAGTTTCAGAAGGAATATTTGATGGGTCTAAAAGTGGTGGTAAGGTTTCGGCATCTGGTGTGTTTGTGGAAGGTTGATCAATGCTGGAGGGAACAACAGGTGTGGGTGAGATGGGTTTATGTGTATTAGATGTTGTTTGCTCGGATTGGTGAGGATTGGTGTTAGAAGAGCATGGTGGTATGATAGACTGCATTTCTGTGGTCTCAGATATGAAATTAGGCACCACAAAATCAGAAGTGGATGAGGTTGAGATAGATGAAAAAGGAAAAATGGATTCATGAAATTTGACATCACGACTGACAAAAAATTTCTTGGTTTCCATGTCATATAATTTGTATCCCTTTTGCCCAGTCGGATATCCAACAAAGATGCAACACTTGGCACGAGGTTCAAATTTTTGAATGGGATGTACAATAGTTGCATAGCATAGACAACCAAAAATCTTTAAGTGATCAAGTGATGGCGGGCGACTATATAGCATTTCAAAAGGTGTTTTATTTGAGAGCAATGGTGATGGCAACCGGTTAATGAGATAAACTGCAGTTAAAACACATTCACCCTAAAAATGTAAAGGTAAATGGGATTGAAAAAGTAGTGCTCGTGCCACAGTGAGAATATGACGATGTTTCCTTTCAACGACTCCATTTTGCTGTGGGGTGTAAACACAAATGCGTTGATATTCAATGCCATGAAGTCTAAAAAAGTTTTTCATAGATAAAAATTCAGAACCATTGTCTACTCTAACTGCTTTGACATATGCATGAAATTGAGTGTAAACAAAATCAATAAAAGATTTCAAAATGTTTTTAGTTTCAGACTTGTGCTGCATAAGGAATATCCATGTGCATCTTGTAAAGTCATCTACAATGGTAAGAAAAAATCGTGCCCCTGAGTGTGTATGAACTTTGTGAGGACCCCAGATATCACAATGCAATAAATCAAATGGAGCATGAGTTGATATGGAGCTTAATGGAAATGGAAGTCTTGTTTGTTTTGCCATGGGACAAACAGTGCAATTATTATTATAAGAAATATTGTTTGAAGATAATAAGGAAGAAGCTAATTTAAGACGAGATGGTGATGGATGTCCAAGACGCATATGCCATAGATTGGAAGGCTGTGAAATTTGATGACAGTTTGACATCCTTTGTAAGGGAGGCATGTAATAGAGACCACCATGTTGTTTACCCGAGCCAATCATCTTCCCCGTAGCCAAGTCCTGTAGAACACAAAAGGTGGGAAAAAAAATGGCACAACAGTTTAGGGCAGAGGTAAGTTTGCTTACAGAAATTAGATTTAAGCGAAAACTAGGAACACATAAAACATCATCTAAAGTGATGTTGGAATTAAAAGATACAGTGCCAGTTGAAGTGATTGATGCTGTAGATCCTGTTGGTAAATTAATAATAGGTATAGATGATGATTGTGTTTTGGTGAAAAGTGTGGAATCAGAAGTGATATGATCGGTGGCTCCACTATCTAAATTCTATGGCTTTGTAAATACAGAATTAATTGAAGCATTGGAAAATGGATACAGACCTGTCGCATTTGCATAAGTGTATTTATTACCAGCACCATGGTTTGAACTCATCATTGATGAAGACAAGAAAGCTGTTGAAGTTGCTCGATGAAAATTCTGTGCAAGACGTTGTCCGGATCAGAAACTTGTCTCTGATACCATGTAAAATAATGAAAATGTATGAAAATATAATGAAAGAAATGTGTAAAATGATGAAAGTGAGAGAAAATGTAATGGAGGAAAAATGTACATCTGTTTCATTAATCTTATGAGGTATATATACATGAAGATATAACACATAAAGTCTATCACCCACCTAATATTCACCTAACACTCACCTAACATTACATAAAGTCAAGAGTACACCTAACACTCACCTAACATTACATAAAGTCAAGAGTACAACAAACACTCACCTAACATTACATAAAGTCAAGAATACACCTAACACTCACCTAACATTTCCTAATAGTCAAATATACATCTAAGATTTACTAATACAAAAAGAAAAACGATGCAGACGTTTACACCTAATAATTTATATATATATATATATATATAGAGAGAGAGAGAGAGAGAGAGAGAGAGAGAGAGAGAGAGAGAGAGAGGGAGAGAGAGAGAGAGAGAGAGAGAGAGAGAGAGAGAGAGAGAGAGAGCACTTGGACAATGGTGACACGCATGGAGTTGAATTCCTTGTGGAGTTGTAGCTTGGACGGACTGTGTAACATCCCGGATTTCGGGTGATGAATTTTTGATATATATGAAATATGTGAAAATAAATTTTTACTATTTGAGGGGGTGTAAAAGTAATTAAATGTATGTTTATTTTATGATTTCCAGTGGACCGGATTGAATAGTGAAAAATGAATGAAAAATGAAAAATTGGAAAACTGGACCAGAGAGCATCGCGACCTGGTCACCGCGACCACAGGTCGCGACAGCTCGCTCGCGGTGAAAAATGCAAAATCTGGCAGTGAGTACCGCGACCAGTCACCGCGACCACAGGTCGCGATGGCTTGCTCGCGATGAAAATGGCAAAACCTGGTAGTGAGCAACGCGACTAGCCACCGCGACCACAGGTCGCGATGGACTGCTCGCGATGAAATTGTCAAAAACAGGCAGAGAGCAACGCGACCAGTCGCGCGACCAGGGCGCGCTCGCGACGAAGGCGGTGCGCGCACTCCAGTGAGTGTCGCGACCTGGTGCCGCGACCACAGGTCGCGACGGCGAAAAAAATATAAAAAAATAGAAGCTTCTCGCAGAAGCGAGAAGCCAGAACAGAGAGAGGAAGAACCGAGAAAAAAGAGAGAAAAGAGAGAAGAAAAAGAAGAAGAAGAAGAGAGAAGAAGAAGAAAGAAAAGAAAAGAAAAAGAGGAAGAAGAGGAAGAAGGAGAAAGGAAAGGGAAAGGAAAACGAAATCGTGGAACCGCGATTCTCGAACGAAAAACTCGGATTTCCAAGTAGGTGTACTCTCGTTTTTGAAATCGTTTCGAGAAATAGTTCGTTTACTTATTCGTTTTAGTTTTCGATTTCGTTTCTCGTTTTTGTTTTCGTTTTCGATTTCGTTAAAAGTTTTCGATTCCGATTATTCGTATGAAAAATGTTTATATTATATGTAAAATCGATGATTTGTGGATCTAGGGTTGATTGTTGTTGATTTCGATATTTATATGATTATTGTTGATGCGTTTGAATATTTATATGATTATTGTTGATTTCGTTACATGTTGTTGATTTCGGAAAGATTCGGAAAGATTTTATATTATATCGTATTTGTTTGTGAAAATCGTTTATCGAAACGGCCCTAGGATACGTAGACATAGAAGTGGATATAGGAGGTTGGTATACCAGCTGGGTTTTATTGAGCAGTACTGCGCCGATATTGATTGATTGATATTGATGATATTGATGTACCTCCTCTTGGATTCGTCCAGAGGCTGGGAGATACGTACCTCCTCAGGATTCGTCCTGGGGGTTGGGAGTTAATGTACCTTCCCAAGGATTCGTTCCTGGGATAGGGAGTTATGTACCTCTCTAGGTTCCGTACCCACGGTCCTAGAGTTGGGAGACACGTACCTCCTCAGAATTCGTTCTGGGGGTTGGGAGCTTGACCCATATTCCAGTCCGTATATGTTTAGTATTCTAGTGGGCCAGAATTGATTGGAATTGAAAAGTGTACTGAATGATTTTATTGATAGCATTTGTATATTGATCTCCTTATTGAAATTAAAGTGATTGAAAGTGTTTAATGCTTTGATTCTGAAATTTAATTGTTTTGAAAGTGATTTAGAAATAAAACTCATATTGTGGTTTATTGTTTCTTTAAAGAATAATTATGTTGTAATTTACTTAATTGAGATTTTATTACACCCACTAAGCTTTATGCTTAGCGCGTTAGTTTGTTTCTAACGCGTAGGTACCAGGAATCCAGAGGAGGCTAGAGATTGAAGGAGGAGCAAGTTGCAGACCGAGTCACAGGATTGTACAGTTGGGTAGCTATATTTTTGTTATGTGTATATAGATTCTGAAAGCATGCATATACAGGGAAATTGTAAATACGTTTTGTAATTAATTAGTTTATGATTTATGTCTTTTATTATTAAAAATGTTTGCAACTATTAAAGTCTGTTTTGTTTTATTTTATAAACTGTTTTGATAAGTCGCACTAAACGGCAGAGTGCACAATTGATTGAAATTGACATAGAAGTGTTTGTGAAGAATGTGTATTTGAATTGGAATTGTTTTGTGTAAAAACAGGTTTTGGAAAGTCCGAAAAACAAACGGCACTCTGCCGAATTTTCGTAAAAAGTTTAAAATGTTTTATGGGCTCACACTGATTTTAAAATGAAAAATGAAGTTTTGGAAAAGTTGTGAAAGTCCGAGTAGCGCACCCCGGGTCGGTCCGGCCGGATCGGGTCGGGGAGGGGGGTGCTACAGACTGGTTTGTGTCGTGATGGGAGTGGGACGAGCGTAAACAAATGTCTTGTGGCCCAAGAGAACACTTGCCTTCACCAAGTACTTGCCAAGGTACCCAGTTCCTCCAAAGATCAGAATTTTGCTCAACTCACTCTCCATTGCTTCCCTATCCATCCATCTCCTTCAACTTCCTTACACTTTTATAGAAACCTGCGTATATATTTACCTCGCGTGTTGTATTATTAAAGCACACCTTAAAAACTCATATCATTAGCTGATATTTGGATGTATCAATGTACAGCTTTTTTTTTTTTTTTGGTTACGCGACTCTACTGGCAAATTTTGTACCTTTCAAAGGACCTTTTAGGGTCCATGATTACCCCTCTCCGGGATAACTGTACAAATGTTTTTAACTGTAGATCTAATTGTATGTATATAGATTTTCTTTTAAAATTAATATACACATTGTGTTCGACGGTTAAAATTAACGATTGACTCCTTTTTTATATAAAAGATTCAAAATACCTTTTATATATTTTATTATTTAATAAAAAATTAATTAAAAAATTAATTTTCTCTTTTTATTTTAAATGATGAAATTGGATATTTAATAAGAGATGAAGATTTTATTTTATTTTATTTATATAAATGATGAAGATAAAGTTGGGTATTTAATAGATCATGAAATGAATTTTTTTTGTTTGATTTAAGTGATGAATATGAGGTTGAGTATTTGATGAGTGATGAAGGTTTTATTTTATTTTTATTTGATTTAAGTGATAAAAATGAAGCTGTATATTTGATGGGTGGTGAGACGAATTTTTTTTTTTTTTTGATTTTATGTGATGAAGATGATGAAGTTGGTATTTGATAAGTGATGAAAATTATTTTTTTTATTTGTTTGATTTAAGTGATAAAGATGAAGTTGGACATTTAGTGGGTGATGAAGATGAAGATTTTTTGTTTTTGATTTAATGAATTTGGTGGGTTGATAAAAATGATGAAGATTTAGATGAAGATGATAAAGATGAAGAAGATATGAAAACAAAGACGAAAATGATTTTCATTAATATTTATTTTATTTAAATTAACTATTTTAATCAATTTAAAATTTAAAAGACCATTTTACCCCTTGACCATTGTCATCTAACCGTTCACTACTAAGGGTAGAGGATGCATGTGTTAATTTCGATAAAAGATTCTTATAACGTATAATTAGACCTAAATTTAGGGGTGTGTGAAATTACCCCACCATCTGAAACTGTTGTTATTATTATGGCAAAATATATTATGGTCACTTTTTTTCGTGTTATATTTTTTGATAGATATTTTTTTTATGGTTTGCGTAGTCCTTAATTTTTAAAAATTTATTATTTTAGTTTTTTAATAAAAATTTAACATTGATTATTTTAGTCCCTAACGTTTTTAACAGAATATGTACATTGATCATTTTGTCATTAACTTTAAATGATCAAGTAAAACAAATAAGATTTTACCCTTTTTTTAATTTAACAATCAAATCTTAACTTGTAAATCCAATAACAATTTAAGATGTGTCAATAAAAAAATTAAAATTATATTACACAAAATTTATAAAAAAAAGTCCTTAAATATTAAAAATATATACATAAATTAATTAACGCCAAAATTAAATGCCTTTAAAAATAAAAATATCAGTACAATAATAATTAATTTATAAAAATTAATTATTCAAAATAGCACTTTAAATTAATATTACAATATAAAAAAATAAATTTATATATGAAAATATATTATAATAAATAAAAAATTAAAAATAAAATAAATTATTAAAGTAAATTTTTTTTTAATTTTTTTAAAAATGTCAGGAGAAGAGACATCATTATTTTTAAAAATTATAAAATTTTAATTATTATTTTTAAAAATAAAATAAATTATTAAAAGTAATTTTTAATTATTTTTGAAATTTCTTTTTCTAGTTTTTATTTTTGTCAGATTTTATAATTTTTTTTACAATTTAATTTTTAACATTAATTTTTATTTATTTTTTAAGTTTAATTTTTATTTTTATGTCCAAAAACTAAAATAAGTTTAATACTATTAAATTTGACTAACTGTAGATTAATAAAAGAATTAAATTGATAAATTTTTAAAAAGATAAAAACTATACGAACTAAAAAAAATATCTATTCATAAATAATAATTTAAAAAAATTAAGAATAAAATAATTTTTACCAATGTTATTATTAATTTTTTTTTTTAAGGAAGTAAGTAATTTCACATTGACGTGATCGACAATATTTGAAATTATAGGTTTTTAAAATTTGGAATTGCTTTATGTAAAAATAACGAAAAAAAAAAAATCTTCCTTCACAATCAACGTGAAGAAAAGAGAATTGATCCACAAACACATTATTTAAGTATAAGATTTGACAATTTTAAACCAATTGTACTGCCTCCTTAAAATATTACGTATGCTTGTGGTGAAACAAACTCATAGATTTTTTTTTTTTTTTGGGAAAATTGTACAAATTTTTTTCTATAATATTATGCTTAACGGCAATTTTTACTATAATTGTACAAATATCTCTTAGAATTTGTTGACTATAATTAAATTTAATGTTTGACTGATTGTAAATCGAAAAATAGCCAAAATTTCTTTGAAATAGTTATTTAATTATTATTTTATTTTTGATAAAAGTTATTAAACAATTATTTGAAGGGCCTTTTAATTTATCCTAAGTCGAAAAATGGTCTTTTGAAGGGAGATTTGACCAAACTGTTAAAATCAATAATCACACCCTTAAATCAGTTAATCAACAGTTAATCCACCTGTTAGTCAATGAATTTTAGGGAATATTTATAAAATTATAGTAAAAGTTATCGCTAAGTACAGTATTACCTACACTCCGAAAAAGTTTATGCAATTTACCCTTTTTTTTATTCCCTTAAAAATGATGTTCAAATATTAATATGAAAATCATAGCAATAGATATCGGTTTTGCTGGTTACATGAAATGTCTCTTTCTATTTGGCATGATGTGCAGCATGAAAACTACTTTTTGTATAACGTGTATCATACTTCTTCATATTTAGTTGGATTTGAAAAATTGGATGGACAAAATTATAAACTATGTAAAATCATGTCTTTTCTCTCGTTTTTTCTTTGAAAGAACAGTGTAAAAGTAGATCTCCTTAGGGCAGCTCCTCCTCCTTTGTGGTGGCAGCTCTTGTCCGATCTTCCTTGGCTCCCTAGTCCTTTCTTCTTCCTTGAGGTAAGAAGAGACTAGGGCAGTTCAGGGTTCTCGGACTTCCCTCCCAGTGGTCCCTTCCCATCGGTCTTCTTCGTGGGCTGAGATCGTGTTTCTTCTGGGAAGTCGTCGAGCTACTGGTTTTGGCTCCGATCCGTCCTTCTGACAGGCGTTTTCGTACTGCTGGCCGCGATCGGGTCTTTCCTAGTAGTTCCTTCTCTGATCCACTGTCAGTGTGTGAGAGGTGGTGTTGGTGTGATCGGATCGGTGGTGGTGCTTTGTTTTTTGTTGTTTGAGGTTGGCATCTTGATTCTCCAGTAGATTGGGGGAGCTGTGATGTTTGAGGCTGAGGTTATGCAGGGGCAGTTCCTCGGGTGGGCTGTCTTCATTTGAGCTCTCTCTCGCGTGGGTGCTGTTTTGTTGGAGGCGTGTGTGGCCGAGTTTGGTTGAGGTGAAACAGATCCAAGCTCGTGTTGGGTAGATCGAAGTGGGGCGGCGTGTAGACTGGTTTGAAAGACCACTTTTGCTGTGTAGTTTGTCTCTGAACCGATTCTGGGTGGAGGGTGTTTTGTCTTAATTGTGGATGCTTGCTGTTAGGTTGGTGGGGGCTGGTTTTCTTGGGTTTTGGCAGTATGTGGTTGGCCTTTTCTAATTGTGTGGGTGGGTGCTGGATTTGCAGGGTGTTGTAGGATTCTAAGTATGTTATTTACATCCCAAAATCAAGAAAAATTACATACTTAGTTTGCTTGTCTATTGATTGTATGGGTTGGTGTTTGGCTAGCAGTGTGTGGTTGGATCTTTTGTGATCACAGTGCGATTGAGTTTATTGTTGTTTTTTGGGTGTGGATTTGGGAGTGGTGGTTGGTGCCGTTAAAGGTGGTATATTATCTCTAATGGCTACCGAGGAAATTTTAAGGCTTTGTGAGGCTCTGTCCTTATCAGAGGAAGATGGCCCAATCCTAGATATTGCAGGAGATGTTCAAACTGACGGCATTAGAAGTGTGGAACATTGCTTGGTAGGGAAAATCTTGTCTCGAAGAAAGGTTAACCGTGAGGCTTTCCGTGGAACCATCGAACAAATCTGGGGTACCGTAGGTCGAGTTGAAATCGAAATGGTAGGCGATAATGTGTTCGTTTTCCATTTCCAATCTCTGGAGGATAGAGCGATGGTCTGGTCCAGGGGCCCCTGGCACTTTGATAAAAATCTCATTGTTCTTGAGAAACCAGTGGGGCCTGGGGCAATTTCTCAACTTAAATTCAAATTCTCTGAATTCTGGATTCATATTTACAATATCCCTCTGGCGTGTATGAACTGCAAAGTGGCGAGGTTAATAGCAGAGGAACTTGGTACCATTGTTGACTTCCCGATTGATTCGAAAGACTTGTGGGGCAAATTTCTGAGAATGAAAGTTAGCATTGATATTACAAAACCTCTGAAAAGGGGTATCATGATGAGATTGGCGAATTTTGATACTATGATTACGGCCCTGATTAAGTATGAGAGGCTTCCAGATTTTTGCTATGGGTGCGGTTTGATCGGACACTCTTTTAGGGAATGTCATTCCAGCGAGGTGAGGAAAAGTATTATGGAGAGGGTTGAACCAAAATTCGGGATGTGGCTTAGAGCATCACCCCTTGATCGTTCAAAGCTTCGACAAAGGGGGGAGTTTACTTCAGAAGCTAATCCGAAATCCCAGGAAGATATTGAGCATGTTATCGGAGTAGGTGCAGAGGGTGCTAGCATATCTTTGTCCACTATTCCAACATCTGCTGACAAGCGTGGTGGAATGTCTAGTAGGGATTTGGAGGTTTCTCCATCTGTCCCCAATAGAGCAGTGACAGCGGAGGATGGTATTTCGACTCAGGTTCTCCAGCCTGGGTTACCCCCATCTAGGGAGGTTATTGCAGTAGTATCGACTGAAGATAGACACTCAGAGGTGTTGACTCGGATGGATGAAGAAATAGTGGGGTCAAATCTATGTGATGAAGGTGATATTGTTATGGCAGGGTTGTCCCTTGGTAAGCCTAATTCCAAGAAATGGAAAAGACTAATCAGGGGGAGTCCCCTTCCTTCAGAGGCTTATCCCAAGCTGCCCAAGCCCAATCCAGAAAATGTTATTAGCTAGGCATTATGCTAGGAGGGATCGAAAACCAGTTAAGAGATCTCTGAATCACAAGTTTTCGGGCACCAATGTTGGAACATCTTTCGCTGATGTAATTTCTATAGATCCTGGAGGGAAACGCAAAGTTGTGGAAGCTATAGGGGAGCACCTGTCTGGGAAGAAACAGAAATCCCCAGAGTCTGATACGTCGGCGGAGTCTGCGGAGCAGGCCCGCCGGGAGCCATGAGTATCATATGTTGGAATGTTCGAGGATTGGGGAGTCCCCGAGCATTCTTAGCTCTTCGGAAGGTTATCCGAAAACAATCCCCTAATCTAGTTTTCCTTTCTGAAACTAGATTAAAAGGTGAATGGGCAGGGAAAATTAAGGTGCAGTTGGGTTTTTCTGGGGGTTTGCATGTGGATTGCGATGGGAAAAGTGGAGGTTTGATGTTGTTGTGGAACGACGTGTGGGATGTCTCAGTATTGTCCTTCTCCAGGGGCCATATTGATGTGGTGATTAAAATGGAGAACAACCTCAAATGGAGGTTCACAGGGTTCTATGGCTGTCCTGTCCCTAATCATAGAACCGATTCGTGGGAGTTCCTTCGCCGTCTGAAGACAGTCAACAGACTTCCTTGGTTGTGTGGCGGAGACTTCAACGAACTCCTTCATATTGAGGAGAAGCTTGGCGGGAATGAACGAACTGGTCCGGGTATGTTTAATTTTCGTAGTATTGTTGAGTTGTGTGATTTTGTTGATTTGGGTTTTTCAAGGCCTTTGTTTACCTGGAATAATAAAAGGGGGGGGGGGGTCCTAAGAATGTTCAAGAAAGATTAGATCCTTTTTTTGCTACCAGTCAATGGGTTAATTTGTTTTCGGTGATTAAAGTTGAGCATTTAGGTTTTATGTTTTCTGATCATAGGCCGATTTCGGCCAAGTTTGTATGTGGTGGTCCCAATATTAGTGGCGGTAGAGATCGAAAGTTTCGATTTGAGCCTTTTTGGCTTAAAGATGAAGAGTGCTATTATGTGATTTGCACGGCCTGGGAAGGGTTTGATAGTGATACTTCTGGTAGAGGCTTAAGAGATAAGCTAGTTACGTGTGCTGATCGGTTGGAGAACTGGAGTAAAGTCAAGTTTGGATCTCTGAAGAAAGCCATTGATAGAAAAAGATGTGAGATCAATCTTCTCTATGATCGGCAGCAATCTAATTAAGTTCTCAATGTTATTAAGACTAGGGAACGAGAGTTGGAAAGCCTCCTCTCTAAGGAGGAATTATATTGGAAACAGAGGTCGAGGGTTGATTGGCTACTCGCAGGGGATCAGAACTCAAAATTTTTTCACAGAAGAGCGACGGCCAGAAAGAAAAAGAATCTGATTAGCTCGCTGTTGGATGGTAGAGGGGTCCGTAGGGAGTCTGAGCAGGGTATGTCCAGTGTGGTTTTTAATTACTTCTCAGATTTGTTCAAGTCTATCCAGCCATCATCCTCTGACTTTATGGCTGCCTCTTCCTTTCTTGAGCGTAAAGTTGATGCCCATATGGTAGGCAGACTCGGAGAGGCTTTCACCCGAGCAGAGGTGCGTGCTACAGTTTTTGATATGGGGCCAAATAAGGCCCCTGGCCCCGATGGATTCCATGCTCTCTTCTTTCAGAAATTTTGGAATGTGGTTGGAGAGGATGTCTTTAGTGTTTGCCTTAAAGTTCTTAACAGTGGTTGCTCAGTCGAGGAGTTCAATGCCACTAATGTTGTTCTGATTCCAAAAGTTAAAAACCCGGAGCGTATGACCGATTTCAGGCCCATTAGCCTTTGCAGTGTTATTTATAAGACTGTCTCTAAGGTTATGGCAAATAGGTTGAAATAAATTCTGCCTCACATTATATCTTCGGAGCAAAGTGCTTTTGTACTAGGGCGGTTAATTTTTGATAACATTATGGTTGCTTTTGAGCTTCTCCATTCTATCAAGAAGCAGAAAAAGGGTAAAAGAGGGTATGCAGCTATTAAACTGGATATGAGTAAGGCCTACGACCGTGTGGAGTGGGGCTTCCTGGAGATCATTATGGAGAAACTAGGGTTCCCTGAGCATTTTAGAGCCCTTGTTATGGATTGTGTGTCGACCTCCAAGCTTTCCTTCCTGGTTAATGGGAAGTCTGTGGGGGAAGTCACTCCTCATAGAGGGTTAAGGCAGGGATGCCCTTTGTCTCCTTACCTCTTCCTTCTCTGTGCAGAAGCTTTATCTTCTCTTATCAAAGGCAACGAATCTAATGGGCAGTCTCTGGGCATGAGATGTTGTCGCGGGAGCCCTCTTGTGAGCCATTTGTTTTTTGCAGATGACAGTATTGTTTTTTGCAGGGCTTCAGTCCAGAATTGCGAGAAGTTGAAACAGATCCTAAATGTCTATGAGAAAGCTTCTGGCCAGCGTATTAACCTGCAAAAGTCCAACATCACCTTTAGCCCAAATGTGGAAGATGACCGCAGTGCCAGTATCTTGAATTGCCTGGGTCTAGTCAATGCCCAAGCTCATGACAAGTATCTTGGCCTTCCAACCATGGTGGGGAAAAATAAAAGGAAGACCTTCAGTGACATTAAGGAGAGGGTTTGGCATAAGATCAGAGGGTGGAAAGGCAATCTCTTCTCGATGGGCGGGAAAGAAGTTCTTATCAAAGTAGTAGCGCAAGCCATTCCTACCTTCGCTATGAGTATCTTCCAGTTGCCTTCTGTTTTGTGTAATGAGCTGTGCTATATAATTATGGGCTTTTAGTGGGGTGCCTCTGATGGTAATAAGAAAATCTGCTGGGTCTCTAGAGACAAGTTGTGCTCCCCGAAAATATGCGGAGGGCTTGGTTTTAAAGATTTATCTCTTTTTAACCAAGCTCTTCTTGGCAAGCAGGCATGGAGAATTGTTATGAATAAAGACTCGTTGGTTTCCAGAGTTCTTAAGGCTAAGTATTTCAGGCAGGAGGATTTCTTGTCTGTCTCACTGAAACAGGGGAGTTCTCATCTCTGGAGGAGTTTGGTTTGGGGTAGGAGTCTCCTTCTTAAGGGCCTTCGTTGAAGGGTAGGTAATGGTAAGGATATCAGGGCTTTTCAGGACCCTTGGATCCCAAGGGCGTCCACTTTCAGACCCTTCTCGAGTGCCCCTTTGGAAGACCTCAAGGTCGCATCTCTCATTTCCCCTTCTTCCCATTCCTGGGATTTGGCTAAGCTTGATCAGGGCTTTCTGGCAGCGGATAGAGATTCTATTCTGGAAATTCCTCTGAGTGTTGGTGATTGTATTGATTCCTTAATCTGGCGTTTTGATAAGAATGGGGAGTATTCTGTGAAGAGTGGGTATAGAGTTGCAGCGCAGGAAAAACTGTCCCTCAAAGGCTCCTCCTCGTGTCCGGATTCAAAATGGTGGCTTGCACTGTGGAATCTCAACATTCCTCCAAAAATCAAAATTTTCATTTAGAGAGTTTGTCACAATGCCATTCCGTCCCTTTGTAATCTTTGTTCTAGGAAGATTGCGGTTGACCCGTGTTGTTCCAGATGTGGTGATGCTCCTGAGTCCTCGGCCCATGCTCTTTTTTGGTGCAGCTCTGTGCGCCATATTTGGGAGTCCACTGTTTTCTGGGACATCCTCAATTTGCAGAGTCATATCTCTTGTTTTGATTTGATCTTGTGGGTTTTTGTTAGGGCTAAGAAAGCAGAGCTCGAGGAGTTTTACATGATCCTGTGGGGGGTTTGATCTGAGAGGAATGTTGTTTGTCACTCTAAATCCCCCAGGTTTAGTGCTGATTTGGTTTCTTGGTCTCTTTATTTGCTTCGTGAATTTCAGGGCACCCAGAAGGTCTTTGGCTCTCCCCCCCAGCTCCCCAGGCAGCCTTGTTCTGCTCAGTGGTCGCCTCCTCCTGCAGGCTCCCTGAAGTTGAATACCGATGCTGCAGTAAAGTCTGGTTTTTCTGTGATGGGCTCTGGTGCAGTGGTGTGTGACTCTCTGGGCAAGGTTGTTGCAGCTTCTGCTAAGCCCCTCGTGGGTTTCTTTCCTGCTGAGCTTGGCGAGCTGTTGGCGTTGCGTGAGGGGTTGCTGCTGGCTAAGGAGTTGAGCTTGATTATTGAGTGGGTTGAGTTAGATGCTGTTAGTGTTGTGGCTAGGGTGTTTAGCTCCTTTCCTAGTTCTTTTATGGACCCTATTGTTTCTGATGTTAAGGCTCTTTTTATGGCTGTGGGAGTTTCCAACTGTCATGCCATTCCTCGTTCAAGGAATGGAATGACACATTCTCTTGCTTCCCTAGCCTTCTCCTCTAAGGAGGAATTTTGTTGGTTCAATCCTGAACCTAGCTTTCTTGTTGGTCTTCTGTAATAGAAGCTTTGTTGCAATAAAAAAAAAAAAATTGGATGGACAACATCCATTGGCTTATCTTTTATGGGTCCCGTTAATAAAAAAGTCTTTAACAGAGTCCATCTGGTATCTCTCTCACGAAAACGACATGTCTCACGTCGTCGCATCCTATTTTGTATCTTCTTCAAAATGTTACTGTCCCCAAAAGACATTTTGATGCAGCTGTTAATTAAGTAGATTCCATAGAGAATTTATTTTATGTATAGTGTTTGTTAGGATTTTTCAGAGAGTTATAATGGAATGAATGAATTTTTAATGATTTATGCTGAAAAAAAAAAATTGATTGTGCAAAAGAAAATATTGTGAGATCTATCAAATTCCATTGAGGTAAGGTAGGATTTGTTATGGACGTTTATATTTATATTTTTTTATTTTAAAATATATCAAATTTCATTAATTAAGTAATTTTTATAAAGTCAATAACTATTTAAATATATTTAAATTTATTTGGACTTTTTAAAAGTCTGAATTGAATACACCTTGACTTTCAAAGACTTCTTAAAAGTCTGAATGAAATACATCCAGATTTTTAAAATCTTTTAAATTTTAACCAACTTTAAATTGAATATTAGACTCCCTTAGAAAATAACATCAGTATTAGGACGTTCCATACGTGTAAATCTTTACACATAAATTTTTATTGGTGAATTCGGTAAAATTCACCGTGAAAAACTTACACAAAAGCAGCAGTTGCAGGCTCGGAGGGGGGGGATCAATGAGAAAAATATCAAGAAGTTGATGGATTGTGGTGAATTTAGAATCTGGATAGAGCTTGGAAGCTTCAATATCCTCCTCCCTAAGTTCAATATCAAGAATTTAGAATCTGGATAGAGCTTGAATTGAATACACTTAGTATACGTTTGGAAGAGCTTATTTACTGGCCAAAAAAGCTTATTTAATCCCAAAAGCTCTATTCAATTTTTTTTTTTTGTCGTTTGATTGTCACCCCAGTAGAGCTTTTGGACAATTAAATAAGTTGTTTTAGGTCTACTCGGAGAAGCTCAAATTTTAAGTTTTTCCAAGTAGAGCTTTTTGAGCTTTTTAAAAAAATATTAAAATGTCATATATAACCTTAGTATGTTTTATAATTCCACAATACCCTTTTAAATTATAAACCCTAATAACTTAGTTTTTTTAACATAAAACATAACTTCACTTCTCTCAACGCATTGAATTTTTAAAAATTCATCTTTAACCTGTGAATTATCACAAATTCGTTATGTCAATGTGAGATGGATGAAGGACGCGATCAAATTGCAAATCTTCTCATGCACCGAGAATAATTAGTTTAGACTATTTGTTTTGACTTTCATGTTATTGGAATAATTTATTATTGTTATTTTAATTATTTTATTTAGAAAATTATATTTTCATACTCTTTTATAATATTTTACAATTATTTTTTAATTACAATAAAATATATTATTTTATATTTTCTTTGTTATTTTTAAAATTCTTTAATGCCCTTTTTGATAATTTTATCATTTAAAAAAGCTTTTTAAATTTAATATAACCAAACAATATACAGCTTAAGAAAACTTTTTTAATTGATAATCAAACGACCAACGGCTTTTTACTTAAAAGCTTTACTTGTAAAAAATCTATTTTAAAAAAATCTACTCCTAAAAGCTCTACTCGGAGAAGCTATTTCAAACGAACCCTTAGACTTTTGAAGACTTTTTAAAAGTCTGAACGAAATACATCTAGATTTTTAAAATTTTTAAAATTTTAACCAACTCTAAATTGAATATTAGACTCCCTTAGAAAATAACATCAGTATGGACATTAGGACGTTCCATACGTGTAAATCTTTACACGTAAATTTTTATTGGTGAATTCGGTAAAATTCACCGTGGAAAACTCACGCAAAAGCAGCAGTTGCATGCTCGGGGGGATCAATGAGAAAAATATCAAGAAGTTGATGGATTGTGGTGAATTTAGACTCTGGATAGAGCTTGGAAGCTTCAATATCCTCCTCCCCAAGTTCAAAGCTCATAGTCACCCTTCACAAACAGGCTGTGTAGAATTGATACTGGTATATTCTCTGGATGTGGTAGGGCTGCAAGCATGCAACAATCAATGTTAACAAATTCAATGACTTGTGGTTTGTGTATACATATATAACAATTATACAGTGTGAGATCCTGACTCGGTAACGTTACAGAGTTGGGATCCTGATTTTTACTCTCTGATAGCTTCACTAATTCTTCTTCTGGAGTATGAACCCTCTTGAAACTCCGACCAGTCTTTTGCTCCCAAAGAGAGATCAGTTCAAGTTGCGATATAATGTTAGTCTCCGGACGATAAATCACAACTTTGTTATATGTTCTTGGATCATTTGCCACTTTAATTGTATATGTAGCTATATCTTCTTCATAATTTAGAACAGCTGAAAAATATTTATAAATTAATGTCAGGAATTCAACAAATAGATTTTTAATATAAAAGAAATATCAAAACAAAATAGAGAGGGTTCATTTTTAGCATAGTAATGTCACCTGAATAAAGAGATAGTAGTCGCTACGAGATTATTATATTCATATAATTAAATACGACATAAGAGTCTCTAATATCCATCGGTGTATAAGTTCAATAAATTAACATTTTACCGTGAAAGTATAATTAGGGTGTGTTTGAAATTGTTGTAGCTTATAAAATAATAACTTATTTTATAATTTAGAATCCAATAAGTGTTTGGCAAATTAATTTAAAATTGATTACTTCTTAAGTTGTTTCTCTAGTATTATATTTCCAAAAATAAAGTATGAAATAATCAACTTTTAATTATATTTCTTAAGGTGTGTTTGGAATTATTGTAGCTTATAAAATAATAACTTATTTCATAATTTAGAATCCAATAAAAAGTGTTTGATAAATTAATTCAAAATTAATTATTTATTACATTGCTTCTCTAGTATTATATTTCCAAAAATAAAATATAAAATAATCAACTTTTAATTAATTTAACAAATACTTTTTGGATTATCCCATAATTTACAATAATTCCAAACGTACCTCAATAAGACATTTTCATATATGATTATTTTAACTTTTATATCTAGAGGCGTCTATAGGTCGGGATCAGTGACGAACCCCTTTAGAGGTTGAGGGACCTTGGCCCCCCAAAAATTGTTGTTTAAAAAAAAAAATTATATATCAAAATTTATTTTTGTAGCTTAAAAAAACTATATATACAAAATATTTTTTTTTTATATATATTTTGGACTCCAATTGCAACACCCTTGTTCCGCCCCAGGTCGGGACCTTTGAAATTTGAATTGGTCGAACTCAGAATGTAAAGTAAATAAACATAACTCATTAGGCTGTCCAAACCCTAGTAGGCAAACCTTTTTCGGGCACGTTGCATATGATGTGTTCAAAGAAAATGAAAAATTATGTATCCTTAGAATACACGTTTAGATAATCTACACCGAAACTGTATAAAAGTTATTTTAGATGTTAATTTATTATTGAGAATTACCTTTTGCTTGACCATTTCCATAGACAACAATATGGTCTTGTTGCTGATCGTGTGGACGAAGCAACAAATTGACAAAGTATGCACCATATCCGTTTGCAGAAACAAATGTGTATGGAATCTCAGTTGCTTCTATAGCCCTTCTGATTTTTCTCTTCGTTTCAAGAAGAGCTTCAAAAGGAGGTAGAGGACTCACCCTATCCTCCTCACATCCAAATTCTGATGGAAGAAACCTCTAACAAAAAAAAAGGATGAGTTAGATTTATCAGAGAAGCTTTAATAGAACAAGATATTATGGTATTGGTAGCCAGTTTGATAAAATTTATCACACCTATTCATCTATTTTAAGAAAAACTAATAATTATGGTCGGGGTTTTTTTTTTTTTTTTGAAATGTAACATGAAACAGGTTAAGAATTTGTTTGGACCTGCTAAGATATTTATTCTCATGAATGTCTGATCCGAATATTTATTCTTACAACCAAAATATCTACTAGGAAGATTTATATATAGCTCTTAAGTAAGAATATTATTAGTAAGATGTTATTTAAACCTAAAATTAAAGAGAAAAATAAATGGTGAGAGAGAGAAGATCAATACCTTAATGTTACCAGCAACTTTGATGGAATCTATAATTTTGAGTTGGTCAAGAACCTGAGGGAATGCTAGTGCAGATATCACCACATCTACTTGCCTAAGCACAGATACCATCTTCTCATGCTCCTCTAGTTCTCCCTATTTGTACTTCTAACATTAATTATATATTTCCCCGAAAACTTTACACACACACATAAATAATTATAAAGAGAGAGTTGATCTCAAGAGTAGATGTCTGCATCGTTTTTCTACTTGATAGCTGGTTACACAACCATTCACGAGTCCTCATGCAACTGATCATAATTGATAACTTGTTTTATTATAACTATATGCATGACCCAAAAAGAAAAACGATGCAGACGTTTACACCTGATAATTTATATATATATATATATATATATAGAGAGAGAGAGAGAGAGAGAGAGAGAGAGAGAGAGAGAGAGAGAGAGAGAGAGAGAGAGAGAGAGAGAGAGAGAGAGAGAGAGAGAGAGAGAGAGAGAGAGTACTTGGACAATGGTGACACCCATGGAGTTGAATTCCTTGTGGAGAGAGAGAGAGAGAGAGAGAGAGAGAGAGAGAGAGAGAGAGAGAGAGAGAGAGAGTACTTGGACAATGGTGACACCCATGGAGTTGAATTCCTTGTGGAGTTGTAGCTTGGAGAGGGACTGGTTTGTGGTGTGTTGGGAGTGGGACGAGCGTAAACAAATGTCTTGTGGCCCAAGAGAACACTTACCTTCACCAAGTACTTGCCAATGTACCCAGTTCCTCCAAAGATCAGAATTTTGCTCAACTCACTCTCCATTGCTTCCCTATCCATCCATCTCCTTCAACTTCCTTACATTTTTATAGGAATAAATTACATACAACCTACCTGAGGTTTGTCTCTTCAATTATATATACAATTTTATGGTCAATTAACGCAAAGCTCCCTTACCGTTCATTAACTGCAGTTAGTTTTAATGGTTGACTTTTAAAATTACATGTAAAGTTTAAAATATTCCTTAACAGTATCAAATACATGTAATTACGATTTTATCCAAAGAAAAGGATAATAATAATAATAATATTTTTTTTTTACAAAAAAAAAATTAAATAATTTAAAAAAAGAGTAAATGGATCTCCACTGTCTATGATGGATGATGGAGATCAAAACAATTAAAAAAAGAGTTTGTGGAGATCGCAAATGGGATCTCTACCAAACCTTAGAGTATGGAGATAAGATCTCCATGGATGGATATCTGATCTCCATCGAGATGGAGAGATGATATCGTCGTCGTCTCTATCGAGACCAGACCTAGTCTCCATGTAGACCAGGTTTGGAGGTCTCCATTGATGGAGACAATATCGGTGGAGACCAGGTCTGGTCTCCATCGTCTCTTTAGAGATTATCTGAGATCTCCACCTTTGTTTTTTTTAAATTTTTTTTTTGAATGTTATTTAAAAAATAATATTTTGATTTTAAAAAAAAATTCATCTCCATCATCTATTAGATGGACGATGGAGATTTAAAATTTTATTTTTTATTTTAAATTTTTTAAAATAAAAATAAAGTAAAAAGACCAAAATCTCAGTATCATAGTTAAAATTAATTAAAGTTAACTAACGGTGAGGAAACTTTATATTAATTGACTATAAAATTATATATGAAAGTAAAAAGATACACTTGTTGATTGTGTGTAATTTATTAATTTTATAGAAACGTGTGTTACGTGCGAATATATTTACCATATCCTTTATTCCAAAGTTATATTTGGATGTATTAATGAATAGTTCTTTTTTATTTTCCGTCATGTGGCTCTACCGACAATTTTTGTACCTTAGAAAGGACCCTTTAGGGTCCATGATTGACCATCTCATTTTTTTTTGGGAAGAACAACTAATTCCACAGTCTATTTGGTCCTCACAAATTTTTTTATTTAATCATGAAGAATTTGACAATAATTTTCCATTTATAGTTTTTCAGACTAGAGAGAAGACCAGGCACGAGTAAGTGCCAAAATGTTTGCTGTCCATGCACTGTATGATGCCATAAAAGTGTGATATTAACACCACCAAGGCAACATCAATAAAACTAAATCTATATGAAATTTATTAAATTATATTTAAAATTAAAATTTATAAAAATTTATATTTAAATTCTTTTAATATTAAGTTTGACTATTAAAAAGTAGAATTGACCGTTAAAAAAAAAAGTATAGAAGAAGAAGTAAGAGATCCATATAGCTTACGAATTAGGAGAAACTCGAGCTTACTTTTTAACGGTCAAACTTGACATTAAGTTCAGTGTGAGTTTTTATAAATTTTTAATTCGAGTATAATTTAATAAATTTTAAATAGATTCAGTATTATTTGTTCTACTGTGAATCTTAAGAGAAAAACTTGTGCTGAACACCCAAATGCAAGTAGTTTTTTGCTAAAGAAAGAAGTAAATAATTTTAAAATCTCGTTTAAAAAAAAAAAAAGAAATTAAAATTTATAACATGACCCTGTGTCGGTTGGGCTTCCCATGGTGGCATGGTGAAAGTTCTTCTCCTTATAGGGATAATTGCACAAACAACCCCCGATTTTAGATCTAATAGTATGCATTTGGATTTTGTTTTATTAAAATTAATACAAATATCTACTACTATTAATAGTCAATGGCTAAAACTAACATTGACTTATTTTTTTATATAAAAGGTCCAAATGCCCATTATATATATTTTATTATTTATTATTTACTTATTTTATTTATTTAGTCAAAAATTAATTTTCTATTCAATTAAATTTATTTATTTTAAGTGATGGTAAAAATTTTATCTTATTGTTTGATTTAAGTGATTTAGATGAAGTTGTATATTTGATGTATGATGAAGTTAGATATTTCATGAGTGATGAAAATTTTATTTTATTTTATTTTTGTTTGATATAAGTGATTAAAATGAAAAAAAAATCAATATCCAACTTCATATCTTTTCCTCTCGATTTTCTTTGAAAGAACAGAGTGTAGAAGCAGTTTTCCTAAGGGCAGTCTGTCCTCCCCAGTGAGTCTCCTCGTCCGATCACCCCGAGTCGTCCATGTTCTTCTTCTGATCTTTCTGGTTAGACTTTGGATTGGCAGCTTCGGGTCTTTGGTTCTTTTCCCTAGCAGATTCGTTCTTCCATTCTTCACGGTTGTGTTCTGCTCGGGGTTGCTGTCGAGCGGTGCTCTTTCTTCTCCGATCCATCGGAGCTTGGGTCTTGAGCTGCTGGTGCGATCGGATCCGGGGTGGTGCTGCGCTTTGGCTGAATTGGGTAGCTCGAATTTTCATAGCTTTGGCTTCGATTTGCGTTGGCTCCCCCGATCTTGTATTATGAGTGACTGGAGCTGCTTTTGTGTTCGGATTTTATTGATTTTGGTGGCTTGGGCGTGTTCTTTACTAGGTTCTGGTGCTGTGTTTGGAGGTGTGGATTGTTGTGCTGTGATTGTTACCTTGCCTTCAAACGTGATATTTGTGTTGTAGATCTGTACTTTCAATTTATGTGAAGTAGATCTGTGAGATTTTTGAAGTAGATTTGTGATTTTTGTAAAGTTGATATGTGATTTTTGCCTGAGTGGATTGAAATTGGGCAGTGTAGGATCTGGTCAGCTAGAGGTGGTGCGGTTTCATCCGAGTCCAGCTGCTTTGTTTGTATGTGGTATATTTTTGTTTGGGTTGTCAATTTGGCAGGGTGTGGATTTCTTGGCTATGGAGCTTTATTTTGATTCTATTTTGGAATCACGGTGTGGGTTTGTGTTTTATTAATTTTTTGGGAGTGGATCTGGTAGTGGTGGCCTGTGTGGTTGAATTTTGCCTGGATTCATATATTTGGCAGTGTGTGGTTTAGTAGGCTGTGTGCTTAATTTGCTTGGGTTCAGCTGTTTTGGAAGTCTCGGTGTTGATCTGTGTTTTTTGGGTGTGGATCTGTGTGTGGTAGCCAGTGGTGTTGTAGTTGCTGTGTTATCTCTTACAGCTACAGATGAAATTTTGAGGCTTTGTGAGGCTCTGTCCTTATCAGAGGAAGATGGCCCAATCCTAGACATAACAGAAGATGTTCAAGCTGATGGCATTAGAAGCGTTGAACACTGCTTGGTAGGGAAGATCCTTTCTCGCAGAAAGGTGAACCGGGAGGCCTTCCGTGGAACTATTGAACAAATCTGGGGTACTGTGGGCCGAATAGATATTGAAATGGTAGGCGATAATGTGTTTGTCTTCCATTTCCAATCCCTTGAGGATAAAGCAATGGTCTGGTCCAGGGGTCCCTGGTACTTCGATAAAAATCTCATTGTTCTTGAGAAACTAGTGGGGCCTGGTGCTATTTCTCAACTTAAATTCAAATACACTGAATTCTGGATTCATATTTACAATATCCCTCTGGCGTGTATGAACTGCAAAGTGGCGAGAGTAATAGCAGAGGAAGTTGGTACCATTGTTGATTTACCGATTGATTCGAAAGACTTGTGGGGCAAATTTCTGAGAATCAAAGTTAGCATTGATATTACAAAACCTCTGAAAAGGGGTATCAGGTTGAGGTTGGCGAATTTTGATACTATGATTACAGCCCTTATTAAATACGAGAGGCTTCCAGATTTTTGCTATGGGTGCGGGTTTATCGGACATTCTTTTAGGGAATGTTATAACAGCGAGGTAAGGAAAAATATTATGGAAGGGGTCGAACCAAAATTTGGGGGGTGGCTTAGAGCATCACCTTTGGATCGGTCAAAGTTTCGGCAAAAGGGGGAGAACATTTCAGAAGCTATCCCGAAAGCCCAGGAAGACATTGAGCATGTTGCCGGAGTAGGGGCAGAGGGTGCCAGCAGATCATTGTCCACTATCCCAACATCTTCTGACAAGCGTGGTGGAAAGTCTAGTAGGGATTTGGGGGTTTCTGAACCCAATAGAGCTTTGATAGCTGAGGATGGTATCTTGACTCAGATTATCCAGCCGGTGAACCCCCCATCTAGGGAGGTTTTTGCAGTAGTATCGACGGAAGATGGACACTCAGAGGCGTTGGCTCGGATGGATGAGGAAATAGTGGGGTCAAACCTATGTGATGAAGGTGATGTTGTTATGGTAGGGTCTTCTTGTGGTAAGCCTAACTCCAAGAAGTGGAAAAGATTAATCAGGGGGAGCCCCTTACAGAGGCTTATCCCAGGTTGTCCAAGCCCAATCCAGAAAATGCTGCTAGCCAGGCATTACGCCAGGAGGGATCGAAAACCAGTTAAGAGATCTCTGAGTCACAAGTTTTCGGGTACTAAAGCTGGAACATCTTTTTCTGAAGTGTTTGCTATAGATCCGGGTGGGAAACGAAAAGTTATGGAAACTATAGGGGATCATCTGTCTGGGAAGAAACAGAAGTTCCTAGAATCTGATTTGTCGGCGGAGTCTGCTGAGCAGGTCCGCCGGGAGCCATGAGTATCTTATGTTGGAATGTTCGAGGATTGGGGAGTCCCCGAGCATTCTTAGCTCTCCGGAAGGTTATCCGGAAACAATCCCCTAATCTAGTTTTTCTTTCTGAAACTAGATTAAAAGGCGACTGGGCGGCGAGAGTTAAGGTGCAGTTGGGTTTTTCGGGGGGTCTGCATGTGGATTGTGTGGGAAAAAGTGGAGGTTTGATGTTATTGTGGAATGATGTGTGGGATGTCTCAGTATTGTCCTTCTCCAGGGGCCATATTGATGTGGTGATTAAAATGGAGAACAACCTCAAATGGAGGTTTACAGGGTTCTATGGTTGTCCTGTCCCTAACCATAGAACCGATTAGTGGGAGCTTCTTCGACAGCTGAAGGCAGTCAACCGACTTCCTTGGTTGTGTGGCGGAGACTTCAACGAACTCCTTCATATAGAGGAGAAGCTGGGCGGGAATGAACGAATTGGTCCGGGTATGTTTAATTTTCGTAGTATTGTTGAGTTGTATGATTTTGTTGATTTGGGTTTTTCAGGGCCTTTGTTTACCTGGAACAATAAAATGGGGGGGTTCTAGAAATGTTCAAGAAAGATTAGATCGTTTTTTCGCTACCAGTCAATGGGTTAATTTGTTTTCGGGAATTAAAGTTGAGCATTTAGGGTTATGTTTTCTGATCATAGACCGATTTCGGCCAAGTTTGTGCGTGGTGGCCCTAGTGGTAGTGGTGGTGGAGATCGGAAGTTCATATTTGAGCCGTTTTGGCTTAAAGACGAAGAGTGCTATTCTGTGATATGCACGGCCTGGGAAAGGTTTGATAGTGAAACTTCTGGTAGAGGTTTAAGAGATAAGCTGGTTATGTGTGCTGATCGGCTGGAGAACTGGAGTAAAGTTAAGTTTGGATCTCTGAAGAAAGCCATTGATAGAAAAAGATGTGAGATCAATCTTCTCTACGATCGGAAGCAATCTGAACAGGTTCTTGATGCTATTAAGTCTAGGGAACGAGAGTTAGAAAGCCTCCTCTCTAAGGAGGAATTATACTGGAAACAGCGGTCGAGGGTCGATTGGCTACTCGCAGGGGATAAGAACTCTAAATTTTTTCACAGAAGAGCGACGGCCAGAAAGAAGAAGAATCAGATTAGCTCGTTGCTGGATAGTAGAGGGGTCCGTAGGGAGTCAGAGCAGGGCATGTCCAGTGTGGTTTTGGATTACTTCTCAGACTTGTTTAGGTCTATCCAGCCATCATCCTCCGATCTCTCTGCTGCCTCCTCTTTTCTTGAACGTAAAGTTAATGCCCAAATGGCAGGCAGACTTGGAGAGGCCTTCACTCGAGCTGAGGTACGTTCTGCAGTTTTCGAAATGGGTCCAAATAAGGCCCCTGGCCCCGATGGCTTCCATGCTCTCTTCTTTAAGAAATTTTGGAATGTGGTTGGCGAGGATATTTCTAGTGTGTGCCTTAAAGTTCTTAATGGTGGATGCTCAATCGAGGAGTTCAATACCACTAATGTTGTCCTGATTCCAAAGGTTAAAAACCCGGAGCGTATGACCGATTTCAGACCCATTAGTCTTTGCAGTGTTATTTATAAGACTGTCTCAAAGGTTATGGCAAATAGGTTGAAAGAAATTCTGCCCTTCATTATATCTTCGGAGCAGAGTGCTTTTGTACCAGGGCGGTTAATTTTTGATAATATTATGGTTGCTTTTGAGCTTCTCCATTCTATCAAGAAACAGAAAAAAGGTAAAAGAGGGTATGCAGCAATTAAACTGGATATGAGTAAGGCTTACGACCGTGTCGAGTGGGGTTTCCTAGAGTTCATTATGGAGAAGTTAGGTTTTCCTAATCACTTTAGAGCCCTTGTTATGGACTGTGTGTCGACCTCCAAGCTTTCCTTCCTGGTAAATGGGAAGTCTGTGGGGGAAGTTACTCCGCAAAGAGGGTTAAGGCAGGGGTGCCCTTTGTCTTCTTATCTCTTCCTTCTCTGTGCAGAAGCTCTATCTACTCTTATCAAAGGCAACGAATCTAATGGTCAATCTTTAGGTATGAGATGTTGTCGCGGGAGCCCTCTAGTGAGTCATTTGTTTTTTGCAGATGATAGTATCGTTTTTTGCAGGGCTTCAGTTCAGAATTGTGAGAAGTTGAAACAGATCCTAAATGTCTATGAGAAAGCCTCTGGCCAGCGGATTAATTTGCAAAAGTTTAACATCACTTTTAGCCCAAATGTGGAAGATGACCGCAGTGCTAGTATCTTGAATTGCCTGGGTCTAGCTAATGCCCAAGCCCATGATAAATATCTTGGCCTTCCAACCATGGTGGGGAAAAATAAACGGAAAACCTTTAGTGATATTAAGGAGAGGGTCTGGCGTAAGATCAGAGGGTGGAAAGACAATCTCTTCTCGATGGGCGGGAAAGAAGTTCTTATCAAAGCAGTGGCGCAAGCTATTCCTACCTTCACTATGAGTATCTTCCAGTTGCCTTCTGTTCTGTGTAATGAGCTGTGCTCCATGATTATGGGCTTTTGGTGGGGTGCCTCTGATGGTAATAAGAAAATTTCCTGGGTCGCTAGAGACAAGTTGTGCTCTCCGAAAATCCACGGGGGGCTTGGTTTTAAAGATTTATCTCTTTTTAACCAAGCTCTTCTTGGCAAGCAGGCTTGGAGAATTGTTATGAGTAAAGACTCGTTGGTATCTAGAGTTCTTAAGGCAAAGTATTTCAGGCAGGAGGATTTCTTATCTGTCTCGCTGAAGCAGGGGAGCTCTCATCTCTGGAGGAGTTTGGTTTGGGGTAGGAGTCTTCTTTTTAAGGGTCTCCGTTGGAGGGTTGGTAATGGTAAGGATATCAGGGCTTTTCAGGACCCTTTGATACCTAGGGCGTCCACCTTCAGACCCTTCTCGTCTGCTCCTGTAGAAGATTTTAAGGTCGCATCTCTCATTTTCCCTTCTTCCCATTCTTGGGATTTGGCTAAGCTTGATCAGGTCTTTGTGGCAGCGGATCGGGATTCTATTCTGGAAATTCCTCTGAGTTTAGGTGATTGTGTTGATTCCTTAATCTGGCATTTTGATAAGACTGGGGAGTATTCTGTGAAGAGCGGATATAGAGTTGCAGCGTAGGAAAAACTCTCCCTTTCAGGTTCCTCCTCGAGTCCGGATTCGAAATGGTGGCTTGCACTTTGGAATCTCAACATTCCCCCTAAAATTAAAATCTTCATTTGGAGAGTTTGTCACAATGCCATCCCGTCCCTTTGTAATCTTTGTTCTAGGAAGATTGTGGTTGACCCGTGTTGTTCTAGATGTGGCGATGCTCCCGAGAGCTCAGCCCATGCCCTTTTTTGGTGCAGCTCCGTGCGCCCTATTTGGGAGTCCACTGTTTTCTGGGATGTCCTCAATTTGCAGCGCCATATTTCTTGTTTTGACTTGATTTTGTGGGTTTTTGTTAGGACCAAGAGAGCAGAGTTCGAGGAGTTCTGTATGATCCTGTGGGGGGTTTGGTCTGATCGGAATGCCGTGTTTCATTCTAAATGCCCCAGGGTTAGTGCTGATTTGGTTTCTTGGTATCTTTCTTTGCTTCATGAATTTCAGGGCACCCAGAAGGTCTTTGGCTCTCCTCCCCCGCCCCCCAGGAAGCCTTGTTCTGCTTCGTGGTCGCCTCCTCCTGCAGGCTCCCTGAAGTTGAACACCAATGCGGCAGTGAAGTCTGGCTTTTCTGTGATGGGTTCTGGTGCTGTGGTGCGTGATTCTCAGGGCAAGGTTGTTGCAGCTTCTGCTAAGCCCCTCTTGGGGTTCTTTCCTGCTGAGCTTGGCGAGCTGCTGGCGTTGCGAGAGGGGTTACTGGTGGCTAAGGAGTTGAGCCTGATTATTGAGTGGGTTGAGTTAGATGCTGCTAATGTTGTGGCTAGGGTTTTTAACTCTTGTCCTAGTTCCTTTATGGACCCTATTGTTTCTGATATCAAGGCTCTTTTTAGGGTTGTGGGAGTTTCCAACTGTCATGCCATTCCTCGTTCAAGGAATGGAATGACACATTCTCTTGCTTCCCTCGCCTTTTCCTCTAAGGAGGAATTTTGTTGGTTCAATCCTGAACCTAGCTTTCTTGTTGGTCTTCTGTAATAGAAATTTTGTTGAAATCAAAAAAAAAAAAAAAAAGTGATTAAAATGAAGTGGAGTATTTAATAGGTGATGAAACATAGTTTTTTTTTATTTTTTTATTTAATGAATTTAGGTTTAATAAAAAAATTTGTTTTTTAATTAATAATAATTTTGGATGATGAAGATGATAATGAAGAAAAAAACGAATAAGATGAAAATGGATATGATTTAATTTTTCATTAATGTTTATTTTCTTTTAATTTATTAAATAATTTTAATTAATTTAAAATTTATAGAGCTGATGTGATGAGATATGATTAAGTAAATTATTTT
Organism: Xanthoceras sorbifolium; assembly: GCA_003430845.1. Lineage (NCBI taxonomy): Eukaryota > Viridiplantae > Streptophyta > Magnoliopsida > Sapindales > Sapindaceae > Xanthoceras > Xanthoceras sorbifolium. The sequence goes on along the minus strand of CM010617.1, from coordinate 4,346,552 downwards.
ATTTTATTTAAAAGAAATAATTTATTTTATTTAAAAAGATTAAAAGACCATTTTATCTCTCTTAGCCGTTATAAGTGCAAGATTTGACAATTTTAAAGGAAATGGACTGCCTCCTTAAAATATCACATATGTTGGTGGTGTAAACAATCTCATACGTGTTTTTTTTTTTTTTATATTCCCTTAAAAATGATGATGAAATATTAATATGAAAATCATGGCACTAGATATTGATTTTGCTTGTTACATGAAATGTCTCTTTCTATTGAACAATAGCATGTGCAGCCTGAAAATTGGACAGACAACATCTGCTTATCTTTTATGGGTCCCTTTAACATGTGTCCTGCTCCGTCTATCTTTAACAGTCCATCTGTTATTTCCCTCACCGGAACGACAGCATCTATCACTTCATCATCCTATTTTGTATCTTCTGGAAAATGTCACTGTCCCCAGAGGACATTTTGCTGCAGCTGTTTACTGTTTGAGCTGATCCTCTTAAATGGGACGCAGAAAAGGAATGAGATGTAATATTGTCCATCCATTTTTAAGGGACGACTTGTCACCAAATATGATTAAAGATGAACACAAAACTAGACACGGAAGAGGAACTGAATAGTATATACTAACCATCTAATCGAATAATGTTCAGCCAAATCATCCATATCTTACTACACAACTTTAGATAAGCCTATGTGGATGCACTAATTACGCCGTCCGTACATCTATCTAATAAAATATAATAATAATTTATCGGATAGACATGCGGATAATATGTTTTGCTTATAACGTTCGAGCTTTTCTCATTTTGTTGAGAAATGAACCAATAGATCTCATCACTCCGACCACCAAAACTAGCCACGAAAGAGGATCTGAATAGTATTTTCTAACCATTTAATTGAATAATGTTCAGCCAAATCGTCGATGTCTTACTACACAACTTTTCTAAAGCCTCAGTGGATGCACTAATCACGCCTTCTGTACATCTATCTAATAAAATATAATAATAATTTATCGGATAGACATGCGGATAATATGTTATGCCTATAACGTTCAAGCTCTTCTCATCTTGTTGAGAAATGAACCAAATAGATCTCATCACTCCGACCACCTAAATCTAAGACTCTTGCCCTTTACAAATAGCAGTACATTTCTAGTTGAAAATTTTCATGGTAATTAAAAGATCAGATAAACCTTATAAGTTCAGGGAGGTCACGTGGAACAACCATTTCTTTAAAACCAGGTTCAAGCAGATGCAGCAAGGAACTTACCGCAAATAAGAGGAAAAAGAATGTCAATAAGCAAATAGAACAACGTACATTTTAAAGAAGAAATAAAATTGTCTGGTTTGATAGAGAAATAGAGGCTCATTGCGGGTTGATACAGTGCCACAGGTAACCAGTTGTATCAGAATAAATTCTCGGAAGTTCTTAAATGTTAAGGAGCACACAATGCATAATAATTTTTTATACTGAAACAACCCGGTAAAGCAAATTAGTTAAAAAAAAAGAAAAAGGATACTCACAATGAGCAATGACCACCAATACATATGCACATGATCCTATCACCGATTTGGAATGAAGGAAGAACAGAACATCCAACGTGACAAGAAAAACAACATCACTTGTATTACAGGGGAGTTTCAAAAGGATCCACACCTACATAATTTTTTCTACAGTCTATGTTCTTCATCTCATCTAAAGTACAGGGTGATTCAAAAGAACTAATACCTACTTAATTTTGTGTATAATCTATGCTACCCACACTTAGCACTTACAATGTACATGTCAACCCTTACATGGGTAGTGGTATAAACTACGAGTCCAACAGCCCATTTCAATTTGTACATAAGTACTTGCAGAGGTCGGTTGCTGGTATATCTACCTCCTCTACCTTGTCCATTTAACCTTACATTAAGCTCCGTCTTTGACAGATAGGGGATTTACAGGTAGAAACGAAAGCACAAAAGAGCAGAGGAACAAAAGTGACAACTTTCCATTTAAGTGGTCATATATTCATACACATGCCTATGTGTATATAAATAGGTATGGCCATTTGTATAGACATGTAAAGATGCCCATATGAAATTTTTGAAACCTTTTGCACCAAGCTCCAGTCTCTAAACTTAAAAATTGAATGAATTTGTACTTAAGCACACCTGCATGTAACATCGTACCGATGTCCATCTAACATATTCTACGGCGATCGCTCATAAAACAATCTTTAACCTTTGAAGTCCACTATTGCAATTGCTTTTGTTGCTTGGAAATAGTAAATATGATCAGATCTTCAGTGAGTCCATAAAAGTAATGTCAACCCTCAGGCTCTCTCTGGTCAAGCAGCTTCTAAATGAAAAATTTCAAGTATCTAGGTGTGCACGGAACAGTTATATCTACACTACTCTTATTACGTTGTCAGCTTGCAGCATCACAACTGCCTAAACTATAAAACTCCCTAAATGATGCCTAGTGGATATCGATCAATATGGCACAAACTACACCCGACAAGGACCTGTAAGAAAACCCTAGGCTTCTAAAAAATTCACCATATGTTTTCACCTATAAGCAATGTATGTCTGAATATAGAGCTGACAGCATGCTATAACATACCAGCCTCAAGTGCAAAAACGCAGGAGGTAAGTGATAACAGTCTATCCATTGCAAAGTTCTAAAACAGTCGATGATTGCTAGAGAATAATAGGATTTTGATCAAAGGCATTGCAACATTCAACAAAAGAATACACGACCGTAATCTACGAAAACTACATCCCTTCGCTACACTTCCCATTTGGGATCCAACATTCCACTATATTTCCCCCATTTAATGTCTCTACATAAAAACAGTACATTGATTCAGTTTAAAATTTCCCCTAAAATTCTCCCTAGCTTAATTAAAATTCTAGCGAAATCGAAAACAAGACGAGAACATAGTAGTAAAACTTAACCAAAAATTGCATCATATTAGCTATAATCAGACCCAACAGAACAAAAAATGCGTCCTCAGCTTCTTCTTCAATAATAACAAAACCAACAACAAAAAAACCCCTAGAAATCACATTCGCTTGAATTATCTAACTAATATAACAAAAAAAAAATTCTAGAGAAATCACAGCAAGAAAGGTTTTTTTTTTTTTGGTTTTGCAATATAATATCAACACTTGAAATTCTCCCAATTGCTCAAATTTCACACAAGTTCAGAATCCAATGGTTGTTTCACATCAATTAATCAATCAATCAAGCGGCGATTGACGAGGTCTCACCGGCATCCTTCGAGTGGTGATCATCGTGATGATGGTGATGGTCGTGATCGTGATCGTGATCTTCGTCGTCGCTGGTGTCTTCGTCGAAGGGCTTGTCTTTGTGGAAGATGCAGCACTTCTTGGAGCTCTTCTTCTGCATGAACTCGTTGTCGACGGTCCCTTCCTTCCACGTCACCTTCTTCTTCCGCCGGTTCAGCCGGAGCACCAGCGACTGGGACTGGCCGCTGGACGGATTCGCTAGGGTTACGGTATTGGTCGCGGAGGAGGACGGTCGCGTGCCGGCGGCGCTCATGGTATTTTTTTTTGGTCGCTTTCACGGTTTTTCGGAGGAAATTTTTTTTTTTTTTATCCAAATGGCATTTTGGGGCTAATATATACTGGAAAACATTTTGGGCCCAAGGCCCAAAATGTAAAAATATAATATTCTCATGTGTGTTCTTAAATCATTGGGCAAATTGTCTGAAACAATTACCAAAGATATGATGAAATTTGTTTCAAACACGAAAGACTATACAGTTATTTTTGGGTCAACACAAACACGACGTAATTATTAATCGGGTCAAACCCATTAAACACGAATATAACATAACTAACGGTTAATCCGTGTATTTTATTTTTTAATTTAAATTTTTACATTTTAGATCCTTAAAGTGAAAATAACAGTTATATAAATTATATTTGTACCATTAATAACCGTGTCAAATGTGATTCGGTGGTAAACCGCTCATACAACCTGATAATATTTTAAATTTAAGTCGCTATTATAGCATGTGATATATATACACACGTCTATCGGTAATGATAAAATATAAATAAGGTAAATATTACAATAATATATATTCATTCATTATTCGAAGCCAAAGCTTTGTTTATTATAAAGTTGTAAAACATCAAAGAGTTATATGTTTATATCTATGCAATCTAGGGTTCAATATGGAACAACTTGGCATGCTTAAACCTCTGCAAAATATCAGCAATTGAACCCACTAAACAAAGAAGAGTAACAACAAAGCAAACAAGACTTAGGATTTGGTAGAGAATCCAAGTAGGGCTTCCTCTTTTGATTTTGACCTGAGCCATGTACATGTTGAGAGGGAAATATATGGTCAGTGGCCAGAAGGAGATGGAACCAAGAACACCCAGAACGGCATTGAAGAAAGGGAACATCATGGCGATCGTGGTGGTCAAGACCACGAAAACGGTGCGTAGTAGGAGCTTGCTGAGTTTGAAGTCGATGGTGATCAAGCTGCATGGAAGTTTTATGGTGTGGTTTCTATTGAAGAGTGATGCTGGCCACCTTGAGGCAATGCACTTCTCGTGGATGGCAAAAACCGGCTGTGCAAATACCTAGGGAAACGTTGATTCACGAGTTAATACTACACAACTGACGCCTGATTACTTAATTATTATAAGATTATAAAGGTGGGATCTCTAACATTAATCTACTTTCAGTAAACGAATTCGCACAGATAGTGTTTTTCGTTCCAATAGTATGATTCTCAATGATTACTTTATTCAAATAAATATAAATGAGAATGTTTTGTGTGCTTTTATATATTATGCTTTTAACTATAGTCATTCTCTTGTCTAGACGTACTCATCGATAAGTTCCTGTTGATTTACATGAACTATGTAGAGAGAAAGTAGTACCTGATAAGCTCCAATTAGATGTAGAATCACAGCAAGGTTGGCAATGTCGACAAGCCAAAAAGGTTGATGAAAACCAGTGAGAATATTTCCAGGAACATGATTTCCAAAGGCAGCATAACCCATACATGCTAACCCAACATAAAACAAACCTGTTCCTCCAATGCTATACATTGTCACTCTCTTCATTATTTTATTCTCTGCTGGCGGTGACTTCAATGTATCCTTCACCAAAGTTTAAATTTCATTACATTAGTAACTAAGTAACTATATATATATATATATATATATATTCTCTTAAATATAATATAATTAAATATTTTTTTAATATATTTTATGATTAGTTAGAAACCTCTTTTAAAATTCATTAAAGAACTTCCATTTTTTTTCAAAAAAATTTGTCATAAACCTCTCATATAGATTGGTCATTGACTGATAGGTTCAAAAAAAAAAAAAAAAAAACTAGCTCTATTTGTATTTTAGCCAAATCTTATAAAGTACATAAAATTTATGTCCCAAAGAAGGGGGAAAATATCATTGACCTTTCATGGACTTAATTTTAGGTTAAGCAAAGGCAAAATCAAATGGTCTCAAAATCTACCAAACAATTTTACGGTTCTGGCCGGTATGTATATCAGTGAATTTCACAACTCAATAAATTTATCTTTTAAATTATAGGGTTATTCACCAATATATATATATATATATATATATATATATATATATATATATATAAATTGTTTTTAGAATATTTGATAAGACTTGAGGCAGGTTTCAAATTAAAAATTTGATAAGACTTAAATTGTAAAATCTCATTTTTATTATTTTATTTTAAATTATTATGAAGGGTGTATTTGAAATCTTTTGAAAATTTTTGATGAATGTGTGAGGACGTAAAAGATATATTTTGAAAGTTGGCAATTAAAATTGTAATTTCGAAAAGTTGAGGGACAAAACTGAAATTGACCAGTCCTATATATAGCACTTCGTCTTCAACCTCTCAAACGCGACTCCATTTTTTCTCTCTTTTTCTTCAGTTTTCGTCCAACTTTGACCACGATTTCCGGTCACATCCGACCTCCATTTTGTTCGTTCTTGGTACCAATAGAAAGCTCTTGCGACAAAGAATTTTTTGGTACCAACTTTGGAGATTTTCATGGCCGTTTGAGTCTCCGATTTGGTGGAGAAAGTTAGGGATTTTCCAATTCGGAAAACCTCCGATTCCGGCGAATCTAGCCATTTCCCTCTCCGGCGACAGTTATAAACATTGATGAGGGAGACGAGACGAACAAAACCCGACCATTTTTGGAGGTTGCCGGAAAGTTTCCAGAAAGTCGCCGCCGGCCGCCACGCACGGCGGGGGTAAGTTTCCGACCTCCCGAACTTAGAATTTGATTCCGAACCCGTTTACGTATTCGTTTTAAGTATAGGATATTATTTTGAGGTAAATTGGATTATATGGCCGCCGTATATAAATTAAATAATTATATTCTCGTGTAGATTTTACCGATTGGGATAATTGAGATTGAAAGCGAGGCCGCAGCGAGTTGCGGGTAGCTTACACGAGGTAGGGGTTTCAAACTTAAATTTTTAGAATATTTTCCCTAAATGGTTTGGAGATAAATTGATTGTGGAAATTTGAGGAAATGTTTATTTGAATTGTGGAATTGATTTGAGGAATAAATTGGAATGTATTGTGTGGAAAATATGATTTTTATGCAGGTTTTGTATTTTGGGATTTTGATAAAAGCAGCCGTTATGCTGCCGAAATTTTATTAAAAATGATGAGTTTACATATGGGATGCATGGCAGATTTACTTAAATGGTTTGATGATTTTGAAAGGGTAACCGTCCTAGTCATTATATTATATATTATTATACGACTTTATGTCGGGGACTGCGCAGGGTATTTTCTGGTACGTACACCTTGTATATGAGGGTAGTACCAGGGTCACGGTGAGCAAAAATATTTTTAAAATGATAGGCCACCGGGTATGACTAGTGGACGTGTGGATATTACTTTCTGAAGGAAAGTGTTACTGTTTATTTAAAATTTTGTGAAAGTATTTAACCATGCAGGATTATCCCATGACTTTATAAAAATGATGTTTTCCACATACATTATCGGGGATTATACCCTACTGAGCTTTTAGCTCACCCCTTTTTATTTTCTTTTCCCCCCAGGGAGCGCCCACGCGGATTAGAAGATCGTTAGTTGATGTGGGTGAAGGCTTGTGAGATCTAAGGATTAGATTTCTGATATTAGTTATTAAATTTATGTTATTTGAGATTTGTAGTGATTAAAGAATTTGTATTTGTTATGGACTTATAACAAATGTTGAGATAACTCAGTTTGTGGGTTAGGTTTGTTGATGTGCAAATCTTGTAGTTGTGGATGATTAAGACTTCAGGATTTATGCATGTTTCAGTATGATTATTATCTTGGAAATTGAATCCATGAATTCTAATGGGTGATCACATATCTGTGGGGTTATTTGGTGTTGACTTTTGAAATTTGGAAATATTTTGTTTGTAAACAGATTTTCATTTTGTTTGATACTCCGGAGTATGAGAAGAAATTTGTTGTGGTTTTTATGAAATTTTAATAAAGTCAAGTTGGACACTATTGATTTTATTTACAACTCTGCCACGGCCTAGGGCCCGGGTCGTGACAGAAAAATGGTATCAGAGCTTTTGGTTTTCAAACCTCGGAATGTGACACCTACTAGTATGAATGGATGGTATTTCACTGAACATGCATCACAGATTGCTGATGATTTGATGTTTAAATTATAGGCTTGAAAGATGCCTCCGAGAAGGAGAACTCGAGGGCAGGAGTCTAGGACTGATACACCACCTCCACCACCACCGCAACCTATTAATGAGCAAGTGGTAAATCTCTTGGAAGCAGTTATGAGGATGTCTGCCACACAAACTGTCCATGTGAAGGACAAGAATGAAAGACTCCGGGATTTCTGTCGGATATTTGATGCTCAGTTTGATGGTAGGCAAGATCCTATTACTGCAGATAGATGGTTGAAGGCCATCAGGAGGGCCTTTTCTCAAGTTGATACTCCTAGTGAGTTCTGGGTGGATTTTGCTGTTTACAGGTTGACCGGTGATGCTGTGATATGGTGGGAAAATTTGTCAATTCAACGAGACATGACCGGTGTTGACTGGGAAGTCTTTGAGGGGTTATTCCGGGATAATTATTTTAATGCTGGCCATAGAAGGATGTTGGCAGATATGTTTGAGAATATTGAGCAAGGGGGGATGACTGTAAATGAATACTATACCAGGTTCATGGAGTTATCCCAGTATGCTGGAAGAGCCGACGAGTCACTGCTATTGTCAAAGTTCCTAATGCGTCTCAGACCGACGATACGGAACAGGATCTATACCCAAGAGTTTAGAAAGCTAACCGATTGTTTGGCTGCCGCCATTCTAGCTGAAACCAACTTCAGAGATATCCAGCCTCCCAGGAATCAACCTTCTGGCAGCAGAGACAGGAAAATGACCAAGAAAAATCAAGAAGGGTGGCGTGGCCCTAATTATGCTACTAGTGGGAGTGGTACAAGTAGCGGGTCTTCGGGACGGAGTTCACCATATGGCAACTGTTATAATTGCGGACAGCAGGGTCATCTAAAGAAGGCTTGTCCATATCCGCGAAGATTCCAATCATCTCGTGGAGGAGCCTCAGGGAGCCATTCAGATTCGGCTTCTTTCCAAGGCCAACCTATGCACCATCCATCCCATGCATCATCTCCAGCATTTGCTTCTCCTGACCCACAGCGCCAGTATGTTCCGCAATACCGTGCACCTACTTTGGGATTTGGCCAGAATGTTCCTCAAAATTTTCAGGTTCCACAAGCATCTGGGAGCCGTGGCACTTCAAGCTACAACATGGGTTCTAATGCTAGTGGGGGCCGTTCAGGAAAGGGAAGAGGAAAAGGAAGGGGCACCGGACAGGCTTATGCTGCCACAGCTGAGGAGGAGTGTGACCACTCAGGCAGAGGGGTGATTGATGGTATGGTTCTAATTTCTCGTTCTTGGGCTCATGCTTTGTTCGACACTGGTGCATCACATTCTTTCATTTCTTTGTTGTTTGCAAATACTTTGGGGTTGGGTTTTGAGAATCTTAGCATGCCATTGAGTTTGGAAACCCCATTGGGAAAAGCTCATGATTTAACACTATGTTGTAAATCAGTGAGCATTAGAATTGATGACAGGCGATTTTCTGATGATTTGATTGTGATGCCCATGGGACAATTTGATGTGATTTTCGGTATGGATTGGTTAACTAAATACCGAGCACAAATCGATTGTTACAACAAAAGGGTGATACTTTATACAAAGAATGACAAGGTTGTTTACCAAGCGACTCAGGGTATGAAACAACTAAGTCCAATTTTGAAGACCTTATTTGGTGGAAAGAAAAGACTGGAAACCTATGGTAATGTATTTGCCATTCACGGGGAGACAAGTAAGGTAAACCAGTATTCCCAGGTATACGTGGTTGATGAGTATCCTGATGTATTTCCTGAAGAGTTACCAGGATTGCCACCAAGTAGAGAGATTGAGTTCTGTATTAATCTAGTTCCCGGGGCTCAACCAATTTCCATAACTCCATATCGTATGGCCCCAGCAGAACTAGTGGAATTACGAAAACAATTAGGAGAGCTCCTAGAAAAGGGATTTATTCGGGAGAGTACCTCTCCATGGGGAGCTCCTGTTTTGTTTGCAAAGAAAGCTGACGGTTCTTTGAGACTTTGTGTAGACTACCGAAAGTTGAACCAAGTGACAGTAAAGAATAAGTATCCCTTGCCCAGGATAGATGAGTTGTTTGATCAACTCGGAGGATCAAAATTCTTCTCGAAGATTGATTTGAGATCCGGTTATCACCAATTGAAGGTTCGGGCAGAGGATATTCCTAAAACAGCCTTTCGGACCCGTTATGGTCATTTTGAGTTCCTTGTTATGCCGTTTGGGTTAACTAATGCTCCTGCAGCTTTTATGGACATCATGAATCGAATTTTCAGGCCTTACCTGGATAAATTTGTTGTGGTGTTTATCGATGATATTTTGGTTTATTCCAGAACTTGTGAAGAGCATGTAGAGCATTTGAATATAGTCTTGCAGACACTTCGAATGAATCAACTCTATGCTAAGAAAGACAAATGTGATTTCTGGTTGACCGAAGTTAGGTTCTTGGGTCATATGATTTCCCAAGAAGGAATATCGGTGGATCCTGCAAAGGTGGAAGCTGTCCTTCAATGGGAGAGACCAACAAACGTCACAGAAGTTCGTAGTTTTCTTGGCCTAGCTGGTTATTATCGTCGTTTCGTTGAGAACTTTTCAAGGATTGCTATGCCATTGACCCAATTGACGAGGAAGAATGTAAAGTTTGTATGGAATGAAGATTGTGAAGCCTCATTTATGGCATTGAAGCAAAGATTAACCACAGCACCTGTCCTTACAGTACCGGATAGCAATGAACCCTACGTAGTATACACGGATGCCTCAGGTACTGGTTTAGGTGGTGTTCTGATGCAAGGCGGAAAGGTAGTGGCTTACGCCTCCCGTCAATTGAAACCGCATGAGAAGAATTACCCTACCCATGATTTGGAGCTTGCTGCTGTGATTTTTGCATTAAAAATTTGGAGGTGTTACCTTTATGGAGTAAAGTTTGACATCTATTCAGATCATAAAAGTCTGAAATATCTTTTTACACAGCGGGATCTAAATTTGAGGCAAAGGAGATGGATTGAGTACATGGAGGATTATGATTTTAACCTTCAGTATCATCCTGGCAAGGCAAATGTGGTTGCAGATGCCTTGAGTAGAAAATCTCATGGGGTTTTGGCTAATCTGGCATTGGAGGATTGGAAGAGAACTATGGTCATTGGAGATTATGATCTGTGTTTACAAGAAGACGAAGTAACAGCTCGTGTTTACAATGTGGTGGCTACACCTAGTGTCCTGCAACGTGTTAAGCAGAGTCAATGGCAGGATGAAGAATTGAGAACTCTGTGGAATCGTTTGATAAATGGTGAGCATCTGGAGGGTTGGGAAATTAAGGCAGATGGATTTATTTATTATAAAGGAAAAGTGGTAGTTGCCAACGATCCAGAACTTAGAAGAGATGTGTTGGCTGAGGCCCATAAGTCCAAGTTTGTGGTACATCCAGGTAGCACAAAGATGTATCATGATCTCAAAAGGCAATACTGGTGGATCGGAATGAAACGAGAGGTAGCTGAATTTGTTGCTAAGTGTATGGTATGCCAACAGGTGAAAGCTGAACATCAACGACCGTCAGGGTTACTCCAACCATTACCAATTCCTGAGTGGAAATGGGATAAGATTTCCATGGACTTCGTGACAGGATTACCGTTGACTCCACAGAGATATGATGCAATATGGGTTATTGTGGACCGGCTAACAAAAACAGCTCACTTCATACCTATAAGGAAGGACTACAAGCTTAATAAGTTAGCCAGGCTCTATGTGGAGAATATTGTTCGGTTACATGGTGTACCCTCCAGCATTATTTCAGATAGAGACCCACGTTTCACTTCTAGATTTTGGAGAGCCTTACAGACTGCCTTGGGGACTGAATTGAACCTTAGTACCGCCCATCATTCTCAAACTGATGGACAGTCTGAGAGGACTATTCAGATATTGGAGGATATGCTCCGTTCTTGTATATTGAACTTTGGAGGGAATTGGGGCGAGCACCTATCTTTGGTGGAATTTGCTTATAACAATAGCTATCAGGCTAGTATCGGTATGGCCCCATATGAGGCTCTTTATGGAAGGCCTTGTAGGTCACCTTCGTGTTGGGCTGAACTAGACGAGCGGATTACTATTGGGCCAGAGATTATTGAAGAGACTACGAGCAAAGTTAGGAGTATTCAAGAAAGGCTTAAAGTAGTCCAGAGTCGCCAAAAGAGTTATGCTGATCTTCACCGTCGTGAGGTGGAATATGAGATTGGTGACTATGTTTTCTTGAAAGTGACACCTATGCGAGGTGTGACTCGATTTGGAGTTAAAGGCAAGTTAGCTCCTAGATACATCGGGCCATTTGAGATTATCGAGAGAGTTGGGCAGGTTGCTTATCGCTTAAATTTGCCAGCTCAGTTGGGACATGTTCATAATGTCTTCCACGTGTCCATGTTGAGAAAGTACACCGCAGACCCATCTCACATTGTTCCCCACTCGGAGATTCCTCTGAGAGAAGATGTGACATATGAGGAACAACCCTTACGGATCCTGGCGAGAGAGATCAAAGTGCTGCGAAATCGAGAAATCCGTATGGTTAAAGTGCTATGGCAAAATCATACGGGAGAGGAGGCTACCTGGGAGTTAGAATCCGAAATGTATTATAAATACCCTCACTTGTTTGAAATTCAGCTTGAGGTTGTACTTTGAATTTCGGGACGAAATTCTTTTAAGGAGGGTAGAATGTAAAATCTCATTTTTATTATTTTATTTTAAATTATTATGAAGGGTGTATTTGAAATCTTTTGAAAATTTTTGATGAATGTGTGAGGACGTAAAAGATATATTTTGAAAGTTGGCAATTAAAATTGTAATTTCGAAAAGTTGAGGGACAAAACTGAAATTGACCAGTCCTATATATAGCACTTCGTCTTCAACCTCTCAAACGCGACTCCATTTTTTCTCTCTTTTTCTTCAGTTTTCGTCCAACTTTGACCACGATTTCCGGTCACATCCGACCTCCATTTTGTTCGTTCTTGGTACCAATAGAAAGCTCTTGCGACAAAGAATTTTTTGGTACCAACTTTGGAGATTTTCATGGCCGTTTGAGTCTCCGATTTGGTGGAGAAAGTTAGGGATTTTCCAATTCGGAAAACCTCCGATTCCGGCGAATCTAGCCATTTCCCTCTCCGGCGACAGTTATAAACATTGATGAGGGAGACGAGACGAACAAAACCCGACCATTTTTGGAGGTTGCCGGAAAGTTTCCAGAAAGTCGCCGCCGGCCGCCACGCACGGCGGGGGTAAGTTTCCGACCTCCCGAACTTAGAATTTGATTCCGAACCCGTTTACGTATTCGTTTTAAGTGTAGGATATTATTTTGAGGTAAATTGGATTATATGGCCGCCGTATATAAATTAAATAATTATATTCTCGTGTAGATTTTACCGATTGGGATAATTGAGATTGAAAGCGAGGCCGCAGCGAGTTGCGGGTAGCTTACACGAGGTAGGGGTTTCAAACTTAAATTTTTAGAATATTTTCCCTAAATGGTTTGGAGATAAATTGATTGTGGAAATTTGAGGAAATGTTTATTTGAATTGTGGAATTGATTTGAGGAATAAATTGGAATGTATTGTGTGGAAAATATGATTTTTATGCAGGTTTTGTATTTTGGGATTTTGATAAAAGCAGCCGTTATGCTGCCGAAATTTTATTAAAAATGATGAGTTTACATATGGGATGCATGGCAGATTTACTTAAATGGTTTGATGATTTTGAAAGGGTAACCGTCCTAGTCATTATATTATATATTATTATACGACTTTATGTCGGGGACTGCGCAGGGTATTTTCTGGTACGTACACCTTGTATATGAGGGTAGTACCAGGGTCACGGTGAGCAAAAATATTTTTAAAATGATAGGCCACCGGGTATGACTAGTGGACGTGTGGATATTACTTTCTGAAGGAAAGTGTTACTGTTTATTTAAAATTTTGTGAAAGTATTTAACCATGCAGGATTATCCCATGACTTTATAAAAATGATGTTTTCCACATACATTATCGGGGATTATACCCTACTGAGCTTTTAGCTCACCCCTTTTTATTTTCTTTTCCCCCCAGGGAGCGCCCACGCGGATTAGAAGATCGTTAGTTGATGTGGGTGAAGGCTTGTGAGATCTAAGGATTAGATTTCTGATATTAGTTATTAAATTTATGTTATTTGAGATTTGTAGTGATTAAAGAATTTGTATTTGTTATGGACTTATAACAAATGTTGAGATAACTCAGTTTGTGGGTTAGGTTTGTTGATGTGCAAATCTTGTAGTTGTGGATGATTAAGACTTCAGGATTTATGCATGTTTCAGTATGATTATTATCTTGGAAATTGAATCCATGAATTCTAATGGGTGATCACATATCTGTGGGGTTATTTGGTGTTGACTTTTGAAATTTGGAAATATTTTGTTTGTAAACAGATTTTCATTTTGTTTGATACTCCGGAGTATGAGAAGAAATTTGTTGTGGTTTTTATGAAATTTTAATAAAGTCAAGTTGGACACTATTGATTTTATTTACAACTCTGCCACGGCCTAGGGCCCGGGTCGTGACAGAAAAATGGTATCAGAGCTTTTGGTTTTCAAACCTCGGAATGTGACACCTACTAGTATGAATGGATGGTATTTCACTGAACATGCATCACAGATTGCTGATGATTTGATGTTTAAATTATAGGCTTGAAAGATGCCTCCGAGAAGGAGAACTCGAGGGCAGGAGTCTAGGACTGATACACCACCTCCACCACCACCGCAACCTATTAATGAGCAAGTGGTAAATCTCTTGGAAGCAGTTATGAGGATGTCTGCCACACAAACTGTCCATGTGAAGGACAAGAATGAAAGACTCCGGGATTTCTGTCGGATATTTGATGCTCAGTTTGATGGTAGGCAAGATCCTATTACTGCAGATAGATGGTTGAAGGCCATCAGGAGGGCCTTTTCTCAAGTTGATACTCCTAGTGAGTTCTGGGTGGATTTTGCTGTTTACAGGTTGACCGGTGATGCTGTGATATGGTGGGAAAATTTGTCAATTCAACGAGACATGACCGGTGTTGACTGGGAAGTCTTTGAGGGGTTATTCCGGGATAATTATTTTAATGCTGGCCATAGAAGGATGTTGGCAGATATGTTTGAGAATATTGAGCAAGGGGGGATGACTGTAAATGAATACTATACCAGGTTCATGGAGTTATCCCAGTATGCTGGAAGAGCCGACGAGTCACTGCTATTGTCAAAGTTCCTAATGCGTCTCAGACCGACGATACGGAACAGGATCTATACCCAAGAGTTTAGAAAGCTAACCGATTGTTTGGCTGCCGCCATTCTAGCTGAAACCAACTTCAGAGATATCCAGCCTCCCAGGAATCAACCTTCTGGCAGCAGAGACAGGAAAATGACCAAGAAAAATCAAGAAGGGTGGCGTGGCCCTAATTATGCTACTAGTGGGAGTGGTACAAGTAGCGGGTCTTCGGGACGGAGTTCACCATATGGCAACTGTTATAATTGCGGACAGCAGGGTCATCTAAAGAAGGCTTGTCCATATCCGCGAAGATTCCAATCATCTCGTGGAGGAGCCTCAGGGAGCCATTCAGATTCGGCTTCTTTCCAAGGCCAACCTATGCACCATCCATCCCATGCATCATCTCCAGCATTTGCTTCTCCTGACCCACAGCGCCAGTATGTTCCGCAATACCGTGCACCTACTTTGGGATTTGGCCAGAATGTTCCTCAAAATTTTCAGGTTCCACAAGCATCTGGGAGCCGTGGCACTTCAAGCTACAACATGGGTTCTAATGCTAGTGGGGGCCGTTCAGGAAAGGGAAGAGGAAAAGGAAGGGGCACCGGACAGGCTTATGCTGCCACAGCTGAGGAGGAGTGTGACCACTCAGGCAGAGGGGTGATTGATGGTATGGTTCTAATTTCTCGTTCTTGGGCTCATGCTTTGTTCGACACTGGTGCATCACATTCTTTCATTTCTTTGTTGTTTGCAAATACTTTGGGGTTGGGTTTTGAGAATCTTAGCATGCCATTGAGTTTGGAAACCCCATTGGGAAAAGCTCATGATTTAACACTATGTTGTAAATCAGTGAGCATTAGAATTGATGACAGGCGATTTTCTGATGATTTGATTGTGATGCCCATGGGACAATTTGATGTGATTTTCGGTATGGATTGGTTAACTAAATACCGAGCACAAATCGATTGTTACAACAAAAGGGTGATACTTTATACAAAGAATGACAAGGTTGTTTACCAAGCGACTCAGGGTATGAAACAACTAAGTCCAATTTTGAAGACCTTATTTGGTGGAAAGAAAAGACTGGAAACCTATGGTAATGTATTTGCCATTCACGGGGAGACAAGTAAGGTAAACCAGTATTCCCAGGTATACGTGGTTGATGAGTATCCTGATGTATTTCCTGAAGAGTTACCAGGATTGCCACCAAGTAGAGAGATTGAGTTCTGTATTAATCTAGTTCCCGGGGCTCAACCAATTTCCATAACTCCATATCGTATGGCCCCAGCAGAACTAGTGGAATTACGAAAACAATTAGGAGAGCTCCTAGAAAAGGGATTTATTCGGGAGAGTACCTCTCCATGGGGAGCTCCTGTTTTGTTTGCAAAGAAAGCTGACGGTTCTTTGAGACTTTGTGTAGACTACCGAAAGTTGAACCAAGTGACAGTAAAGAATAAGTATCCCTTGCCCAGGATAGATGAGTTGTTTGATCAACTCGGAGGATCAAAATTCTTCTCGAAGATTGATTTGAGATCCGGTTATCACCAATTGAAGGTTCGGGCAGAGGATATTCCTAAAACAGCCTTTCGGACCCGTTATGGTCATTTTGAGTTCCTTGTTATGCCGTTTGGGTTAACTAATGCTCCTGCAGCTTTTATGGACATCATGAATCGAATTTTCAGGCCTTACCTGGATAAATTTGTTGTGGTGTTTATCGATGATATTTTGGTTTATTCCAGAACTTGTGAAGAGCATGTAGAGCATTTGAATATAGTCTTGCAGACACTTCGAATGAATCAACTCTATGCTAAGAAAGACAAATGTGATTTCTGGTTGACCGAAGTTAGGTTCTTGGGTCATATGATTTCCCAAGAAGGAATATCGGTGGATCCTGCAAAGGTGGAAGCTGTCCTTCAATGGGAGAGACCAACAAACGTCACAGAAGTTCGTAGTTTTCTTGGCCTAGCTGGTTATTATCGTCGTTTCGTTGAGAACTTTTCAAGGATTGCTATGCCATTGACCCAATTGACGAGGAAGAATGTAAAGTTTGTATGGAATGAAGATTGTGAAGCCTCATTTATGGCATTGAAGCAAAGATTAACCACAGCACCTGTCCTTACAGTACCGGATAGCAATGAACCCTACGTAGTATACACGGATGCCTCAGGTACTGGTTTAGGTGGTGTTCTGATGCAAGGCGGAAAGGTAGTGGCTTACGCCTCCCGTCAATTGAAACCGCATGAGAAGAATTACCCTACCCATGATTTGGAGCTTGCTGCTGTGATTTTTGCATTAAAAATTTGGAGGTGTTACCTTTATGGAGTAAAGTTTGACATCTATTCAGATCATAAAAGTCTGAAATATCTTTTTACACAGCGGGATCTAAATTTGAGGCAAAGGAGATGGATTGAGTACATGGAGGATTATGATTTTAACCTTCAGTATCATCCTGGCAAGGCAAATGTGGTTGCAGATGCCTTGAGTAGAAAATCTCATGGGGTTTTGGCTAATCTGGCATTGGAGGATTGGAAGAGAACTATGGTCATTGGAGATTATGATCTGTGTTTACAAGAAGACGAAGTAACAGCTCGTGTTTACAATGTGGTGGCTACACCTAGTGTCCTGCAACGTGTTAAGCAGAGTCAATGGCAGGATGAAGAATTGAGAACTCTGTGGAATCGTTTGATAAATGGTGAGCATCTGGAGGGTTGGGAAATTAAGGCAGATGGATTTATTTATTATAAAGGAAAAGTGGTAGTTGCCAACGATCCAGAACTTAGAAGAGATGTGTTGGCTGAGGCCCATAAGTCCAAGTTTGTGGTACATCCAGGTAGCACAAAGATGTATCATGATCTCAAAAGGCAATACTGGTGGATCGGAATGAAACGAGAGGTAGCTGAATTTGTTGCTAAGTGTATGGTATGCCAACAGGTGAAAGCTGAACATCAACGACCGTCAGGGTTACTCCAACCATTACCAATTCCTGAGTGGAAATGGGATAAGATTTCCATGGACTTCGTGACAGGATTACCGTTGACTCCACAGAGATATGATGCAATATGGGTTATTGTGGACCGGCTAACAAAAACAGCTCACTTCATACCTATAAGGAAGGACTACAAGCTTAATAAGTTAGCCAGGCTCTATGTGGAGAATATTGTTCGGTTACATGGTGTACCCTCCAGCATTATTTCAGATAGAGACCCACGTTTCACTTCTAGATTTTGGAGAGCCTTACAGACTGCCTTGGGGACTGAATTGAACCTTAGTACCGCCCATCATTCTCAAACTGATGGACAGTCTGAGAGGACTATTCAGATATTGGAGGATATGCTCCGTTCTTGTATATTGAACTTTGGAGGGAATTGGGGCGAGCACCTATCTTTGGTGGAATTTGCTTATAACAATAGCTATCAGGCTAGTATCGGTATGGCCCCATATGAGGCTCTTTATGGAAGGCCTTGTAGGTCACCTTCGTGTTGGGCTGAACTAGACGAGCGGATTACTATTGGGCCAGAGATTATTGAAGAGACTACGAGCAAAGTTAGGAGTATTCAAGAAAGGCTTAAAGTAGTCCAGAGTCGCCAAAAGAGTTATGCTGATCTTCACCGTCGTGAGGTGGAATATGAGATTGGTGACTATGTTTTCTTGAAAGTGACACCTATGCGAGGTGTGACTCGATTTGGAGTTAAAGGCAAGTTAGCTCCTAGATACATCGGGCCATTTGAGATTATCGAGAGAGTTGGGCAGGTTGCTTATCGCTTAAATTTGCCAGCTCAGTTGGGACATGTTCATAATGTCTTCCACGTGTCCATGTTGAGAAAGTACACCGCAGACCCATCTCACATTGTTCCCCACTCGGAGATTCCTCTGAGAGAAGATGTGACATATGAGGAACAACCCTTACGGATCCTGGCGAGAGAGATCAAAGTGCTGCGAAATCGAGAAATCCGTATGGTTAAAGTGCTATGGCAAAATCATACGGGAGAGGAGGCTACCTGGGAGTTAGAATCCGAAATGTATTATAAATACCCTCACTTGTTTGAAATTCAGCTTGAGGTTGTACTTTGAATTTCGGGACGAAATTCTTTTAAGGAGGGTAGAATGTAAAATCTCATTTTTATTATTTTATTTTAAATTATTATGAAGGGTGTATTTGAAATCTTTTGAAAATTTTTGATGAATGTGTGAGGACGTAAAAGATATATTTTGAAAGTTGGCAATTAAAATTGTAATTTCGAAAAGTTGAGGGACAAAACTGAAATTGACCAGTCCTATATATAGCACTTCGTCTTCAACCTCTCAAACGCGACTCCATTTTTTCTCTCTTTTTCTTCAGTTTTCGTCCAACTTTGACCACGATTTCCGGTCACATCCGACCTCCATTTTGTTCGTTCTTGGTACCAATAGAAAGCTCTTGCGACAAAGAATTTTTTGGTACCAACTTTGGAGATTTTCATAGCCGTTTGAGTCTCCGATTTGGTGGAGAAAGTTAGGGATTTTCCAATTCGGAAAACCTCCGATTCCGGCGAATCTAGCCATTTCCCTCTCCGGCGACAGTTATAAACATTGATGAGGGAGACGAGACGAACAAAACCCGACCATTTTTGGAGGTTGCCGGAAAGTTTCCAGAAAGTCGCCGCCGGCCGCCACGCACGGCGGGGGTAAGTTTCCGACCTCCCGAACTTAGAATTTGATTCCGAACCCGTTTACGTATTCGTTTTAAGTGTAGGATATTATTTTGAGGTAAATTGGATTATATGGCCGCCGTATATAAATTAAATAATTATATTCTCGTGTAGATTTTACCGATTGGGATAATTGAGATTGAAAGCGAGGCCGCAGCGAGTTGCGGGTAGCTTACACGAGGTAGGGGTTTCAAACTTAAATTTTTAGAATATTTTCCCTAAATGGTTTGGAGATAAATTGATTGTGGAAATTTGAGGAAATGTTTATTTGAATTGTGGAATTGATTTGAGGAATAAATTGGAATGTATTGTGTGGAAAATATGATTTTTATGCAGGTTTTGTATTTTGGGATTTTGATAAAAGCAGCCGTTATGCTGCCGAAATTTTATTAAAAATGATGAGTTTACATATGGGATGCATGGCAGATTTACTTAAATGGTTTGATGATTTTGAAAGGGTAACCGTCCTAGTCATTATATTATATATTATTATACGACTTTATGTCGGGGACTGCGCAGGGTATTTTCTGGTACGTACACCTTGTATATGAGGGTAGTACCAGGGTCACGGTGAGCAAAAATATTTTTAAAATGATAGGCCACCGGGTATGACTAGTGGACGTGTGGATATTACTTTCTGAAGGAAAGTGTTACTGTTTATTTAAAATTTTGTGAAAGTATTTAACCATGCAGGATTATCCCATGACTTTATAAAAATGATGTTTTCCACATACATTATCGGGGATTATACCCTACTGAGCTTTTAGCTCACCCCTTTTTATTTTCTTTTCCCCCCAGGGAGCGCCCACGCGGATTAGAAGATCGTTAGTTGATGTGGGTGAAGGCTTGTGAGATCTAAGGATTAGATTTCTGATATTAGTTATTAAATTTATGTTATTTGAGATTTGTAGTGATTAAAGAATTTGTATTTGTTATGGACTTATAACAAATGTTGAGATAACTCAGTTTGTGGGTTAGGTTTGTTGATGTGCAAATCTTGTAGTTGTGGATGATTAAGACTTCAGGATTTATGCATGTTTCAGTATGATTATTATCTTGGAAATTGAATCCATGAATTCTAATGGGTGATCACATATCTGTGGGGTTATTTGGTGTTGACTTTTGAAATTTGGAAATATTTTGTTTGTAAACAGATTTTCATTTTGTTTGATACTCCGGAGTATGAGAAGAAATTTGTTGTGGTTTTTATGAAATTTTAATAAAGTCAAGTTGGACACTATTGATTTTATTTACAACTCTGCCACGGCCTAGGGCCCGGGTCGTGACATAAATAGCGGTTTCAAACAAAATTTTAAAATTCGAAAAAAGAGTTTATGATGAATTCCAAAATCACCAGAATTCGGTCATATTTAAGTCGAAAAAATGCAAAAAAAAATAAAAGAAAAAAAAAGATGTCATGCAAAATTTATGCTAATAACAAAAAGTAGAACTATCATATATAGGGTTGAATTTTATTTATTTATTTATTTATTTACCTGAATTTCCATCAATAAGATGGAGTAAGTGTAGGAAAAAGCAATGTTTCCTAGAGCCTGAAAGATATGCCAGATCTTATTGGTTGTAGAAGAAGTCTCTCCAACTCCAACCATTTTAGACATCATCAAACTTCCTCTGAATTGTGGTTGTGAGAAGAATTTTGCAGTGGAGAGACCAAATGCTACCATTGCATAGAGAATTGAAGTCACTGTTGCAATCACTGAGAGGATTGTGGCTTTCTCCAAGTTGGGACATTGAGATAGAACAATTTCCATTGCACCATTTATGATCATGTATGCATTTCCTGATACTTGACAATTTGCACTATTGTTTTCTCCCTTGTGATGGAGACAAGTTGACTTCTTCACAGACCTGATCAAAAGTTAGAAAAATTAATTAGAGGACAAAAAAAAAATGTACATGTATATGTTGATTATGTATAATTGTGAATGATTTGTTGCCGTTGTAACGTGAGAAATATTTCAATATGTCTGGACGTATATGTTTAACCAAATTATATATGTTAATAGGCGTGCACATATCTCTTATATAATTGTTTATTTATGTTAAACGTATACAGCAAATGTACTGTAAAGTGAATTGAATATACAACTGATAGTTAAATACAAATCGATTCAAGTGTAATTTAAAAATAATAGAAAAAAATCTCTTCTACGTATGATAGCTAAAGGGTCTTGTCAAAAAATATATAAAATTCAAGAAAGGTTATTGTCACATTATTTTTATAACTACGTTTAAAATGGTCATAACTCTTGTATCTTGCTAATCTCATATCCAGTAAAATCAATAATCTTTGTGGTCGTAGTCATTTTGATAAATCAAGTAAACTACTTGTGTTGTGTTGTTGGTTTGTTTGCTCTTGGCTTGCTTGTGTTGTTTTATTACTAGTAGTATTTGTTGTACTTGGAAGTCCATTCAAATAAGATTTTGGAGAGTGTTTGTATTTGTTTAATGAATTGCTTACAAAATGTTTGATAAAATTCTCAAGTGAGCATTGGTAAAGGGTGTTGTTGCACCATCACCCTTCCACATTTGTGGTTAACTACGTTTATAATGGTCATAACTCTTGTATCTTGCTAATCTCATATCCAGTAAAATCAATAATCTTTGTGGTCGTAGTCATTTTGATAAATCAAGTAAACTACTTGTGTTGTGTTGTTGGTTTGTTTGCTCTTGGCTTGCTTGTGTTGTTTTATTACTAGTAGTATTTGTTGTACTTGGAAATCCATTCAAATAAGATGTTGGAGAGTGTTTGTGTTTGTTTAATGAATTGCTTACAAAATGTTTGATAAAATTCTCAAGTGAGCATTGGTAAAGGGTGTTGTTGCACCGTCACCCTTCCACATTTGTGGTTAAGGGTTCAAATTACATCATGCCTATTACGTCGAGAGTTTTTCTTCCGTATAAGGACGGAGCTAAAAATTCTTTATAAAATGTGAAAAATAAAAAAAAAATTAATGTGAAGGAAACTTACGCAACACTTGTAGCAGTTGTAATTGTGAAGCCAATCATGGTACCCCATAATAATGAATATTGCATCATTCCACTTATAATCACACTTTTTGCACCTGCAACAATTATTATTAGCTATAAAATTGCCATATAATTTAATATAACAGCTATTTAATTCATTAGTTTACCATATAAAAGCAACAAATTTGACTCTTTTTAACTAATTTTACGTTTTGTCGTAGTTTTTATCAGAATTTAAAATTAGATAATTATTATTTTTTTTTTTGAAATATTTTTGTAAATCTCCCTTACAGAAAAAAAATAATATTCTTTTAAGATATCAGAAACAACTATTATAGCACGTTAGTGCCCTTTTTAAAATATAAAAAAAATAATAATAATAAAAATTGGGGGCATAAAAATAAAAAGAGAGTGAAATTGATTCTATATTGTAATTACCAAGAAGTGATTTGACAGCATCAGTGTAAGTGTAGTTTCTCCTTCCATTGATGGGGTCAGGAACTCTATAGCAGTCACAGAGAAGGATCCCAATGTAATATGTGATAATTGCAAAGGCTAAAATGGTAATTGGTCCAAGAACCCAACCCAGCTGAGCCACACACCATGGCAGTGCCAAAATTCCTGAACCCACTATTGCTGTCGATGCATGAGCCGTTCCGGTCCACAGGGTCCCTAAAATCACCATCACAATTCACAATCACAAACAATTTTAATCTCTCATCATTTGAAATATAAGAAAAATAAAATTATACGCACTGGTAGATAAAATATAAGACCTATCTATAGTTAAATAAAAAAAAAAAAATCAGAATAAAACCATCCTGATTATAGAATAACTTTATATATATATATATATATGAATAATTTCGTATTCGTATTTATTTGAATAAATCTAGATGAATTTTAATTTGTAAATGAAAATGGTGACCTAATTGAAGTAAATTACCTGTTCTAATTCGTCCATCTTCTCCTCCATCCATTTTGATCGCTGAAAACACTTAAAAAAAATAGAGAAAGAGAGAATCTGCAAGAGATGCTTCTAGTGATTCCAATTTTTGAAGTCGGTGTAATTTCAAAGTTTTTTATAGTGAAAAATGGGAAGTAAAATAATAAATTTATATATATATATATATATATATATATATATATGTTTTAATGACCTTTGTCCGAAGGTAATAAATGTGCTTTCTTATTTATTATTATTATTATTTTTAAATATTATTTACAGTATTAACTATTTAAATTTAAATTATTATTAAGTTGAATGAACGTTTTTACCACCAAACTTTATTGATTGGTGTTTACTTTCTCATTTATTAGTTAATAATTCATTTTATCTCTTCAAATATGAGAAACATCTGATGCCGTAGAATTCATTAATGGAAGATTTGAAACTTTTTTTTTTAATTATCATTTTGTTGACTTGTTAGATGTGGGACCCTACTTTTTCAGTTATAATTAATTATAACTGATTCATTTGTAAGATTTGTAATTTATTAGATTCATCCAGATATATATATTCTCATAACGGAGATATCTATCCACAATAAAAGGAGAAACTATCTACATATATACAGATAAACACATATAATAAAATTTGAACACTCACTAAAGTGAAAGAAATATAGTTTTACAATTTAAATTATGAGTAGATATACAGTGAACTATAACTTTTAAAGAGAATCAAAATAACTATATGGTGCATTATATTTGCATCTATCATCATACTATATTATAAATTAGTGGCCAATCTATTTAGAGGAGACAATTCGAGTTGACATGTCATGTTTTTATAAACTCAAACACAATCCATTTACTTTTTACTCAACCCAAATAGGACTGATTAAGTTTATCGTTTAGAATCCAAATACTACCTATAAAATTAATGGACTACTCGTTATGACCCCATTAATTCATTAATCATAGATTTATCATTTATCTATGTAATATTTTTAACTTAAGTACACAATTTGAATTCAATAAACTCATTCAATAAATAAAAATAATCAACGGTTAAATAATTCCATCCAAAATAAAATCTTGTGGAAAGTTAATACAATTTTTTCAAAAATAATCTTATACATAAAAAATAATATTAAAATATTTTTATTTAATTCAATCATATTAAATTTATTTTCAGTCCAATCTCATAATGCACCAAATATATGACAGTATTATATCCTATCAAATGTAATATAATCCAATACCAACAATCTAATTCAATTTAAAATATTTTTATTTTATTTTATTTAAAAAAATATTGAAATTAAGTTTATTTCATAATATATGATTTAATACAATTATATATAATCATATTCAATACAATCTATGGTGTACTAAATAAGGGATTGTACTCTATTCAATCAAATCTAGTTCAATCTAATTCAATTCAATCCAATCCAATCCAATCAAATCTAATCCAATGCAATCCAATCAAATCTGGTATATCAAACGTACTATAAATGCTCTTTTTACCTTCTTTCCATTGAAAATTCAAATAGATTTTCAACAATCAAACCAATAAATATTATACACCTATAAATGCTGCTTTTGTGAATCCAACTATGATAACACTAGAAAATAAAGCATTAATTTCCACCATATAATTCAGTAGCTATGGAGAAGAAGAATTCATCAAAGTTGGCTTTTTTCACCATCCTATTACTTATCTCATCTGGTTGGTTTTTTCTCTCTTTATCTCTCATTTTCTTGTTGTACTGTCCCTTGAGATGATTTTTTCAAGGTTTGTAATTGGTGTATTGGAAATGGTCAGGCATGGAGTTGTGTATTGCAGCAGATAAGGTTGCTAATGGTGGTGGTTCATTCAATGGAGAATTGACAGTTGGAGGAGGAGACAGCATCTTCAAACCTGAGACTGAAATGTGTAATGGCAGAGCTTGCAATCCATCTTTCTGTAAATGCTACAAGGGCAGGGTGTGTTTATGTGGTTAATTATTGTTTATTTAATTTTTGTGTAATGCTGCCCAAAAAAAATATTGAATAACCTTTCATGGAAATATATATATACACTGCCCATAAGTGCCCTAAATTAAAATTTTAGATTTTTTTTTCTTTATTTAAAGTAATTAAAATAATGTCACTATAATACTCTCTACACACTTTTTTAATATAAGAAAGAATATTTCTTCAATTTTATTATATAATATTTTGAATTCTTTTATTTGCTTAATTTATTAATCGTATCATTCATATTAGCAGTAAGGGTTAAAGTCCCACTATTCGTTAATGTGTAGAGAGTTTTCTCTTCGTATTGTGGGTCATAGGAGTATCGAGACCAACCAAGATTAAATCATATAAGTACGGTCCGAACAACTACTCCCAGCAACGGGAGAAGTCTATTCCCAACGCGGGAGAGAGATCTACCCACACGATTACGTTTTTATGGGTAATATTGGAAATATATATTTACATGCTTACATAAGGTGTTGAACCTTGATGACTTGGAGAAGTTCGAGACCTTCAATCACCAAGGTAAAGGACTTTGTGTATAATTAATCATAACTTTTAATGAGAATCTAAATAATCATCAATATATATGGTGCATTATATTTTTATCTACCGTCATACTATCATATTAATTAATGCTCAATCTAATGAGAGAGATAATTTCGGGTTATGGTATCGTATTTGTATAAACTCAAAATAATTTATTTATTTTTTTCTCGACCCAAATACGACTTATTAAGTTTTAAAAAAAAAACAAAATTCATTTAAATTCAAATAATATAGTTATTCTTAGAAAAAAAGTCAATCATAATATGGTTTTTTGCAAATCTTCTTTTCTTTAAAAACATATAATAAAAGATAAGAAAAAACGCCCATACTTTATTGCACCACAAGTTAAAACTCAAATATGATCTATTAAATTAATGGACTACCCGTTACGACCCGATTAACCTGTTAATTCATAAATTTATCAATTTATCTACTTAATTTTTTTTATAAAAAAAATTAAAACCGTTTTAACTTAAGTATACAGTTTGAATTTACTAAACTTATTCAATAAATAAAAAAAAAATCAACTATAATATAATTTCTATCCAGAATAAAGTCTTATGAAAAGTTAACACAATGTTACGAAAATTAATCTCATATAAAAAAAATGCATGATTTAATTTGAACTCTTCACTATAAATGTAGAAGGAAAGATGCACGTCATTTTTAATTTTATTGACAAGCATTTAGTTAAAGTTATAACTATTGTCATAGTTATAAAAAAAAAATGTGATAATTTTTTGAATTTTATATAGTTTTTATCATACGTAGGGGAGACTTTTTCTATTATTTCTAAATCATACTCGAATCTATTTGTATTTAACTTGAGCACATGAAAGAAAATTCAGTCATATGTAAATAATTAATTACATGAGAGAGATGCACATCTACTTATAGCTCAAGTGGTTAGTGCACTTCTTTTCTACCTTAGTGGTGGGGGTTCAATTTCCACCATGTACATTTACCAATTTCGTCTCAATTTTGTTATTAGTGAAGAGTTAACCATTAAATTTTATCATATTTAAAAAATATGTTGTTCCCATAATCGAGAATCGAGAGACATTTACTTCCACAATGTAGAGAGAGAGAAAAAAAAATACTCTAAACATACTTGTAATTGTATATGGTGAAACTTCAACTCTTACTGCTAATATGGATAGAAATGTACTAACCACTTGAGTTATAAGTATATGTGTTTTGACAGTATAAATTTTAAAAGCCCAATTAAATGATATGATTATCAAAAGAAACAAATAAAAGAATTCAAATTATTATATAATAAAATTTGAAAAATATTATTTCTTATAATTAAAGAAAATGTGTAGAAAGTATTATAGGGACAATATTAATTATTATAAAGTTTATGATTCATTATAAATAAAAATTTATATAAAGCAATAAAAATCTAGCTTTTTAATTTAGAGCATTTATACACAAACTCCTCGAAGGCACCCAGGTTTAACATTTTATGTAGGCATATAAATATATATTCCCACCATTACCCATAAAAGTGAATCTCGGTAGTTATCGTCTCCTATTTTTAAGAGTAGTTGTCCAAGTCATACTTATATGAGATTTTTTTTTAAAGCATTTATGGGCAGTGTATATTTCCATGAAAGGTTATTCAATATTTATTATATATTATTTTAATAAATAATAATTGACCACATAAACACACCCTGCCCTTGTGGCATTTACAGACAGATGGAGGGCAAACTCTGCCATTACACATTTCAGTCTCAGGTTTGAAGATGCTACCTCCTCCTCCTCCTCCTACTGTCAATTCTCCATTGAATGAACCACCACCATTATCAACCTTATCTGCTGCAATACACAACTCGATGCATGCCTGACCATTTCCAAGACACCAATTACAAACCTTGAAAAAATCATCTCAAAGGACAGTACAATAAGAAAATGAGAGTAAAAGAGAGAAAAAAACCAACCAGATGAGATAAGTAATAGGATGGTGAAAAAAGCCAACTTTGATGAATTCTTCTTCTCCATAGCTACTGAAATATATGGTGGAAATTAATGCTTTATTTTCTAGTGTTATGATAGTTGGATTCACAAAAGCAGTATTGATAGGTTTATAGTATTTGGGGAGAACTTCAATTTAGTACCTAATGTTTGATGAAACATCACTTTTTTACTTGTCTTTTTTATTTTAGGTTTGCATAGTCCCTTATATTTTTCTAAATAGATCAAATTGGTTCTTTTTATCAACTATTTGACGGTCAATCATCACTATTTAAGAGTTTTGCTCTTGAAAAATCAATAGAATTATTATTTTACCTTCAAATTAAAATAAATAAAATAATATTAAACTAAATTATAAAAACTTAAAAATATAAAACTTGTTAAATAAATATTCAAATTAAATTATGTTTTTTAAAAAATCAATATTTACAAAAATAAAAAATAAAAAATAAAAAAGGTTAAAAGCTGCTAAAAAAATAAAATAAAATAAATAAATTTGAGAATTAAAAAAATAAAAGAAATATTTAAAAAAAATTCCTTTAATTTTTTAATTATCCATTTATTTTATTTTATTTTGTTTCTTTAACCGTTTTTAACCTTTTTTATTATTTATTTTTTTAAATATTAATTTTTTCTAATAAAAATATTTAATTTGAATATTTTTTAACAGGTTTTATATTTTTAAATTTTTATAATTTAACTTAATATTATTTTATTATTTTTTCTATTTACTTATTTTTATTATATTTTAATTTTAAGGTAAAATTGTAATTTTATTAATTAAATTCTTTAAGAGTAAAACTATTTTATAAAAAAATTTGTGATGGTTAACCGTCAAGTAATTGGTTAAAGGACTAATTTGATCTATTTAGACACTATGAAAGACTACACGAATAAAAAAAAAAAAAAGTAAATAAAAAAGTTATATTTAATAGATATCTAAATCTAATTAACTGTCTCTCAATTTAATATTTAGATGAACTTTACACCATGATAAGATTATAACAAAAGATGCACGGTACATAACGTAGCAGACAGGTTTTTCCTGCAACCTAGAGTTGATCAATATGAAACAGCTTTGCATGCTTACGATGCCTATAAAATACCAGCTATTGAACCAACAGCAGAAATGAGTGTCACAACCCCAAAACTTGGAAGATTATACTTTTTACATGCTTTGCATGCTTACGATGCCTATAAAATACCAGCTTTGCATGCTTCCTCTCCTGATCTTTTCACTTATGTCTGAAAGTAATAAATATACTTTCTCATTATTAGTTAATAATTCATTTTATATCTTCAAATATGAGAAAAATCTGATGCTGAAAAATTCATTAATGTAAGATTTGAAACTTATTTACTTAAAATCTGGTTTTTCCCACTTTTTAATTATCATATTTGTGGATTATAGGATTATCGGGACCAATCGAGATTAAATTATACAAATACGGTCTAGACAACTACTCTCAGCAACGAGAGAACTCTATTCCCAATGCGAGTGAGATGTATGCCCACACAATTATGTTTTTATGGGCAATATTAGAAATATATATTTATATGCTTATACAAGGTGTTGAACCTTGGTGGCTTGGAGGAATTCGAGATCTCCAATCACCAAGGCAAATGACCTTTTGTATAATTAATTATAACTTTTAATGAGAATCTAAATAATCATCAATATATATGGTGCATTATATTTTTATCTACCATCATAATATCATATAAATTAATGCTCAATCTAATGAGCGAGATAATTTCGGGTTATGGTATCGTATTTGTATAAACTCAAATATAATTTATTTATTTTTTTTCTCGATCCAAATATGACTTATTAAGTTTTTTTTTTTAAAAAAAAATTCATTTAAATTTAAAATAATATAGTTATTCTTAGAAAAAAGTCAATCATAATATGGTTTTTGCAAATCTTCTTTTCTTTAAAAACATATAACAAAAGATAAGAAAAAACACTCATACTTTATCGTGCCACAAATTAAAACTCAAATATGACCTATTAAATTAATGGACCCGTTCCGCCTCGATTAACCCGTTAATTTATGAATTTATCAACTTAATTTTTTTTAAAAAAAAAAATTAAAACCGTTTTAATTTAAGTATACAATTTGAATTTACTAAACTTATTCAATAAATAAAAAAAACATCAACTGTAATATAATTTCTATCCATAATAAAGTCTCATGAAAAGTTAACACAATGTCACGAAAATTAATCTCAGATAAAAAAAATAGGCATGATTTAATTTAAACTCTTCACTATATATGTAGAAGGAAAGATGCATATCATTTTTAATTTTATTGACAAACATTTAGTTAAAGTTATAACTATTTTCATAGTTATAAAAAAAATGTGATAATTTCTTAAATTTTATATAGTTTTTGATCATACGTAGGGGAGACTTTTTCTATTATTTTTAAATCATACTTGAATCTATTTGTATTTTTATTATTAGTGAAGAGTTAACAGTTAAAATTTTATCATATTTCAAAAATATTTCAATAACTCTGGGTATATATGCCAGGATAAGGTAAATAAGAGATTGATAACTGTGAAAATACTAGGCCAATACGTATAAGTTTTTTTCTACTACCATAACCGGAAGATATTTACTCCCACAATATAGAGAGAAAACACTCTACACATACTTGTAAATGTATATGGTTGAACTTCAACCCTTACCACTAATATGGATGAAAATACACTAACCATATTACCCATAATAAATTTACATGCCTATATCATAAGGTATTAAATTTTAGTAGTTTAAATGAGTTTGAGACCTCTAACCATAAAGACAAAAGACGTTATGTAAAATATTAAGCTGATCTTAATAGAGGGAATAAAAGTATTTCTTGTAAGTATTTAAGGGAAGTTCGTATACAAAAGAAAATAACCTACGACCACTTAAGCAATAACCAATAATTGATAGGCAAATTTACTATTTATTTAAATTCTATTATATTTGGGTGGCTTAAAATAGTAAATGAATTAGGTTTACATTAAAAGTAAACACATTTGTTGAATATTTAAATTAAAAGTTTAAGTTGATATTGTTCTTTTTTTTTTTTCTAAGAGACTCTGAAAGTAGATGGTCTAGTATTAATTTGTCCATAAAGCAAAATTTACATTTGTAATTTATTTTACACTCAATTTGTTACATTGATTTAGATAAAATATTTTATCCCTTGTCAATGTTTGTTTCACATTATATAATGCATATAAAAAATATATAATAATTAAATTGATTATGGTCATTCAGAAATCCTAATTTTTGTGGTTGTAATTAATAGATTGTAGTAACTACACACCCATTGAAATTTTGAGTTCGAATCCTCTATTTTTCAAATTTTTTTTTTAAAAAAACTAATTTATTTTTCAGAAAAGGACTTTATCTATTTCTTTGAACTTGGAATTAGGAATTTATCATGATCAACTAAAAACAGTTTCAACCAAAATAACCGACATTGGTTTATCTTATGGGACTGCGACTAGTGATGATGGAAAGTACAAAGGAGGTAAAAATAAAAAATAATAATAAGAAGAAGAAGAACCGATCTCACGCAACATAAAAAAAAAAAAAAAAATTAGAGCATTTATGTGCAGTGTATATATATTTCCATGAAAGGTTATTCAATATTTTATTAAATATTTTTAAATAAACAATAATTAACCACATAAACACACCCTGCCCTTGTAGCATTTACAGAAAGATGGATTGCAAACTCTGCCATTACACATTTCAGTCTCAGGTTTGAAGATGCTGCCTCCTCCTCCAACTGTCAATTCTCCATTGAATGAACCACCCCCATTATCAACCTTATCTGCTGCAATACACAACTCCATGCCTGACCATTTCCAATACATCAATTACAAACCTTGGAAAAATCATCTCAAAGGGCAGTACAATTAGAAAATGAGAGATAAAGAGAGAAAAAACCAACCAGATAAGTAATAGGATGGTGAAAAAAGCCAACTTTGATGAATTCTTCTCCATAGCTACTGAATTATATGGTGGAAATTAATGCTTTATTTTCTAGTGTTATGATAGTTGGATTCACAAAAGCAGTATTTATAGGTGTATAATATTTATTGTTTTGATTGTTGGAAATCTTTTTTAATTTTCAATGGAAAGAAAGTAAAAAAGAGCATTTATGGTGCATTTAGTATCACTGATTGGATTTGATTGGATTGTTTTAGATTGTTTTGATTTATTATTATAATACAATCCCTTATTTGGTACACTATGGATTGGATTGAATATGATTATATATAATTTTATTAAAACATATTTTGTTAAATAAATTTAATTTTAATATTTTGGATTATATTAGATTTGATAGGATACAATTAGGGGTGGACAAAATCCAATGAACCAAACCGAACCGGTCCAAACCAGTTTTGGATCGGTTCAAGATTCTTAATAGATTGGTTCGGTTTATTTTTTTTTATGAACCAGTCATTACCTGTTCAGTTCGCGGTTCTGATTTCGGAACCACGATTCGAACCAGTAACCCGGTATATAAATTTAAAAAAAAAAACCTAATCTACTGCCTCCCTCATTCAGTCATTTTTCTCAGCCTCACAAACACAGATAGAGCACGATCTCTCTTCAAAACCATCTGGTTTGATTCTTCTATTGTTTATTTGAAATTTTTATTATTATTTATGGATTGATATTTGAATTATTATATATTATTTAGTAATTGTTTATAGATTGTTATTTATAGACTGTTAATTGTTATATTCATTTTTTTTTAAAGGGAAATGGAATATATTGCCAGGAAACAAAAACCACAACTATCCAAGAACATTCTCCTGGACCAATAACTCCATAAAGGGAGGACATAATGTAATAGCCAAAATCTGTTAAGTCCAAATCGAGATAAGCAAAGTCCAACCTCTGAGTTGAACCACTCCATACACAGGCCCAAGGCCCAATCACACTATATGATTTAGCCCAAAACCATGAGATTCTGTATGGCCCAAATTCGCCAACAAGAGACATGAACCACGCAAAGCCCATATCGCACGACACACCAAGGAGGTCTACTATCGCTCGACACTAAGGAGCCTCATGACGAGCTCCCATGCTATACGAAACCAACACCATTCGTCAACGATCGTACGATAAGGTATCAATCGTCAAGCTACTCGGCCAATAGTATGAACCACCAACGGTTCCTCATGTCGCTCGACATACCTCAGACTACTCGTTGTCCCTACGACGACCCGGTTTATGACCCGTCCATGGGTCTCCAAATCCACGACCCAACCCATCAAACTTCAAGTTTAAAGTTTGATGGACCAAGTCAAGGAGGCAGCCAGATCTTCATTGATTTGGGCCTATTAATCAGGGATGTGATCCATTCCTCCCAACGGGTGGATCACCCACTATAAATGGAGGAGTCACACTCGAAAGAGGGCCTCATGCGTGTGTGATCCCCAGAATTAGATTACTCGTTTACACTATTTTTCAACAGTAACGTTTACTGAAGCATTTTTCGACGAACCCCAATCACTTACGTTCACTTCACGATCACGACTCCGATCTGATTGTTCCGTCCTACCTTCTACGTAGGATCTACCCTCCCTTACATTCTACGGGTCACGTGTGTTCTATCTTTGCAAGTTGTAGTGCCCTACACTTCCCTAGTTATTTTTGAGGTCTACACACAAATCAAACCAAAAGAAACAGTAGCCTTAGCGAGGGCATCAACCACTTTATTAGCAACTCTAGGAACAAAACAGAAAGCAGAAATATCAAAAGAAAAACATAACTGAAAGATATCCGAAACAATCAACCCCAAGTTTGAGCAAGGAATGGCTCCCTTCTTCAGAACGTTGATCACACCCAAGGCATCTGATTCCACCAAGAGAGGAGAGGAGCCTGAGTCAATAGCTAGTCGGATCCCATGAAGAACAATTGTAACTTCTGATAAGAGAGGATTCAAGAGGGCTAGAACACGAACTGAACCCGCAGCCCGAACCCTTCCAAAATTATCTCTGATAACCAAACCCAAGCCAACCACTCATATATTAACCGCTACACTAGCATCAATATTTAGCTTGAAGGAACCAACAAGGGGACACGACCATAAGGCAGTAGGCCTGGGAAGGATGTGTGACTGCGGGGGGCGAGTGCCAGAAGATGACCATTAAGGTGAAATATTTCATTTGAGCTATGAGTGATTTCTCCAGTTATTTATTTTTTCTCTTGAAATATTTCATTTGAATATTACAGTCCTTTAGAGAAGGAATGTTGGCTTCGCCCCTGCATAAGATTTCTATTCCCATAACGGGAGACATCTACTTCCATAATAAGGGGAGAAAATTATTGACATACTGGTAGATGTGCATGATGGGACTTAAACCCTCACCATTAAGGTGGGAGGGAGGTGCACTAACCACTTGAGCTATGAGTAAATGTACTTTTGTTTTCTTATATGCTTTTTTTTATTCCGCTCTTGGGATGTTTATTATTATTTTGATTAAGCTGAACTTCTTAAACGTTTGGCTGGACGAGTGTAAGAACCAAAGGAAAATTCATTCACCACTAGGGGAAGAAAAAGAAACTACATCAGCATCAGCTAGCTTAACAAGCCAGCTAGGAATACTGTCCTTCCAAACTATGGGCCTGTTTGGCAGGGCTTTTAAAAACCTACTTTTGACTTTTTGAGCTCAAAAGCTCTTTTGGAAGTGTTTGGATATTTCCATAGAAAAGCTTTTAAGCTTTAAAAGTTCTTCCAGGCAAAGCCAAAATATATGGTTTTTGCGGTGAAAGTTTCCAAGAAGCCAAAAGTTCAAAGTAGAAACTCTGTCAAATATGGTATGTGTCACACAAAGCTCTTTTGGCAATGCTATGAGTAATTCAATTACAGCCATTTGGAACAAAAGAAAGAGAAATAGAACCAAAAGAACAAACTAAGGCCTCAATGTCAAAAATCACATTATCAACCTCACATCTAGAGTTCAGTTTACCAACATAAAAAGTATTATTTAAAAAATATTAAAATTAAATTTATTTAATACAATATATAATCATATTCAATCCAATCCATAGTGCACCAAATAAGGGATTGTATTATAATATTAAATCAAAACAATCCAATCAAATCCAATCTGTCATACTAAATACACCATAAATGCTCTTTTTTACTTTCTTTCCATTGAAAATTAAAAAAGATTTCCAACAATCAAAACAATAATTATTATACACCTATAAATACTGCTTTTGTGAATCCAACTACCATAACACTAGAAAATAAAGCATTAATTTCATCCATATAATTCAGTAGCTATGGAGAAGAATTCATCAAAGTTGGCTTTTTTCACCATCCTATTACTTATCTCATCTGGTTGGTTTTTTCTCTCTTTATCTCTCATTTTCTAATTGTACTGTCCTTTGAGATGATTTTTCCAAGGTTTGTAATTGGTGTATTGGAAATGGTCAGGCATGGAGTTGTGTATTGCAGCAGATAAGGTTGATAATGGCGGTGGTTCATTCAATGGAGAATTGACAGTTGGAGGAGGAGGAGGTAGCATCTTCAAACCTGAGACTGAAATGTGTAATGGCAGAGCTTGCAATCCATCTTTCTGTAAATGCTACAAGGGCAGGGTGTGTTTATGTGGTTAATTATTGTTTATTTAATTTTTGTGTAATGCTGCCCAAAAAAAATATTTAATAAAATATTGAATAACCTTTCATGGAAATATATATACACTGCCCATAAGTGCCCTAAATTAAAATTTTAGATTTTTTTTCTATATTTAAAGTAATTAAAATAATGTCACTTTAATACTCTCTGCACATTTTTTTTAATATAAGAAAGATATTTCTTAAATTTTATTATATAATATTTTGAATTCTTTTATTTGCTTAATTTAATAATCGTATCATTCATATTAGCGGTAAGGGTTAAAGTCCCACTATTTGTTGATGTGTTGAGAGTTTTCTCTTCGTATTGTGGGTATAAATATCTCCGCGATTATGGGTGTAAAAAAAAAAAATTTATACAGTATTGTCCTAATGTTTTTACAGTCATCAATATCTTTTTACATTATAAAGCGACACATTATTTATATGTAAATTCGACATATATGTCCCGACGTTTAATGCCTTTGTGTGTAAATTTTCTTCTAATTATAAAGGTTCTCAGCCTCTTAATGGCCTAATCAAATTTCTCCTCTATTTTTATGTTAAAATCTTATTTTACAGGACTAATTAATAATTTTTCTAACATTATTTTATATATTAATTAAATTATAATTCCTTCTAATATTTAGATGAACTTTATAACATGACAAGATTATAAAAAAAGATGCACGGTGCAGACAGGTTTTTCCTGCAACCTAGAGTTGATCAATATGAAACAGCTTTGCATGGTTGCGATGCTCTAAAATACCAGCAATTGAACCAACAGCAGAAATGAGTGTCACAACCAAGCAAACCAAACCCCAAAACTTGGAAGATTATCCAAGTAGAGCTTCCTCTCTTGATCTTTGCTTGAACCGTGTACATGGTCAACAGAAAGTACACCGTCAACTGCCAGAAACCAATGGCTCCAATAAGGCCAAGAACAGCGTTGAAGAATGGGAACATCATCGCGACTAGGGTCGTGAACATAACGACGATTGAGCGTAAGAGAAGCCGGCCTAGCGTGAAGTGAACTGTGAAATTTAATGTATGAATCTGAATTTTATGGTGTAAATTCTGTTGAGAAATGATGTTGGCCATCTTGATACGAACCACCCTTTATGGGTAGCAAAAACTGGTTGAGTATACACCTGAGAAATTCACAGAGTAACATTTGACAGAGAAATCGAAAATAAATATACATTAAAGTTTCGAACTTTACATTTTTTGGATCATTTATTCGAATAGAGAGAGAGACAGAGAGAGAGAGAGAGAGATAGAGAGGCAGATCGGAGTACCTGATAAGCGCCAATTAAATGTACAATCACCGCAAGGTTGGCAATGTCGACAAGCCAAACTAGATTAGAGAATGTGGAAAGAATATTTCCAGGGACTTCATTTCCATAGGCAGCATACGTAGTGCATGCTATAGAAATGTAAAACAATGAAGTTCCACCAATTGACCACAAGGTCACTTTCTTCATCACTTTATTTTCTGGTGGGGGTGACTTCAATGTATCCTTCAACATGTTTAAACATTCACAAAATCAGTACTTACAACTCAGGAAAATATCATTGGCATTCTTTGAGTCATCGGTTAAATACAGACAGATTCGGGTAGTTTCAAAATCCGTGAGAAACCTCTCTTTGATACAATAAAAGAAGGTATCTTACTTGTATTTAACCGAAAACACATGGAATGTCAATGGAATTATCTTTTACCATAAAAGAGAAAAATCTTCGAATTTTTTGAAAACCTGGATTTCAAGTCGAAGGGGTGTTGTAACTGAAAGCAAAAGCAATGTTTCCAAGAGCTTGAAAGACATGCCAAATCTTGGTGGAAGAAGCCATACGATCCGTGCCGGAATGATCATGAGCTACCATAAGACTTCCTTTGAAGTCAAGATTTGATGAAATTAATTTTTCAGTGGATAGACCAATTACTATAACTGAATACACAAGTGAAGTCACTGCTGCAACCACTGAGAGGAATGCTGCTTTCTCTAGATTTGGACATTGAGATAGAATCACTTCAAATGCTCCAAACATTAACATGTACAAGTTTCCTGGTACCTCACATCTTGCACTTTGTCCCTTCCCATGGAAACCGGATTTTGTAAAATTCGAACATTGAATTTCCAACTACTAGATGAATCTAACAGATTAGACTATTCTGCCTTTTATACCATAATAACTATAATGGACAGATATATATCATTTGAAATTAAGATTCGATATTAGGCTTTTTGTTAAAATCATTGTTTTGGACGTCCACACCAGAGAATGACCGTAAATAATAGGACAAGTTGAAGGAACTTACGCCATATTAATAATGGTTGTAATTGTGTAGCCAATCATTGTACCCCATAAAATTGAGTATTGGATAATTCCACAAATTAGTACCTTAAAACCTCTATTTTTTCTACTTTATATCTTCAAAACTTATATATATATATATATATATATATATATATATATAATAAAAAAATTTGCCATATATATTATGTTAGTTAAATGTGTACACAAGGCATTGCCTAAAAAAAATATTTAAACATCTTAGACAAATAGATCAGATTAAATTGGAATTTAAAATAGTAGACCTAACTAGGTTTAAAGTTGATTCTCTTAATGTATACTGTACAGCCACGTGTTAATCAACCCAATATTTTGTCCTGCAAGAGATTTCATACAAATTCACAAGCTAAAAAAAAGTATTTACGTGTATGAATTTGTATGAAATCTCTTGCAGGACAAAATATTGGGTTAGGAGAACTTTATAACATGACAAGAGGGGCCTTGAAGGTGAAGACGCCGTTGGGCACCATAGCAAGAAGAGCAGGGGTGGATCTGGGGTTCTTGAAACAGCGGCGGAGGCTGAGGATCAGCTCCGCTGCCAAATATGAAAATTTTATGCTGGAATGTTCGGGGGTTGGGGAACCCTCGGACATTCAGAGCCTTGCGCGCCCGGGTGCGTGAGGATAAACCTGAGATGATTTTCCTTTCTGAAACTCGCTTGAATAGTTTTGGTGCTGGTAACATTAGGGTACATTTGGGTTTTGATGGTTGTTTTGTTGTGGATAGAGTTGGGACCGGGGGTGGCCTCATTCTGCTGTGGCAGAACTCAGTGGATGTGACAGTTCGCTCTTTCAACTGTGGTCACATTGATTGCATAGTCAGCGATGCTGATGGTCGCAGATGGAGATTTACAGGTTTTTATGGTGAACCGAAACAGTGGCTGCGGGAGCAATCCTGGGTGTTACTCCGTAGGCTGGCAGGGTTGGATAATCTCCCCTGGCTG
Source organism: Xanthoceras sorbifolium (assembly GCA_003430845.1). Classification (NCBI taxonomy): domain Eukaryota; kingdom Viridiplantae; phylum Streptophyta; class Magnoliopsida; order Sapindales; family Sapindaceae; genus Xanthoceras; species Xanthoceras sorbifolium. Next base: position 4,307,515 of record CM010617.1, on the reverse strand, counting down.
ATTGGAGGGGATTTCAATGAAATCTTGAGGGGTGCCGAAAAGGAGGGGGGTCTAGCTAGAATGGGTTCAGCGATGGATGGTTTTAGAGAGGCGGTGGATAGTTGTAACTTGTTGGATATGGGTTTTTCGGGGAACAAATTCACGTGGTGCAATAGACAGTTTGGTGGAAATGTTATCTGGGAACGGCTTGATAGGTGTTTTTGCAATATTGGGTGGAGAACTCTCTTTCCAGGGGCCGTTGTGGTTCATAGGGATTTCTCGGGATCGGATCATAGGGCCTTGGTGATTGAAAATATCTGTAAGCGGACTGTTAGTAGATGGGGGCCCAGGGGTGGAGGCTCTCGCTTTCATTTCGAACAGGCTTGGGCTGATGATCCTGAGTGCAGAGAGCTGATTCAGAAAGCTTGTGGATTGGGACTGGGATCCAACCACATGTCTACCTTGCAGAATTCTTTGATGGCAGTAGCAGTGAACCTGGGTGATTGGAATAGGAAAAAGAAGAAGGCTAGTTTGGCAGAGCTGCGGTCTCTTAAGGACGAGTTGGAAGCTCTCTACGGGAGGAGTCAGGATAGGGGCGTCATGGACAGAATTGTTTCTGTTGAGCAGCAAATTGATGGTATTTATGATCGCCTGGAGAAGTTTTGGAGACAGAGATCGCGTGCTATGTGGCTTAAAGATGGAGACCGTAATACACGGTTCTTCCATTCGAAAGCGACTCAGAGAAGGCGAAGGAATAAGATTGTGGGTCTGATGGGCGATGACGGTAGATGGAGGGATAAGATTGAAGAGATTGAGAGGGAGGTTGTGGATTTCTACAGTGATTTATTTACCTCTGGTGCTGAACACCCGGGCTCGATGGAGGAAGTTCTATCTTGCGTTGAGGGTAAGGTTTCAGAGGAGATGAATATGGGTCTGTCTAGGGTGTTCACGGGGGATGAGGTTCTTAGGGCCTTGAAACATATGGATCCTCTCAAAGCCCCGGGCCCAGATGGCCTTCCAGTTCTGTTCTTTCAGAAGTTTTGGGTAGAGGTCGGCCCTGGGGTGGTGAGGGCGGTGCTTTCCATTCTCAATGAAGGCGCTAGCTTTGGTTCTATGGGTGAGGCTCTGGTGGTGTTGATTCCTAAGGTCAAGAACCCTGTGCGTATAAACGAGTTTAGACCTATTAGCCTCTGCAACGTGGTGTACAAGTTAGTGGCAAAGGTGATGGCTAATAGATTGAAGGTAGTCCTTGATAAGGTTATCTCTCCCCAGCAGAGTGCTTTTGTTCCTGGGAGGCTAATATCAGACAACGTCCTGGTTGGGTTTGAATGTCTCCATTCTCTCAGAGGGAGGAGATCGGGTAAGGTTGGTCAGGTTGCTCTCAAGTTGGACATGCGAAAAGCTTATGATAGGGTTGAATGGAACTTCCTGCGGCAGATGATGGCGAAATTGGGTTTCTCTCCGGGGTGGATAGATAAGGTGATGTGCTGTGTCACCTCGGCTTCCTATTCGTTCCTCATTAATGGGGAGCCGAGAGGCTCCGTTAGACCTTCAAGGGGACTCAGACAGGGTTGTCCTCTTTCTCCGTACCTGTTTCTGTTGTGTGCGGAAGGCCTTTCAGCGATGCTGGCTCAGGCAGAGCATCGGGGCTCTTTACATGGTATCAGGGTTGCTAGGTCTGCCCCCCAGGTTTCTCATCTTCTTTTCGCCGATGATAGTCTGGTTTTTGTGAAGGCTGAGGAGGCCGACTGTCGCTGCCTGAAACATGTGCTGGATAGCTACGAAAGAGCTTCTGGGCAGGCGGTGAACTATGATAAGTCCGCTCTTAGTTTCAGTCCGAACACTCAGCTTTCGGTAAGGACCTTGGTGGGATCTTTGTTCAATATTGGGGAAGTTTCGTGCCACGACAAGTATCTTGGGCTCCCCTCGGCTATCAGTAAAAACAGGAGAAATGTGTTTGCGAATATTAAGGAAAAAGTGTGGCAAAAACTTCAGGGGTGGAAACACAAACTTCTTTCTGTAGGAGGTCGTGAAGTTCTTTTGAAGGCAGTTGTGCAAGCTGTCCCTACCTACGCAATGAACTGTTTCCGCCTCCCATCCTCCCTGTTGAAGGATATTCAAAGAATGATTGCAGATTTTTGGTGGGGTTGGAAGGGTGGTTCTCGCAAGATGCATTGGGTGGGGTGGAAGCACTTGTGTGTTCCTAAAGAGCGTGGAGGGCTAGGTTTCAGAGATGTAGAGGCCTTCAACCGTGCGATGCTAGCAAAGCAAGGGTGGAGGCTGCTGACTTCCCCCACATCTCTGGCTGCAAAGGTATTAAAGGCGAGGTATTTTCCCTCTTCCTCCTTTTTTGATTCGACTGTGGGTAACCATCCATCCTTCATTTGGAGGAGTATTTTGTGGGGTAGGGATGTGCTAAAATTGGGTACACGTTGGAGAGTGGGGAATGGATCAAACATCTTAGTGTATGAGGATCCTTGGATCCCGAGACCCTCTCTTTTTAAGGTATTTTCGCCTCGTGTGTTCCCAGCAGGGGCTAGTGTTGCGGGTTTGTTATCAGTTGGTGGTGTATGGAATGAAGAATTGGTCCGATGTTCTTTTCTTCCGGAAGAAGCTGAAATCATTTTGAGTATTCAGCTTAGCAGTGTTTCTTGCCAGGACTCTTTGTTGTGGCATTATGACAAGCGTGGTGAATTCACAGTTCGTAGTGCTTATAAGCTAGCGGCTGAAGCCTTTGGTAAAAACATTGGCTCATCCTCGGCTGGCCCGGATCCCTGGTGGAAGGCATTGTGGAGCCTCCATATTCCTAGCAAGGTAAAATTTTTTGGGTGGAAGGTTTGCAAAAATATCCTTCCTACTAGGGGTTGTTTAAAGAGTAGGAAGGTTCTTGAGCTTGATGCTTGTCCTTTATGTGGTGCTTGTTCTGAGTCTATTGATCATATTTTATGGAGCTGTGTGAAGGTGAATGTGTTATGGAAGGGCTGCCCTTTCTTTGATGGTCTGAACAAGCTGAAGGTGGGTGTGTTTGTGGATCGTTTGAGCTGGGTCGTTTCTGGGTTGGGAAAGGAGTCTGCTGCCATTTTTCTCCTTGCTGCCTGGTTTCTGTGGAGTTTGAGGAATCAGACCATTCACGGTGGTAAGGTTCTTCTTTCTCCATGTTTGTGGAGTAGGGCTTCTGCTTATTTTTCTGATTTCCAGAGTGCCACTACCTCCGGCCTTCCCATCAGCTCGACCCCCAAGCAATCGTGGTCTAGACCCCCTGATGGGGTTTTCAAGCTCAATGTGGATGCCTCGGTTGTTAGTGGTTTAGGATGTTATGGTGTGGGGCTAATCTTCAGGGATGACTCTGGTTTTCCTGTTCTTGTTAAATCGCAGTTATGCAGTGGCTCTATCTCGGTGGAGGTTGCAGAAGCTAGGGCTGTCCTTGAAGGGGTTTCCTTGGCAGTGGAGTTAGCTTTCTTCCCCCTTTCTATTGAGTCTGATTCCTTGAGTGTGGTGCAGCTTTGCAGGGGAGATTGGATCTCTCGAGGTGATGTTGGTCATGTTATCGGGAATATTTTGTCCCTGCTTAATAATAGGGCTGCAGCTTTTGCTTTTGTTCCTAGATGTAGTAACTCTATCGCGGATTTCTTAGCTAAAGAAGCTCTTAGGTTGAGAGCTTCCTTTCTCTGGAAAGACCTCTTTCCGAATTGGTTTGTTATTATGGCCCAGGCTGATGTTTTTCCAGCTTTTGTTTGAGTAAAGTTTGTTTCTCTTTTCAAAAAAAAAAAATAAATACAAGTGTTAACCAACTCAATATTTTGTAATCTAAGAGCACCCACAGTGCAATATAAATCAGACTCATCCAACTAAGCCCACTTAAACGTAGGTCTAGTAATCTCCATAATGGAACTTGTTGTTCAAACCCCATTAATGGGGTCTACAGATTTGGACCCAAATTGGGTTCCAAATATGAACCTCATTTGGGTCTTAAATAATTATTGAGCTAATGATTGAGCGTGTATATATATTATTTTAATTATAATATATAATTATAAATTTAAATAATTATATATAATAAAAAAATTATATATATATATATTATATTTTAATAAAAAGTCATGATTGTTAGAAAAAAAAAGTTGAAAAGTAAATCTAATTAAAATTTTCATTTTAGTTGCCTTATGGGAAAAAGTGACTTATTAAAAAATGATCCAAATGGAAACACATTTTTTAAAAATGAGATCTAAAATTGGTGATATGGTATATAATGGATCTTATTATTTGAGTCTTGCATTGTGGATGTTTTAAAAGATTTCATACAAATTTGCAAGCCGAAAAAAGTACCTAAAAGTGCTCTCACAGCATCCATGTAAGTGTAGTTTCTTCTTCCACTAACAGGGTTAGGAGTTCTGTAGCATTCACATAAAAGAATGGCTGTGTAACATGTAATGAATGCAAAACTAATGTTCACCAATGGTCCAAGAATCCAACCCAACTGAGCCATACTCCACGGCAGTGCCAATACCCCAGAACCAATCGAAGCCGTGAAAGTGTGGGCAACTCCCATCCACAGAGTCCCTAAAATCGAAATAAACAATAGATTGCGTTAACATGTGTCTTTATTAATAATTTAAAAATTAAACTCATATTCGTTCTTTACAAGACATGCAAATATGCATCTAACGATATATTACTGAAACAGTACTTCTTCTTGATGTATTGGAAAAGTAGTAATAACCAATCAGTGGAGACACCAAAACAAGACTATTAATTAATGACCAAAATCTACCATCAATAAGAACATTTAATGTAGAAAATCTGTTTCTCTACAAATCTAAAATGCATCCAGAAACTGCCCAGTATGGCGCAGTAATAAAGAAATTTATTCATCTTAGTAATATTTCAGGTTCGAGTCACCACTACACTATATACATATGGTATGTAAAAAAAAGTGCATCAAGAAAAATGAATTGACAATTCAACTATACCAAAAAGAACAAGTTAATAAGATACAAAGGATAGAATTTCTAAACGTAAAATCTTAACTATAGTATTTAAGGCATAGTTTGATAGAATATATAATACGTTACCAGTTCTCATGCGTCCATCGTCTGATCCATCCATTTCACCAACTTTAGAGAGACAGATAGAGAGAGAAAGAGAGAAAAGAAAGTGCATGCAAGAAAGCAAATTGAAAAGAGAGTTGTACAAAAGAATACAAAAAAGAAGATGATAGATATCAGCTTTCTGATGAGCAATATAGGGAGATTCTCAGTGGACCATCTTACACGCGTTTAGAGGTTGCAGAACCGCCTAGCTAGCGAAGCAGCTGGCTAGCTCTAATATATATATATATATATATATATAAATGGTGGGGGTCTATCAATAAATCATGGTGACTCCTTCCATGTGATCACCCTGCATTGATTCGATTGTCTATTGGTTACTGGGACTTGGTGTTGCTTGCATCAGTATTGCTTCATCATTGCTAAGTGCCCAAATTTGGGATGAGAAAATTTTGAGTGCACTAGCTGTTTTGACAGCCGAAAATATGATACGTGGTAGTGTAAAGTGATATATGTGGTTTTTTTTTTTTTTTTTAATAGGTTACATTTTTAGTAGTTGGGTACACTATTCAGTACTGTATCCGGTGTACTTAAAATTTTCTCTCATGCAGGACTGTAGTATATATACTCGTTTAGTTTTACAAAAGCTTTACTATTGAAAAATTTACTCATAAAAAATTTACTTGAAATATCATTTCGATTCTCAAACATGGGTGGAGACAATGAGGAAGTTTTTAAAATATTTAAATCTATAATAATTATAAGAAATAAATAATAAAAAAGCCCTAATGATGAATTTGTTATTTTACATACAACCTAATATTTTTATTTTCTTTTGAATTTTTTGTTTTAATTTTTCAGATCAGATGGTTAATTACCGGAACTTACTGATATTAAACCCTACTAGTACGGCTCGGCAAGTTCTGAACTTTTATGGCTTGAAGAGTTTGTAAGGCTCCAACCACTAAATCAAGTGATCTTTAGTAAAAAAAAAATTATTGATCAGTAATATTTATTAATGTGTTATCTTATTATTATTTGAAAAATACAAATTTCTTAGTTATGAAATGTTTTTTGTTTATCCTTGTTTTTTCTATTGGGGCTGAGGTCAAGTTAGGGTCTGTCGATAAGGGGAAATGCACAACCATTTAACTAAAATTTCATGTGCTTTTTTGTACATTTAATAATCTTTTTTTTTTCTTTTTTTTGAGAAATTTTAATTAAAAAAATTTAAAGGGTAAAACTACATATGTCCCTCTCATTAGGTATATTATTATTTTTATTTTGTGGAAGGAGCTTTTAAATGACAGTCAAACAACCAATTACCTTTTCATTTTTGTTTTCTAATAACTCTTCCCTTAGAAACTCTATTTTAGAATTAATTTTTTTTTTTAAAAAAAAAAAACCTCTATTTGGAAAAATCATACCAACAATGTATTATTAGTTTATTGCTGGCAAATTCGGATTCCACTCTAGTTTAGTTTTATCTGAACTTTTTCTAATCTAATGACGCTTAAGCATACAAAAAATTATATGGTCAAATTTTATTTTATTTTTCTCTTCTAAAGTCACGCGATTCGTCCAAACTCAAATATCTAATTATCTCTCACTAATTAGCTAGGAAGTTCTTCAACCTCTTAATGACCTAATTAAATTTCTCCTCTATTTTTCCTTTAAAATTCTGTTTTACATTACTAATAATCTCTCTATCATTCTTTTATGTCAATTATAATTTTAAAAAATTACTAGATCCAATAAATTTATCTTTCACACCAACTCTTTAATACATTGGTGGAGGTTTCAAGTCTTACCGTAGCTAGTTTAATTCTCTTTATCTTGTTAAATTAGCTCTCCCAACCCGAATCATACATGTAATACTTAATTTAAATACGGGTTCCATGTCAGCCCTCAAAAAAGAGTTCAATTTTCAACTGCTACATTTTGTTATGATAAATTATAAATTCTGAAGAAATAAATCAAGATATGTGCAACTCATGAGAATATCATGGGGTGCACATTCATATATACCTCACTGTGATATCTTGTCATGTGACCAAATTTGCTACATCGTACACGATAAGATTACAATAGGAGATGCGTGGTGTAATCCGCTGTATGCAAGTTTTTTCTTTCCGCGACCTAGAGCAAATCAATATGAAATAGCTTTGCATGCTTGCGATGCTCTAAAATATCAGCAATTGAACCCACAGTAGCAATGAGTGTCACAACCAAGCAAACCAACCCCAAAACTTGGAAGCTTATCCAAGTAGAGCTTCCTCTCTTGACCTTCGCTTGAACACTGTACATGGTCAGCGGAAAGTACACCGTTAATGGCCAGAAACTGATGGCGCCGATGAAGCCAAGAACTGCGGTGAAGAACGGGAAAATCATTGCGACTAGGGTTGTGAACATAACGAAGATTGAGCGCAGGAGAAGCCGTCCTAGCGTGAAGTGAATGGTTATAAATCTGAATTTTATGGTGTGAATTCTGTTGAGAAATGATGTTGGCCATTTTGATCCAAGCCATCTTTCATGGACAGCAAAAATTGGTTGAGCATACACCTGAGAAGATCACGAAGTAATAATATTTGATAGAGAAATCGAAAACAAATACGTTCGCATTCAATTAATACTTAAAAAGAATCCTAATTTTTGAAACTACTATATATTTTCGGATCACGAATTCGAACAGAGAAAGAGAGAGTACCTGATAAGCTCCAATCAAATGTATAATCACAGCAAGGTTGGCAACGTCAACAAGCCAGACTAGATTATAGAATCCAGAGAGAATATTTCCAGGGACTTCATTGCCAAAGGCACCATAGCCAGTGCATGCCATAAAAATGTAAAACAATGCAGTTCCTCCAACTGAACACAAGGTCACTTTCTTCATCACTTTGTTTTCTGGTGGGGGTGACTTCAATGTATCCTTCAAACATGTTTAAACATTCACAAAATCACTACTTATTAATTGCAAAACTAAAAACTAATATTTCGATAACGCAAGAAATATCATTGACTTTCTCTGAGTCCACTAGTATTTAATCGAAAACACATGGAATGTCAATGGAACTAGCTTCTTCAAGAACACATGAGAGAGAAAATTTTTACGAAAAACCTGGATTTCGAGTAGGAGGGTGATGTAATTAAAGGCGAAAGCCAAGTTTCCAAAAGCTTGAAAAGCATGAAAAATCTTGGTGGAAGAAGCCATGCCCGGTTGATGAGCCACCATAAAACTTCCTTTGAAGTCAAAATTTGATGAGATCAATTTTGCAGTGGATAGACCAATTGCTATACATGAGTACACAAGTGAACACGCTGCTGCAACCACTGATAGGAATGCTGCTTTCTCTAGATTTGGACATTGAGATAGAATCACTTCAAATGCTCCAAACATTAACATGTACAAGTTTCCTGGTACCTCGCATGTTGCCCTTTGTCCCTTCTCATGGAAACAAGTTGATCTCTTCAATGCCCTGTTTAATTTTTAAACATCAATATATACGTACATATAAAGACTATGTACAATCGATCGCACAAGGATCTGATATATACTTGTATGTGTACGCGCACGTTGAAATTCTATAGCGGAAATGTCGACCTTGAATTTTCAGAGTTAGATGAATTAACATATTACACATTATTTTGCCTTTTGTACATCAACTAAAAAGGACGAATATATATCATCTAAAATTGAGATTTGGCATCAGAATATTTGCTAAAATCCTTTTGGACATCCACACCAGTGAAGGACCATATAAAAACTAATTTAAGAAAAATTCAATTTTGAGAAAGTCAATGGACTCTGTTGAAATTTGAATTTTTCTTATAAAAACTATGAAAATTTTCTTAAATTTTCTAATTTTTTCATTCTTGCCCCCATAATGTTTTATTTAAATATTACGGCCCTCTAAATAAAAAATGTTGGCTCTGCTCCTGCATATATATGATAATACAAGTTGAAGGAACTTACGCCATACTAATGGCAGTTGTAATTGTGTAGCCGATCATCGAACCCCATAAATTTGAGTATTGAATAATACCACAAATCAGTACATTCCTTGGACCTACAGGAGTTAATTTCAAGAATTTAGTACTATTTTCAAAACCTATTTTATACTTTATATAAAAACATAAAACACAACAAGTGTTAAAATTTAACATAGTATTAGAACCTTCAATAAATGTTATTATATTTTGTCAAACGGTAACTCAAAAATAAATAAATAAAATGAAAATTGATGGCCAATCAAAAGTTAACCAGAGCTCAAATGTGAGGAGAAGTGTTACAGAACCCATTTGTGAAACTAAAAGAAGATGTAATGAAGCCCGCAATGAAAAAAACTATAAAGCAAGAGAATGGTATACATATATACTTCTAATAAACACGTAAAAAAAATATCCTAAGTGTAGAAATCAATATAGTATCAAAGTCTATGACAACTGAGCTCACATATGAGAGAGAGTATTAGAAAAACCCATATGTGAAGCTAGAGATAAAGAGAGTGAATTTTATATTGAAAACATACCAGCCAAGAGAAGGATATATTAATGGATGCTACAAACCAATAGTCTAATCATTTAGGTTGTAAGAATATTCACTAATATATGTACAACTTCTCATACACACACATTAACAAATTCAAAATTATAACCTATAAAAAATACATTCAATATTATATTTGAATTACAAGATTTCAATATCTTAAAATTAAAGTCTGAAAAACTTATCAAAAAGAAAAAAAGAAAAAAAAATTGAATCTATAAGTTGTTTACACTATGTAAAACATATATACTTGCTTACTGAAAATTATCAAACCGAATATTCTTTCCTATTTCATAAATTCATCTTCCAAAAATAACTTTATGAAATCAACTAGTACATGGTAATATTACCGAGACAATAAGTGACCATTAATTATCCGGTACAACAAACGCACCATTAGTGTTCTAATTTGTTCAGTACGGTGCACGAAACGTATCTATTTTAAAGTCTGATTCTCTTAACGTGGATTCAAATGACATTTTAAAGTTAAAAAAGAGTACCTAAAAGTGCCCTCACGGCACCCATGTAAGTGCAGTTTCTTCTTCCATTTACTGGATCAGGAGTTCTATAGCAATCGCTGACTAAAGTGGCTGTGTAAAATGTAATGACTGCAAAACTAGCGAGCACAAATAGCCCAAGAATCCAACCCAACTGAGCAACACACCACGGCAGTGCCAATATTCCAGACCCAATTGTAGCCGTAAAGGCATGGGCGACTCCCGTCCATAGAGTCCCTGAAAAAATTGAAATAAAACGAAGGATTGTATTAACACGTACCATATCAATAATTTAAAAAATTAAACTTATAATTTATTCTTTCAAAATATTATGTTTTAATAATTAAATATCTAATATTAATGAGTGATTTTCATAATATATAGTAGTATATCTACAGGGAAGAGTATTAATGACCATTGACCAACCAGTGGAGAGACCAAAATAAGACAATTATTATAATTAATTACTAAAATCTACCATAAAATGAACATTCAATGCAGAAAATTATATATGCTTTTCTCTCTGTCTCTCTACAAATCTAAAATGCTTGCGAAAAGATTATCTTTTAAACTATCTCAGAATCAAGAACAAGATCATAAAACAAAGAGAATATGAATTTCTTGCCTTGCTAATTATGTAATTTTATGGGAACCATCCAACGGTTGAGTTTTTGAGACTATTCGATTTTCTAATAACTTTATCGGAACCATCCAACGTTTGGTCATAAGAACCATTAGATTGCGTTCAATTGCATAAACGTAATCCAGAGTAACCAATAACTTGTCTCGATCGATAACATTAGCGTGCCGAGATAAGTTAAATTACACGCATGCAAGCTCAAATACCATGGCCTTTCCTTTTTTTTTTTTTTTTTTTTTTCATGAAAACAAACAAACAAACAAACATTTTTTAAACTGATCAAAAACTCACCAGTTCTCATGCGTCCATCGTCAGCTACATCCATTTCACCAACTTTTGAGAGAGAGAGAGAGAGAGTTTCCAAGAGAATTCAAAAAGAAGATGAGAGAGGTTTTTGAGCATATATAGGCAGTGGACCCTCTTGCACACATTTACAGGTCACAGAAACTACTACCTATTAAGTACAATGTTTATCGTTGAGAGATTTAATCTGGTGTAAGAGGACACAGTCATTGTATAGTGGGGGTCAAGCAAATCATGACCCATCAATGTGATGAGTTTGATTTGGAATGATCAAAAGAAAATTGGTTGGATTGTGTATTTGGTGATTTCCATAATTCCATCTATGGCAAGTACAGATATTGCGATTGTGTCTACTTCCTGGAATTAGTTAACAGGAAATGTAGTTGGTTCAGGTCATTAATGGTGCGTTATCATTTTCAAGGTACCCAAGACCAAGAGTTGACATTGCAGGAGTCTGTTGCTGCAGCTCCTGTATACATGACTCCTTGACAAAGTAAGAAAACGACACAAAATTAGCGGATTGGGCTAATATCGACCCGATAGGTTAAATTCATTAAATAGATGGGCCATGTTTAGGTTAAGCTTCTTCCGTATCTCATTTTTTACACGATTGTTTTCGATACAAGAGTTTTTATTTGAAATAATTGTGTTAACTTTTCATGTAATTTTAAGTGTATATTTATAAACTTAAAGCTGTGACTTGTTAAATTTGTGAATTAACATTCATCTTTTCATTTACATTCAATCTAAAAGAGCAGGGATATGGGTACATGTACACGAGTTAAAAATAGATGAACACCCTTGAATTAAAAACAAATAGGTGGTTAAGATGTTGAAATAACAAATTTAAATAATAAAAAAGTAAGTTAATATAGTATGACTCATAAAAAAAAAAGGGGCAAAAATCAATCTGGTCTCTAACTTTTTGATCGATGTTTGTATTTTTAGCTCGCATGGTCCCTAACTTTTTAAAAATCTATCAATTTAGTCATTTGACCAAATTTTTGACAGTCAAACATAACAAAATATATACATTGACCATTTTACCCTTAACTTTAAATGATTAAATTAAAATTACGATTTTACCCTCTATTTTTTAAAATTTAACAAATTAATCTTAACTTGTGTATCCAATAAGAATCTAACATGTGTCTAGAAAAAATTAAAACTATAAAATAAACAAAATTTATAAGAAAAATCTTTAAATATAAAAAATACATAACTAATACTAAAATTAAAAATCTTTAAAATATAAAAAGAAAATTACAATAATTACTAATTTATAATAATTTAATAATTTAGAATAACTCTTCAAATTAATATTATAATATTAAAATAAATTTTATATATAAAAATAAATTATAATAAATTAAAATATAAAAATAAAATAAATTATTAAAATAATAAAAAAATTATTTTTTTAAAATGTTAGGAGAGGAGATAATATTATTTTTAAAAAAATTATAAACTTTTAATTATTATTTTAAAAAATAAAGAAATTATTAAAACTAATTTTTAATTATTTTTTAAAAAAAATTCTATTTTTTTATTTTTTTCTATTTTAAATTTTTATTATTTTATTTTTATTTAATAATTTTTTATTTATTTTGTAACTTTAATTTTTATTTTTGTATCTAAAGACTGAAATACCCCTAACATCATTAAGTTTAACTAACTGTTGACTAACGGAAGGACTAAATTAATGAATTTTTAAAAAGTTAGGGACTACGCGAGCTAAAAATATAAACATCGGTCAAAAAATAATATTTTAAAAAAAGTTAAGGTCTAGAATGATTTTTACCCTAAAAAAAGGATATTCTAGTCAATTGAACTTATACAATTAAGTAAAAAGTGTTTAATTATTTAAAATAACTGGTTAATTGAGTTATAACCGATAAAAGTTTTTAGTCATGTTCAGGTTGACCAAAAATAAAGGAATCTTATTGAGATTTATACAAACACGACATAATAACTTAAATTGTCACCCCTAGTCCCATGGGGAAACCGATTTTAGCATTACATCCATTATAATTAAATGTTAAATTTGAGATGTCATATTTAAAAATTGTACATTTATTGTGATATTAAGGTGTAAAATTAAATGTAAATTGAATAAATTCTATGTTATTTAAGGTGAAATATATAATCATAGGATTGATCTTCGTACTGTGGTCAAAGAACCATTACAAATCCGACAAATTTAAGGTTGATCAAGTAGGAAGTGTCTCACACCCACGTTAATGAGATTGTGTTTAAATCATATCATTAATTAATAAGAATATAATTGGATTTGTTATAGATTTTATTATTAGATGATAATGGTATTATGTACCCAATCAATTCTATTTTTTAACCTTTTAAATAACAAAATAATATTGAAATCGAATGCCTTGAAAGTTGAAAATAAGACCACAAGTGAAGCTTCAATTGAATGTGGAGTCAAAAAACCTGAAAATGTGGTCCAACATATACTGTATACTGTTTAAATGGTGGAGGGTGGATTTGTAAAGAATACTGACATCTTTATTGTCGGAGATCATTATTAAAACCAATAAATTTGCAAAATTCCATATATTTAGCAGATTTGAAAAATGTGCTTTTAGAGATCCCTAATTTTTTTTTTTTTTTAAGGGAGAGATCCCTAAATTTAAACATGTCTTCCTCCTCTAAATCATTAGATTAATTATATTTAACTTTTAAAAAGATAAAAAAATACATCTATAGAACTGAAAATTTTGAAATAATAAAATGATGAGTTTTCCTAAAAAAAAACTTGTAATGGAAAACTTTGTAAAAAAATAAAAATAAAATATATTTATTAAAAATTGGAAGTAATCTTCATTTGTAGTGGAAGTAGAGCCTTCTAGCATCCTCAGACTTGGATATCTCCACCATGAAGAAAAAGTTATAGGTACATCTAATGTTACTTGCATCTTTCATTTAAATCACGTCAAAGGATATTAATAATCAATCATACTCATACTTATGTCGCATGATAGTAATTGGAATGGAAAATAGCACTAAACTTTCACTTCTCGACCTTGTCCACACAGCCTGGAGGCCTACTTCTCCTTCTGTGGCCAAAGTACATCTTTTTTTTTAAAAAAAAATATTATAATTAATTTAGAATTTAAAGAATAAAATACGAGTCAAACCCATAACTTTAATAGTGTAGTTGTGAGAGGCATATCACTGGATCAACCTTATCTAATTCATTCCTTCTCTTAACACACAGTATTTGGTAAAACAATTATCCTAAACATCCTATGTCTAAACTTAGTGACTTGTCATTTTGACAAATAAATATTGTATTAACTATTATTTATCTTAGTTGTTACATGTTATATGATTTAAATTGTCACATTAGGCATTTGAATTATGAATCCCTCTTGTAAAAATTGACCTTTTTTTTGGATCATTCCATTACTATAAAAGGAAAAAAAAAAGAAGAAAAAAGGACACATTTACAGGTCACAGAAACTATTACCTATTAAGTACAATATTTATGCACATCCACTCATAACTCAAGTAGTTAGTGCACCTCCCTCCCACCTCAGTGGTGAGGGTTCAATTCCCACCATGCACATTTACCAGCATGTGTGGATAGTTTTCTCCACTTATTATGAGAGTAGATATCTCCCATTATAGAAGTATATATCCGGGCCACACATTTAATTATTGATCTCAGTAGACCCGGCAATTATTAATATTATAATTATACCCCTTCAAAAAAAATTAAGTACAATGTTTATGGTTGAGAGATTTGATCTGGTGTAAGAGGACACAGTCATTGTATAGTGGGTGTCAAGCAAATCATGACCCTTCAATGTGATGAGTTTGATTTGGAATGATCAAAAGAAAATTAGTTGGATTGTGCATTTGGTGATCTACTTCCTCGAATTAGTTAACAGGAAATGTAGTTGGTTCAGGTCATGGTCATTAATTGTGTGTTATCATTTTCAAGGTACCTAAGACCAAGACTTGACATTGCATGAGTATGTTGATGTAGCTCCTGTATACATGACTCCTTGACAAAGTAAGAAAACGGCATAAAATTAGTGGATTAGATTAAGATCGACCCTACACGTTAAATCTGTTAAATAAATGGGTTATATTTAGGTTAAACTTCTTATATATCTTATTTTTTGACACAATTGTTTTCGATACAAGAGTTTTTATTGAAATAATTGCGTTAACTTTTCTGTAATTTTAAGTGTATATTTATAAACTTAAATTTGTGAATTAACATTCAATCCAAGAGTGGGGATGTTTACACGTACATGAGTTAAAAGTAGATGAAAACCTTTGAATTAAAAATAAATAGATGGTTAAAATATTGAAATCATAAATTTAAATAATAAAAAAAATTAAGTTAATATAGTATATGACTCGTAAAAATATTGGGTACTCTAGTCTATTGAATTTATACAATTAAGTTAAAAGTACTTAAATTATTTAAAATAACAAGTTAATTAAGTTGTAACGGATAAAAAATTTTAGTCATATTTAGGTTGATCAAAAAAATAAAGGGGTCATATTGATATTTATACAAACACAACACAATAAATCAAATTATCACCCCTTGGTCCCATTAGGGGAAGCGATTTTACGTTACGTGCATATAATTAAATGTTAAATTTGAGATGTCATATTAAAAATCGAGAGGGATCAAGGAACTCAATTTTTGACTCAATTTTGTAGCCATTGGATCTCTTAAATTTGAATGACTATAATTTAATAAATTTTTTTTCTTTTTTTCTTTTTTTCCTCTCTCCATTATTAATTTATTTTATTTTATCTTTCCTCTTTTTTAGATTTTCTTTCCTAAAATAAAATCAATTGGATTTTATTTCTCTTTCCTACAATTTCTTCCTTAACTCTATTTTTTTTTCTGGAAACAATATTGAATTAAATTATGAAAAATTTGTTATCGTATTGAACTCATTTTATTTAAGTTAATATGATTTTTTCTCTAAATTTCAGAAAATGAAGAAACACTAGAGATTGACCATAACATGGAAAGTTGTGATGAGTATTAAGGTGTGTTTTAGATTTAATTGAAATTATACTTTATCATTTATTTCTTTTTGTTTGAATATAATCTAATGCAATTTTTTTTTTAAGGATAACAAAGCATTGGAGAATGTAGGAGCTAACTTTGGGATTGATAAACATATGGAGTGATAAATTCTATATTTATATATGTTTGCGGTTACCTTTCTTCATCACAACAATGTAATCATATTGCTCCATATGACATAATTTTTTTTATTTTTTATTTTTTTGTTGACGTTAGGTAAACTCTAATATCAACCAAAAATCCAAATTGTTTTGTATTAGAATACATTACTCCAAATTATTTTAATATATCTTCACACATTATTTTTTAATTCTATATTATTATGTATCTTCCTCAAGACTATTTATATGAATTCAGATTTATATATATTTATAGATAAAGAGAGCAATTATTGTTACAGGAAACAAGGCTACCACATTGTTTAAAATACTATCATGTAAATGGTGGAATTTTTTTTTTACTAGGTGAGTATTTGATAATGGTGGAAGAAAAAAAATAATAAAGTTAAAGGAAGAAATAGTAGGGAAGAGAAATATAAGCCAATTGATTATATTTTAGGAAATAAAATTTAAGAAAGAGGAAAAAGAAAATAAAATTAATTAATGATGGAGAGAGGAAAAAAAAGAAATAAATAAAATAAATTTACTAAATCCTAACCATCTAAATCTAAGAGATCCAATAGCTACAAAATTAAGTCAAAAATTGAGTCCCCTTATCCCTCCCGTTTAAAAATTGTACACTTATTGTGATATTAACATGTGAAATTAAATGTGTAATTGAATAAATTCTATGTTATTTAAGGTTAAATGTATAATCATAGGATTGATATCTGTATTTTGCGGTCAAAGAACCATTACAAATCCGACAAAGTTTAAGGTTGATCAAGTAGGAAGTTTCTCACACCCACGGTAATGAGATTATGAGTTTAAACCATATCATTAATTAATAAGGATATAATGGATTTGTTATAGATTTTATTATTAGATTATAATGGTATTATGTAATCAATTCTATTTTTAACCTTTGAAATAACAAAATAATATTGAAATCGAATGCCTTGAAAGTTGAAAAATAAGACCAAAAGTGAAGCTTCAATTGAATATGGAGTCATAAAACCTGCAAATGTGGTCCAACATATAGTACTGTTTTAATGATGAGGGTGGATTTGTAAAGAATAGGGACATCTTTATTATCGGAGATAATTATTAAAACCAATAAATTTGTAAAATACCATATATTTAGCAGATTTGAAAAATGTTCTTTTAGAGATCCCTAAATTTAAAGACGCGTTATATAAGTTGTTAAATATATATATATATATATATATATATACACACACCTCAAAATCCTTTGTTAGTAGTGTTCATTCTCTCAATCATAAGAAATTATAGGACAAATTATAGTCAACCTACTTAAAGTTTATCCTTTTACAGATAAAAATAACTTTATGAAAAATTGACAGCGAACTCCCCTATTATCACCGTTGATTGTTAAATATGATTATTTACCGTTTTAAAAATGTAGAAAGACCAAAATTCCCTAATTAAAAAACTAAAATAAAAAAGGACAAATTACAGCAAACCTATCTGAGGTTTAGCTTTTTACAGGCGAAATCAACTTATTAAAAAAATAACAGTTAACTCATTTGCCATTAATGTTAACCGTTAAAGATGACCGTTGACCGTTTTAAAAGTGTAAAAGGACCAAAATACCCCTAATTAAAAAATTAAAAATAAAAAAAACTGAAATAATTTTTTTTCTATTTTAAAATAAATTAAAATGACTAAAATACCCTTAAAATAGCTGACTTTGACGGTTAACTAACGACAGGGGAATTAACTATTAATTTTTTAATAAGTTGATTCCGCCTGTAAAAAGTCAAACCCTAAGTAGATTGGCAGTAATTTATCCCAATTTAAATGGCACTATAACCATTATGCCCTTTAGGGTCAACTGTTAGCACCTGACAGTCAACGTTAACGGCATGGAGGTTCTTTATCAATTTTTCATAAAGTTATTTTCGTCTGTAAAATAACAAACTCCTAATAGGTTAGCTGTAATTTATCCCAAATTATATTTGACTTTTAAAATGATAAAAATACCTTTCTAAAACTGAATTTTTAAAATAACAAAAGAATTAATAAAATGATGAGTTTTCTTTAAAAAATTGTAATGGAAAACTTTTTAGAAAAAAAAAAGAAAAAATTAAAAATATATATTTATTAAAAATTGGAAGCAATCTTCAATTGTGGTGGAAGTACAGCCTTCTAGCATCCTCCGACTTGGATATCTTGACCATGAAGAAAAAGTTATAGGTGTATCTAGGGACGTAGCCAGGAACATAAATTAAGGTGAGTTACTATATGATGAGTCATACTCCTTAAAATATATTATATAAACGGTAAATACATCATTTTAATTAGAAGAAAAGACAAAAATAAAGTACCAAATAAATATATAATGCAAACACAACAAAAAACTACTTAAGTCGTATCTTACAATTCTTTAAAATATTAAACTTATCAATTACAAAATCTCAATCAATAGCATCAGCAATCTATCTTTCAATATCTATAATTATAGAGTTTGCTAGAAACTCTTGCTCCATTTTTTTGCGAAGCAATGTCTTAATAAGTTTAATTGCTGAAATACTTATTTCTGGGGTTCGTCTGGTTCAAACCCAATTCGAGTGGGGTTCGACAAACTCAAACTCTATTTTTTAAAAAACAAAATTATTATTATTTTTCAGCAAACAATATTAGAATAAAATAACCAATTAAATAATTAAAATAAAATAAACTACTAAATAATTAAAAAAAAAACACTTACAGAGACAAATGAATGGTTGATCGAACACAAACAAAAAGCACAATTGTTGTGAATCGTGAATTGTGAAGAGAAGAAAAAAGAAATAAGGAAAGCAAATGTAAAGATTGTGAATTGTGAGTTGTGAAGAGAAGGAAATATATATATATATATATATATATATATATATATATATATATATATATATATATATCTACTAAGGCCATCTCCAATGGTTCTCTATTTTTTTTTTTTATCAAAATGGAGATTCAAAATGAAATATTCTAAAAATATTTCATCTTTATAAATTCATAACTCCAACCATTCTCCATTTTACCATCTCTAAATAATAAAATATTATTATTTTTTTACTTTATAAATTATTTTTTTCTAACTTTCTCTTAATTTACTTATATAATAATTTACTCGCATAATATATTTACACCTAACTATTTTACATGTAACAATATTAATATAAATTTTTTAATAATTTATTCTTTTATCTACCTAATTTATAGATGTTAATATAATTATTTTTAGTTTACAAAATCATTTTCAGTTAATTATTATATTAAATGGTAATTATATATATATATATATATATATATATATATATATATATATATACTGAAGCTTTGAAATAATTTATTTTTATATAAAATAATTATTAGGTTATTGATTAATAAATGGATGTGATAATTAAAAATTTTAAAAATAATCAAAATATAGTCAATATTATACTCATTTAAAAGATGTCAATAAAATATTTCTAATGATATAATTTTTATGCTAATTACATTTATAAATAAAATGGAGATTATAATTTTGGTCCCTAACTTTTGGGGAATTATCAATTTTTTAAAGCAGTTTTGGTTAATGGTATCTTTGAACCCTAACTTTTAGTAAATGTATCAATTTGGTCCCTCTGACCAAATTTTTGCTAATTAAACTTAACAAAATTGGTAAAAATATTGTTTTGCCCTTGACTCTATTTAAATAAGTTAAAATTATAATTTTAACCTCAAATTTTAAAAAGGAATATTAATAATTAGAAATATAGTATGGTCATTTAAGATTAATTTTAATTAAAAATTAAAAATATTTAAATGTCTTTAAAAAATATATTTTCTTTAATTTATTTTTTTTATTTAAAAAAACAAACAAAAAAAAACTAGAACTTGAAGTTGAAGTTGAAGATGAAGAACAGAAAAAAAAAAAAAAAAAAATTGACCTAGGTTCAAAGAAAAAAAATTTTTGAGCTGGGTTCCTCTTCGAACCCAGCTCTAACTCTTTTTTTTTTTTTTTTTTGAGATCTAGATACGATTGGATCTCCACCAAAAATATCATTTTTTTTAAATAGTAAAAAAATATTAAATTGAAAAAAATTAAGTTTTACAATGTTAATTTTTTTTAAAAAAAATTCGATATAATCTCCATCGTCCATCAATTAGATGGACTATGGAGATTTTCATTTATTGTTTTTTATTAATTTTTTAATTTAATTATTTTTTAATTAGGGATAGGTTAAAATATAAAAATACCCCTAGAACTGTTAAGTTTGACTAACAGTTGACTAAGAGAATGACTAAATTGATACATTTCCTAAAAGTTAGGGTCCAAAAATACCATTAACCATAACTGGTTTAAAAAATTGATAGTTCCCTAAAAGTTAAAGATCAAAATGATAATCCCCCTAAATAAAAAGTTATAATAAGTTAATTGAGTTTAGTTAAAAATTTAAAAAGGATATGAGATGAATGAAATTTATTTAAAGAATGGATGGAAGGGTAATAGTGAAATATATAATGTTGAAAAAGTAATGGAGATTGGAATAGTGGATCTCCAAATTGAGAGATCCATTTGTTAATCTCCATTTGATATATTTTTGGAACACCAATATGGAGCATGGTTGAAAATGTTTTATTCTCCAATTTGGAAATATAAAGAACCATTAGAGATGGCCTAATAGGAACGTATGAGCAGTGAGTTAATGATGTTGTAAATTAAGCCTTCTAAAAATAAAAACATTAATTGAGCAGTTAATAATGTTATAAATTGAACCTTCATAAAATAAAAATATTAACTTAATGAGATCCACCATCAATCTCCATGTGGATGGTGGAAGTATGGATCTCCACTGTTGTTTTTAAAATAAATCTCTATCTTCCACCTATGAATGGATGTTAGAGACTTAAGTTTATTTAATTCTATTTATAATATTTTAAATAAATCTTCACCGTCTATCTCAGATGATATGGGCGTTGGAGATCTTAATTTTTTTTTTCTTTTATTTTTTAAAAAATAAATTTTCACCGTTAATATTATTTAAAATGGTCGGTGAATATCTTAAGTTTTTATTAAAAAATAAAATAAAATGATCAAAATAATCTTAATATTGTTCACTTTTAACTTTGATTAACACGGACTAACGGTAGGAGATTAGCTGTCAATTTCTTAATTAGTTAATTTAATCTGTAATTAAATAGACGTTAGGGATGTTTTGTAATTTGTCCTATTATTATTTTATATATATATATATATATATCTTCTAAAATATATAAATAAAATAAAATAAGACCAAAAAAAAAAAAAAAAAAACCACAAGGAGGAGGACGAAGAGACCGAGAGACCAGAAAAATGGCGGTCGCTACAAGCACTGTAAATATGACTATGAATGTGATAGCCAAGCCTCTCTCTCCTCCTCCTTCTTCTTCAAGCAACCCAAAACATGTTCTTTCTGCTCAGCTATCCTCTGCTTCGAGCAAGCAGAGCTATGCTGTGTCTCTTCGTCTGGACCGAACCCTACACGGCGGCCGGCTCCCGGAGGCACCCAAAACCGCGAATTTCAGGGTAAGAAGTTTCTGGTTTTGGCTTTGGTAGGTGGGTTTTTATGTATTTGGCTGTTTAATGGCCATTTGTTTGGTTTGCATTTGATGTGGTTGAGTGTTGATTTTACATGTGTTGGGTGGGGTTGTTTTCGAACAGGTTGTGGCGTCGCCGACGGTGGAGCCTTTGAAGATAATGATATCAGGAGCTCCGGCTTCCGGTAAAGGTACTCAATGTGAGCTCATCAAGAAGAAAGTAAGCTCCTTTTTTCTTTTCTTTTTGTGTTTTATTAGTCTATTTCAATGTCTCTGCTTATACTTTTTTGTGATTTATCATGAGTACTTGATGTAGTGAAGAAATTTTAATTGAATCTGATTGATCATTGATGACGGATAGAGAGAGATAACTAAATCCTTCTTTGCCTGGGGTATTTTGATGTTCAGAATTGAATCTTGTAAGAAAATTAGGTGTCTAGCTCTACGTCACCTCCACGTATGGTGGTTGGGGACAGGGGCGGAACGAGAAGAGGAAAATTGGAGGGGCCGGGCTCCAAGATCCTGAGTCTTTTATTATATTCCCACCCCAACACCCACCCCACCCCCCCCCCCCCCCCCCCCCCCCCCCCCCCCGCCATTGCAGTCCGCCCCTGGTTGGGGATCCCTTGTTTCTTTATGTAGATGCGAACTAAGTAGTAGCAAATTGAAGTTGGTCCAACTTAAACTAATTGACAATATCCTACTAAGTACTAAGTTGTTGCAATTTGAAAATATATCTAAGGAATTTCTATCGGGTTAAAGAATGCTTTGAAGGCATATAGCTCTGTTATTTTGTTTCAGACTTTATATGCTAATCACTGACTATTTAGAGTTCATTTGAGTTGTGCAAATGTGTTTAAGGCGTAAGCCTAAAGAATGTTAGTGCAGGAGCATCTGAGCTCCGGGCAAAGTGTGCTTAAAGGTCCTATAGTTAGTCCGCTTGCTTGTATAAGTATAGTCTTTATTTAAGTTTTACGTCTTATTTTGTAATCATGTTATTTGTAGCTTAAAAGGGTTATATGACTATCATGTGACTTTTTATGGTTCAGATGGTTAAATTTATTTGTCTTGTGCGATGAAAGACTGAGATTCTGGAGTCACTAAAAATGGCCTTTTAACTCATCCTCGGTAACCTTTCTTCTTAATTGAAGTAAAATTTAGTTATAAACACCTCTCTGGAACAGGTTACGTAAAATTTAAAATATGAATTTTCTTGTTTGGAACTTCTTGAGCTTAGAAATTGATCTTTTGTTATTCCAACTATAATTTTGTCGTTAATTTTTTCCCTTGTCTTCTCTTTTTTGCTCGAAGTCAGCTTTGACCCTTTTCTATGTCAATTACTTGGAAAAGGTGCATCTTTTCTCCAAAACCTCATAAATTCTATGTTGGATTTCAATTATTGTTGTTGCATCATATACAATGAAGCCAAATGTCTAATTGTTGTAATTTAACTATTGACTATTCAGTAAATGACAATATGATAGAGTTAAGATTTGGTATTCGACAGTAAAAGATACAGAAACGCTTTGCTGTGAAGAGAGGAACAAAAAGGATAGAATGCATGGCCTGTTTTACTTTGTTTTGTGTAGTTAGAGTAGTTTATATAGACATATGTTGTCCATTTAAGTAGATATAACTGTTTCATTACACCTTCCTTCCTGTACCCATTAGATAAAATTTTGAAGTTTGAACTTATAATTAAGTGTTTGGCTGTTGCTGGTTGTTACATAACCACCAATTAACTATATTCATTGACCTTCCGTTAATTTCCTAGTACTGTACTCTTTAACCATTTAATGGGAACACTTTGAACATTTCTTGATAAACGGCTTTAATCTAATAATATTGTTGAGAATCAAAAAAATGTAAATTTTGTGTGCCAAGGTGCACCATCAAAGTGTCACATTTCACCTCTAGCGTCTTACAGCCTCCCTGCTCACAAGCACAGCACACGTTCGCAGCTCATGCATGCAAATAATGCCTTGTACTGTAGGTGAACTTGCATTGCATGTAGTGAGTCAAATTAGAATTAGTTGATTCTTGTCTACCAACCTTAGCTTTTATTCTTTTCCCATGTAAGAGTGTGTTTCTTGGTCTTCTCTTTCATTTATTTTCTTTTTGGTGGTACAAACATGTACTATATAGGGAAATTATTCATTGTATTTTGCAAATACTCAACAGATGCACTGCTTACATGCTCAGACTCAGACTATCAGACCCGACTTGTAAGAGACTAAAAGCATTATGCCTGCTGTTTATGGCTGAGGGCATTGCTTTGAGAGGTATAGGTAGCTGCTGGTATGCCAATGGTGATGAAAAGAAAGAATTAGTGCTTTTAACAAGATAAAGTGAAACATTAAATGGTTTTTGAAGATATGCAACGTGAGGAGTGTGTTAGGCATATGTGAATTATGTTTGAGGGGTGCATGCACTTTGACTCTTCAGGACATTGGTATTGTCGCACTTTATGTCTACACATGCACTCACACAGAGGCACATAATGAAGGGCATAATGATTAGATAGATGAGAAATGTGTTTTTTAATGGAACGATTAAAAGATTTGTCAATTTACTGACAAGTAATTGCTGCTTAAATGTATCTCTGCTTGATCTGTATCACACATCTGGCTGTATGGAGGAGTTTGTTATGTAATTTGTGAAAACCATTTTGATATCTTGTCCGAAGAAGAAACACTCACAAATTAAATAATTATAAAGAAAAAGATGAAGATAGTTATTGCATTTTTTTGGCACCTATTTGTCATCATTTAGAGATGAAATTGACATTTATTTATCCAACATCACTTTTAGTGTCATTATTTCTGTTTTGTAAAAATTGGTGCATGTTAGTCTGTGTAGGTTACCATTCTTGTTGCATGAATTTCTCATTTTTAACTGCTCCTGAAGAAAAGCAGATTGAATCAAGTCATCCTCATATATGCAGTATGGTTTGGTGCATATTGCTGCTGGAGATTTACTGAGGGCCGAAATTGCTTTAGGGAGTGAAAACGGGAAGCGAGCTAAGGAATACATGGAGAAAGGGCAATTGGTACCAGATGAAATTGTTGTCATGGTAGGGACAGTGAATTTCATTTTGATATAAAAACCATTCTCTTTGTGATAATTCCTTGCATTTGAACATGTAGATGGTTAAGGACCGTCTTTCTCAGCCAGATTCTCAAGAAAAGGGTTGGCTTTTAGATGGATACCCTCGGAGCTTGTCACAGGCAACTGGTCTTAAGGCATATGGTTTTGAGCCTGATCTTTTCATTCTCTTAGAAGTAAGAGAATTTTCTTGCTGCTGTTAGCATATTTGATCACATTTCATCAGGAAGAAAAGAAATGAACTTCATGCTCTTATTCAACTCTTTTTCGCCAACTTTTTATTTGCAGATATCTTTACTAGTTATAGTGTTATTCTGATACTTCTCATTTGAATCGTAGATATTGCCTGTAAAAGTTTAGTGTAAGCTTCTGCAACTCTCATTATGCTTGTTCCACTTATGTTTGCAGGTTTCGGAAGATATTCTTGTTGAGAGAGTAGTGGGCCGCAGGTTAGATCCTGTAACTGGAAAGATATACCACTTGAAGTATTTTCCCCCAGAAACTGAAGAAATTGCTGCCAGGCTCACCCAACGTTTCGATGATACTGAAGAAAAGGTATGATCACTGTTTGTGGAGTTAAAAAGCTTTATCTAAATAAAATTGTTTGTACTCTTGGTCTCTTCTTGATCTTCCCAAATCATGGTTTTCTCTGCTTTGTGGTAGCATTCTAGCAATTGATCAAGGTTAGTCGAGGATATTTTTTTTATATATATTTTCCATTTGGTTCTATATAGGTGAAGTTGCGTTTGCGCACTCATAATCAGAATGTGGAGACAGTGCTTTCATTGTATCAAGACATGATAATCAAGGCATGCTATATTATATCATTGTTTTCTCTCTCTTCTTGCTATCTACAACGTTTTTACACATCTTGCATAATGACTGTTTGATATTGAATTCTGAGTAAATTTGCATCGTCATATGCAATACTAAAAGATCTGTTGGAAAACTGAAGTTGTAGGACCATTGCTCATTTCAGGTTAATGGAAATGCTCCCAAGGAAGATGTTTTTGCTCAAATCGACATTGCTCTGACAAACCTACTTGAGCAAAGGAAGAGTGCTTTGGGATCTTTGACTTCTTAGATATACAAGATGATTAGGTAGAATATTGCTTCTTAAGATCTCAGATAATGACCTGCAGAATCATCATCGCTCTCCTATACTGAGGTAAGGTCATGGCTATGTAATAATAGTTAAATAGCAAGTGCAATTGTTTGTTACATTACCTTTAGGATTACCTTTACATACTCATAATTCTTGTCAATCAATGATTGGACATGATTTTTTTGGTGTAAATTCTGGTGATTCAATTTATATAAAATTTTTAGATTAAATTTTTTGCATGTGTGGATCTTTTGATGTTGTTTAATTGAAAATGGATTGAAGCTTTCTTATTTTGATAATTTCAGATGTAGTAGCATAATAAAAATAGCATTCACAAGGAAAATGCCATTTTAGTTCCAGGAACATACATTATTGACTTTTCTATCCCAATCTTAGTATTGTTCCTCAGGCTATGTGGAATCATGCTCATTTGTAGTTTATCCAATCATAGCTCGCCATTTGTCTGAACTTAGATGGCCAGAAGTTTCCTCGGGGCATGTTTGTAATTGTCATAATGTTACTCATTGCCCCTCTCCCTGCATACAACTGACTCCGAGTCTATAAATTTGTATAATAAGCATCTCGGTTTAGATAATAACAAGTTTGACGTTTCATGCAACAAGTATCCCCTAACGTGTCAAATTTATCACTGTAATGAAGCTTGTGTTTCATATGATAAGGATGGCTAAAGAGGAGTCTTGTGTTTTATAGTCTTCCCAACAAAAAAAAAAAAAAAAAAGCATGCAGTTTCTTTGAATAATCATCAAATATTGATATAGTAGGTGTAATGCAGATACGTTTTTGACTCCTCTCTCAATTAATATTTGAATTCCTTAGAAGATTCTCCCACCAATTGTTTGATTGACTACTCTTCTTGTTAGTTTCAAAGTCTTTTTGTGCACAACCAAACCCAGATACATCCACTCCAATTATTATTTCTCCTTAGAAAATGTTAATCAAAGTCTTAATTGGCCCAAAATAACACGTTAAAGTTCCACATTTATATAAATGATTGTTGGGATAGATGACTCCTGCATTCATTGACTTTTCTTCAATTTGTTTCCCATTCTTTCCGTTTGACCGTGCATTTCAATAAAACCTTGACTTTGTCTATAAATTAAAGAGAGAGAGAGAGAGAGAGAGATGTATGTATGAACAGAAAAATGGCTTGCTCTTTAGAGGTTGAAATTTTGATGGCAGGTTGTGGGTATAGTAATTGTTTTCTCATTGAAATTTATTAATTTTGTTATAATAAGATCACATTTGATGTTGTCTTAAAATGAATACATGTAAGCAACACCCAATTGAGAAAAGAATTGGAATTAATTGATTGTTGGTAACTAGATATATACTATCATACACTTTTTAAGACCAAAATCGATCAATAAATTTGGAAAAAAAAAAAAAAAGTGGGATAATATGTTATGAACACAAAATCTTTACAAAAATGTGTAATGGGCTAAATGGAAGAATGAGTAGTGGACCGAGAGAGTGAGGCTGCTGTCACCAAACAGGCACTCAATGCCTTCTCTAAGCTATTTACAACATCTGTCATGGAAGGTCTGTCTCTGCCTTCTAGATTCACACAATCAGCAGCCAAATACCCCACATATGCCACTGCTTCAATCTCATATGGGGTTGGAGGAGGCACTTTTGTGTCCAAAACCCTGTGAATCTCATCCTGGACTATGTAGGGAACCAAAAAATCAACAACATTTCTCGGCACCCCATTTTCGTTCTTGTGAATTGCTCGGTATCCTGATAAGATCTCGAGTAAAACCACTCCGAAGCTGTACACGTCACTCTTGGTTGTCAGCTTTTGAAGCCTGTAGTATTCTGGATCCATGTAGCCAACTGTCCCGGCTGCTCTTAGTGAGAGGTGAGATTCATCGTCAGCAGGTCCCATTAAGGAGAGCCCGAAATCGGAGACTTTGGCTGTCCACGTGGTGTCAAGGAGGATGTTTGATGACTTGATATCACGGTGGATGATCGGGGGGACTGCATACTCGTGTAGGTACTCGATCCCTCTGGCTGCATCCAGGGCTACTTGGATCCTTTTAGGCCAGGACATCAATGGCGAGATCTCGAGGTTGTGGAGATGATCATGGAGGGAGCCATTGCTCATGAACTCGTAAACCAACACGAGCTCGTTGCAGTCCTCGCAGAAGCCTAATAGTCTGACAAGGTTTTTGTGATGGAGCCGCGACAAGGACTCGAGCTCGTTGATGAATGCATGGTCTTTGTCTTCTTGGAGCTTGGTCAAAATAGCACTCGGTGAAGCGTTTGATATTTCGGCTCTTTTGATAGCTACTTGGCGTCCATCTTCCAATGTGCCTTTATATACTGAGCCAAAGCTTCCTGTCCCAATCTTGTGATCCTCGGAGAAGTTGTTTGTGATTTCAAGCAGGACTTGTAAAGGAATTTCCTCCAAGTGACCTGCATTTCCCATGCTAGCCAATTGGCTGAGCCGTTTGTCGAGAATTGGAGTTAATGGTTGCGGTTGCGGGTTCTCAGGGTGGCTTTCACCCTGTTCGGACGGTACATCATCTATGCGGCCCGAGTCGTGGACACGACACCCTCTACCTCTGCAGTATCTGTAGAGAAAATAAGCTGAAACCAGCACCAAAGACAAGGATCCTACACAGCCCACCACCAAAAGAGCCACCATTCTCCCATTCCAGCCACCACTTGAGGACTCGCATTGTGGCGGCGGAGGCGGAGGAGGCGGCGGCGGCGGCGTTTCTCTATCACAAAGCTCGCAGATAGATTCTCCTTCGCTACAAATATTGCCGGAAGATGGCAATATTGAACCACAAGGACATGTTCTTGTGCACGGTCCCGGCAGGATTTTCTCAAACACCGTGAAATTAGACCTGAAAGCTTCATTGCCCCAACAATAAAGTGCGAAATTCGATGTCGAAACCCCGCAGAAAACACTTCTTTTAGCTTCAATCGACACGAACGAAATCTCCTGCAAAGCTGTTGGCAGAGTGAAGTTGTTCTGCCCCCAACAAACAACTCTTTCATTGTTTCTCAAACCACAGCTGCGGTCGTCTCCCAAGGCCACACCCTTGAACTTACCTCCTGGAACCTCACCAACCTCCCCCCAACAAACCAGACCTCTGTCAGATTCCTTGATGGCACAAGCATGCCTGAATCCTGCAGAAATCACACTAAAAGTTCCACTAGGCACACGATCACGAACAGTCACACTAGTACTACTTGCATTTCCTGTGATTGAGCAATTAATGTTGCCAGTTTGAGACAACCCACAGAGAAAATCCTCACCAAGAGCTATACTTGTAAAGTTTTGTGTGGAATTTAAATTAAATTCAGGCCATTGCCAGCAATTGAGACGATTGGTCCCATTAACAAGACCACAAATGTGAGAGTTTCCTGCTTCAAGTTGGTGGAGAGCAGGGCCTCGATAGATTCTCCTGTACTCCATATTACTACCGGTCACGTTATTATTTGCAGAGAATCTCCAGCAATGCATAGCTGAAGAAGAAGAGAAGGTTCTCAATGAACACACGAACCCGTCTCCGGAAACAACACCTGAGAAGGAAGCAGAAGGATTTACACGGAAATCAGTTGAAGTACAGTTGAGAGATGAGTTTGTTGTCAAGGCACAAATGATTGTCCGGTTAGAAGTCTCAGAGATTGAAAAGGTTGAAAGTGAAGAAACGAATGATTTTGGAGTCAAAGAGATAAAAGAAATCGAAAAGAGCAGCACAAGTGTGGTGGTAAAGAGATGATGATGAGAAGCCATGGCAGTCGGTTGAGTGTTGTCATAGTTTCATGTTTGAGAGAAGACGAAGAAGGTGGTGGTTGTGGTGGTGGTTTTTCAGAGGTGGGTTTGTGATGAAATTATTGAGAGAAAACAAAGAAGAAGAAATATGAAGAGGAAGGGAACGCGGTTTCATGGAGTTTTCGTCGTTGTGGAGGACCAAAGACCGAGTCATTATTTTGAGAGTTTCTTTCTAAGAGAAAAAGTAAATATCAGACGAGGAGGAGTTCTTGGTCAACATTTGAAACCCCAACTATCAAATCCTGTGGCCAAGCCAGATTTTGCCCGTGGAGTCAAAATAAACATTATATAATAAGTGAACGTCAAAATAAATATATAGAAAATCTATCAAAATTTTAGTATATTCAATCCAGACTTTTAAAGATTCTATCGAAATCTACATATATTCAATTCAGACTTTTAAAGATTTTATTGAAATCTTAAGTGTATTCAGTTCAGATTTTTAAAAAATCTATTGAAATCTAAATATATTAAAATGAAAATTTTAAATAAAAAGACTGAAAACAAATTTGACGTTACTCCCGTAAAATTTGATGGATTTCTAACTATTTTCAATCAAATATTATTATTTTTTTTAAGAGAAATTATTAAAAATTCATCAAATTTCATATAAATATGTGAAAAAATTCAATAAACTCTATACAGTTATAAAATATACATAAAATCTATAGAATCCGTAAACTCTACCAAAATTTATCACTTAAAAAAAATTCATTAAATTCTAACAAACTCTTGAATGGAAATACACTCTTAAAGGTCTTTCCACTTATAATTTTATGGGTCTGAATTAGACATATTAATTTTATTTTTTTAAGTGATCAAACAACTTAAAAATACTAAAAATAACTTAAAATAAAAAGTCAAAAATCTTTATTTATTACTTAACACATATTACTGAATTATAATTATAATATTTTTTTCTATAATTATTATTCTTATATTAATATATTCAAATTTATTTTTGTTTAGATATTGTAATCTTACAAATATAAACAATAAACACTTATATTCAGTAGTTAGGAAAACAAATATCATTCAGATTTTAGAATATTCAGTCTTTAAAAAAATTCAGATCTATTCAGTCTTCAAATAAAAAAAATAAACGATCATTTAATATTAAATAAATATAATAATAAAAAGGAATGCTCTATTATAAATAAAAACACATTATAAGTATAATTCATCATAAAAATATTTAAAATACCATTATATCTTACTATAGTCAAACTATAATTACTCACATATATATATATATATATATATATATATATATATATATATATATATATATATATATATAGACGTATGGTAGTGGAGCATAACAAGCACCTTTAAGCTACCAATGTTCTAACCATAATAATATACATATTGTCTCATCATTGTACATAAAAACGTAATTAGTGTGGATTGACCTTTATCGTATTGAGAGTAGACGGCTTCAGTTATGAAAATAAATATCCTAATCGTGCTAGTAGGGGTTCAATCTCGGTAGATCCCGGTAACTCTCTAACCTGTAAAGTGTTAAACTTCAAAAAAAAATTTATAATATTTCAAATAATATTAAATAAATTATTACTATTTAAATAACGAGTTGTTAAAATAAATTTATTAAAATTATCTTAAATAAAATAAATAAATAAATATAAACAACATAATTAATTTTTAAAGTATATGATTTGAACTTACAGTCTTACTGATATAAGTGTGAGATATATTCTTAAACTAACCATGAAAAAATAACTTAATTTTAAAAATATTTAATTTTATTATAATTACTAATTAGTGAGAAATTATTTTTTGAAAATTATTTTATAAAATATATAACAATTATGTGATATAATAGAAAATTAAAATATAAAAGTAATACATTTTATCTATAAATCATTTTAACTGTGAGACTGTCTAATTACGTTAAGTTATTTTATATTATTTATATTAAAAAATAATATATTTAACTTTTTAAATATAATTAATGTGATTAAACGGTCTTACTATTACTGCTTGGAGATCATCTCACACAAATATTTCTCTAACAATTGATAAAATAAGAAAAAAAAAAATATATATATATATATATATATATATATATATATATATATATATATTAAAACATATAAAATTAAGGAAGGTTCATTAGCTTGGGCCTTGGGAATTGGGATGGCCACTGTGGGCCCCCCATACCTCCACAAGGACATGTTCTTGTGCACGGTCCCGGCAGGATTTTCTCAAACACCATGAAATTAGACCTGAAAGCTTCATTGCCCCAACAATAAAGTGCGAAATTCGATGTCGAAACCCCGCAGAAAACACTTCTTTTAGCTTCAATCGACACGAACGAAATCTCCTGCAAAGCTGTTGGCAGAGTGAAGTTGTTCTGCCCCCAACAAACAACTCTTTCATTGTTTCTCAAACCACAGCTGCGGTCGTCTCCCAAGGCCACACCCTTGAACTTACCTCCTGGAACCTCACCAACCTCCCCCCAACAAACCAGACCTCTGTCAGATTCCTTGATGGCACAAGCATGCCTGAATCCTGCAGAAATCACACTAAAAGTTCCACTAGGCACACGATCACGAACAGTCACACTAGTACTACTTGCATTTCCTGTGATTGAGCAATTAATGTTGCCAGTTTGAGACAACCCACAGAGAAAATCCTCACCAAGAGCTATACTTGTAAAGTTTTGTGTGGAATTTAAATTAAATTCAGGCCATTGCCAGCAATTGAGACGATTGGTCCCATTAACAAGACCACAAATGTGAGAGTTTCCTGCTTCAAGTTGGTGGAGAGCAGGGCCTCGATAGATTCTCCTGTACTCCATATTACTACCGGTCACGTTATTATTTGCAGAGAATCTCCAGCAATGCATAGCTGAAGAAGAAGAGAAGGTTCTCAATGAACACACGAACCCGTCTCCGGAAACAACACCTGAGAAGGAAGCAGAAGGATTTACACGGAAATCAGTTGAAGTACAGTTGAGAGATGAGTTTGTTGTCAAGGCACAAATGATTGTCCGGTTAGAAGTCTCAGAGATTGAAAAGGTTGAAAGTGAAGAAACGAATGATTTTGGAGTCAAAGAGATAAAAGAAATCGAAAAGAGCAGCACAAGTGTGGTGGTAAAGAGATGATGATGAGAAGCCATGGCAGTCGGTTGAGTGTTGTCATAGTTTCATGTTTGAGAGAAGACGAAGAAGGTGGTGGTTGTGGTGGTGGTTTTTCAGAGGTGGGTTTGTGATGAAATTATTGAGAGAAAACAAAGAAGAAGAAATATGAAGAGGAAGGGAACGCGGTTTCATGGAGTTTTCGTCGTTGTGGAGGACCAAAGACCGAGTCATTATTTTGAGAGTTTCTTTCTAAGAGAAAAAGTAAATATCAGACGAGGAGGAGTTCTTGGTCAACATTTGAAACCCCAACTATCAAATCCTGTGGCCAAGCCAGATTTTGCCCGTGGAGTCAAAATAAACATTATATAATAAGTGAACGTCAAAATAAATATATAGAAAATCTATCAAAATTTTAGTATATTCAATCCAGACTTTTAAAGATTCTATCGAAATCTACATATATTCAATTCAGACTTTTAAAGATTTTATTGAAATCTTAAGTGTATTCAGTTCAGATTTTTAAAAAATCTATTGAAATCTAGATATATTAAAATGAAAATTTTAAATAAAAAGGTTGAAAACAAATTTGGCGTTACTCCCGTAAAATTTGATGGATTTCTAACTATTTTCAATCAAATATTATTATTTTTTTAAGAGAAATTATTAAAAATTCATCAAATTTCATATAAATAGGTGAAAAAATTCAATAAACTCTATACAGTTATAAAATATACATAAAATCTATAGAATCCGTAAACTCTACCAAAATTTATCACTTAAAAAAAATTCATTAAATTCTAACAAACTCTTGAATGGAAATACACTCTTAAAGGTCTTTCCACTTATAATTTTATGGGTCTGAATTAGACATATTAATTTTATTTTTTTAAGTGATCAAACACCTTAAAAATACTAAAAATAACTTAAAATAAAAAGTCAAAAATCTTTATTTATTACTTAACACATAATTACTGAATTATAATTACAATATTTTTTTCTATAATTATTATTCTTATATTAATATATTTTCAAATTTATTTTTGTTTAGATATTGTAATCTTACAAATATAAACAATAAACACTTATATTCAGTAGTTAGGAAAAAAAATATCATTCAGATTTTATAATATTCAGTCTTTAAAAAAATTCAGATCTATTCAGTCTTCAAATAAAAAAAATAAACGATCATTTAATATTAAATAAATATAATAATAAAAAGGAATGCTCTATTATAAATAAAAAAACATTATAAGTATAATTCATCATAAAAATATTTAAAATACCATTATATCTTACTATAGTCAAACTATAATTACTCACATATATATATATATATATATATATATATATATATATATATATATATATATATATAGACGTATGGTAGTGGAGCATAACAAGCACCTTTAAGCTACCAATGTTCTAACCATAATAATATACATATTGTCTCATCATTGTACATAAAAACGTAATTAGTGTGGATTGACCTTTATCGTATTGAGAGTAGACGGCTTCAGTTATGAAAATAGATATCCTAATCGTGCTAGTAGGGGTTCAATCTCGATAGATCCCGGTAACTCTCTAACCTGTAAAGTATTAAACTTCAAAAAAAAAATTATAATATTTCAAATAATATTAAATAAATTATTACTATTT
Source organism: Xanthoceras sorbifolium (assembly GCA_003430845.1). Taxonomy (NCBI): domain Eukaryota; kingdom Viridiplantae; phylum Streptophyta; class Magnoliopsida; order Sapindales; family Sapindaceae; genus Xanthoceras; species Xanthoceras sorbifolium. Next base: position 4,272,978 of record CM010617.1, on the reverse strand, counting down.
AAATAACGAGTTGTTAAAATAAATTTATTAAAATTATCTTAAATAAAATAAATAAATAAATATAAACAATATAATTAATTTTTAAAGTATATGATTTGAACTTACAGTCTTACTGATATAAGTGTGAGATATATTCTTAAACTAACCATGAAAAAATAACTTAATTTTAAAAATATTTAATTTTATTATAATTACTAATTAGTGAGAAATTATTTTTTGAAAATTATTTTATAAAATATATAACAATTATGTGATATAATAGAAAATTAAAATATAAAAGTAATACATTTTATCTATAAATCATTTTAACTGTGAGAGTGTCTAATTACGTTAAGTTATTTTATATTATTTATATTAAAAAATAATATATTTAACTTTTTAAATATAATTAATGTGATTAAACGGTCTTACTATTACTGCTTGGAGATCATCTCACACAAATATTTCTCTAACAATTGATAAAATAAGAAAGAAAAAAAAAAAAAAATATATATATATATATATATATATATATATATTAAAACATATAAAATTAAGGAAGGTTCATTAGCTTGGGCCTTGGGAATTGGGATGGCCACTGTGGGCCCCCCATACCTCCACATCTGAATTCAAACCGGTCCACACTTGCATTTCCTTCATGATGATGTATAACAGTTTGAGTATTTGTAAATTAATATAAAAATATAATAAATTAAATTATATTGAATATTATATCGAGATTAAATACTACAAGCGTGGTAAAATAGCTACTCCCACAACGAGAGTTCTCTTTACACTTATCTTTTTATAAGTAAGGTGGGATTTGAATTCTATCAACAATACGGATTGAGAGTTGTAATATCACTCAATTAAAAAATTTATCAGAAGAAAAAAATTTTAATAAGATACTCAAAATATAATTTTTGAATTTTTTTATTATATTTTTGGTAAGGTCTTGTTAAACTTAACCGTTTGAAAGGTGCAATTATAAGATTAATAACAAATTTATCAAGATATATTAAGATCAGTCACTAAATATAACGCGCATATATTTACTCTCATAACGGGAGACATATACTTCCACAATAAGAGAAAAAAATTACCTCAATATGCTTATAAATGTTTATAGTAAGACTTGAACTCTCACTATTAAAGTGGAAAACATATACACTAACCATTTAAGTTAAAAGTGGATATGCGGACACCACATTAATCTAAGGGTTTTGCTGGAATTTGCTACAAATATTCAAACCCTAGGTGGATTTTTCTAATATGTATTTTGAAAATAGATGTTAAACATCCAAAAAAAAAAAAGTTAAAAAGAAAATTATTCTTGAAACATTAATTATTATTATTATTATCATCATCAAACCAGCGAACACACTTAGATTTATGACAATTATTTTAAATAAAAAGAAAAAGCCATTGACAAATTTTCAAAGTCCTAAGAGGTCTTTTACAAAAAAAAAATTGAAAAAATATTCGAATGAATATCATCAATTAATCATATTTTTTAAAGCCCTAGAAGAAACAAAATCTCATCTGTTTCCATTAATCGTCAACATTATAGGTGTATTTTACTTGAAATTAATAACTATTAATTTTGATGTGTTACTTTTTCTTTTTCTTGGTGTGTGTATATGTCAAAATAGTCTAAATCTCAAGGCTTGTTTTATATATATATATATATATATATATATGATTTGGCCCCTCGATTTGGTTTTGACTTGTGAGAACATCACCACTACCTAATTAAAAAAAAATTATTGTCTTAATTAATTAATTAATTAAATAAGCTTTTTATTGATCATATTTTACTTTTGTTTATAATTAATTAGTAATAATTAACATCACCTTTTCAAATTGACAAACTCTGCTGCTGCTGCTGCTATCAGTTGAATGGTCCTATCTTTTACTTGGTTAAGTGAAGTTTCATGCAATGCAATGCCCAGTCAAGAACAACATTGAAACAAGTTTCCTTTTGTGGATGTGGAACAAGTCTTTCAAATAATGGATTTGGTTAATGCATCTGTGGATATGAAACAAGTCTTTCAAATAATGGAATTGGTTAGTGCATCTATTTTCAAGCCACGCGTTTAGGTATTAATCTCGACAGATTCCGACAAACTTATAATTAAGCTTTTAATTGTACAGTAGTTCAAAAAAATTTGATGAGAAATAGATATACAGCGTGCATTTAATGATTAATCTCGATAGGTCTCGAAAAACTTATAATTAATTTTACACTTCTAAAATTCAGATAATAAATTATAAAACTTTAAGCATTTGTTGAATTCAAAAAGATCTTTTAAAATTATTTATAAGCGTTTGTCATCTTAAAAATTATTTTTAGTTAATTTTCATTAACATCATAGAATAAAACAGACATAAAAAAAATTATGACTAGCTAAAAATATATTATTTTTTTTCCAATCAAAATAAAAAAAATATTTTAAATGCAGGAAAATCCTTGAATTTATATTAAGTTAAATGAAGAAGTCTAGTCTTGGGGGATCACTCAATAATGTAGCCCAAAATACAAGGAGGAGTCAACATTTTTTTTAGTCTAGATTCCAATATAATCTCAAATTAGTATCGTACGTGATGTATACATAATACGGGATAACTGTTTAATGGTAAAAATTGAATTTTAATGTGCACCATAAATATAAAAATCACGTTAATTGTTGAATCATATAAGATCTCGTATCTTATTATTATAACTCTTAACAATAAAAAAAAAATTGAGTATATTATCTGTAATCGTTTGAAATAAGCATAACTAAGAATCTGAATCATTTTCAATAAAGTCAAGTCTCTTATTTATATTAAATTGTTACCATAAAGTATTCAAAATGGAATATGGGTTGTTTCAATGTCTACTCGGTACACTTTAAATATGCACACAAAAAAAACAAAAAAAAAAAAAGAGTATAATTTGTAAAATAGACATTCTTGTATGTTGTATGCATGACAGCATGAGTTGGTGATTTGTGAGGTTCACGTGTGAATGTCTCTATCACAGCAAATTTAATTATTATATTCATATATCATTTACATGATTCTAGATCCTGTTAAATTATAAAATTAGATGATTTTGTTTGATCTTCAAAAATATGAAACAGGTGTTTTGAGTGTTTTTAAAATATTGAAGACCGCGTTTTTTGAGTGTTTGTTTTTTGAGCGTTTTTAAAATATTGAAGTCACCCAGTATAATATTAACAATTAGGGGCGTATCCAAAAAATTTTAATAGGATAGGCGAAAATAATTTTTTTTTTTTAAACGAACATTAGTAACACAAAGAAATTTAATTGATTAAAAAGTAAAGATAAAATTAGATATGAGACATAATGAACTTTATCCCTCAAAATGCATATATTAAACAAAATACATTAACTTTTAATAAGATAAGAATAAAAAAGAAAAAAAAAATACAATACAAATATAAATAAGCCTTATTTAAACTTTATCTTGCAAGATTTTACACAATCAAACTCATCTATTATATATTCTAAGTTAATGATATCAGTAATCTCCCTTTCAATATATATGACCATACAATGTATATTGTTTTTTTTAAAAAAATTTAATAGATGAGGTAGAGAGAACTGATCATGTCACTGTAATCTGTGTAAGTCTACTAGACCGTGGACATGAGCAAATATCAAAGTTATTGCAAAATCAGACCGTTGGACGTGAGATCCTTCCGAATATGGATCAGATATTGACATCCCCATAACGCATATACCACATACTTATTGATCGTCGTTGACTATCAGCTATATCGAAACGATCAAAATTTTAATTTAGGTACGGATAATTATATTGAATTGGTGGATTCATTTAGGTTCAATTTTTGGATTTGACGTAGTTGTATGGTTTACATATATCCTCGTAGAAATCTATTCAAAAATTTTTATTTTTATTTTTATTTTTTGAATTGAGACCGTATTAATACAAGGGTTTTGCTCGGGGACACGGGGTACTACAACCTGTAAAGATAGAACGCACGTGACCCGCAGGACGTCTGGGACACCGAGGTGGTGCCGGCCAAAGTCACTCCGACAGTCAAGTTAGCGAGTGCTAATAAGTATAGAATACTCGTAAACGGAGATGAGTGAGTAGTACTTCCTGTTATTTTGGCGATTGAAGTCTCCTTGGTCGAAGGAGATGTAAGGTCGGAAGGTGATCAGAGAAGATAAACAATGGCCGGAGGTTGTTGTCTGAATGTAGATAGCTCTAGGATGTTCCTTCCCCCTTTCTTTGGCAAATCATTCTTCATTTATAGGGGATGGATGCTTCTGCTCGTTGAAGGACTTCATCATTACTTCTTTTTGCTGTCTCCCACAAAGGAGGTCTGTAGACGCTTCTTTTGACCGTTTTGGATCGTAATTATGGTTTTGTAGGTCCGTCTTTAAAGTAGATCATGATTTGGTCTCCCATAGAACCAAAGGAATTCTATGTCGTACGACATATGGGTATGATGTTTTTTGAACACATGTACTATTATGTGTCGTGCTACATGATTAGATGCTAACTTGAGATGAACATGTTGTGCGACGTAGGAGTTCTCCCAAGCGTGGACTGAGTTATTTCCCTCGATGCTACTTGGATGTGTGGGGTATCGAGCGGCTGTCGTACTACCTGGATGTCGTACTACATGAATGTCGTACCACTTTCTGGGCCTGGTCTTTGAAGTAAACTTTGGGCTTCTGGGTTGGATCCTCGCTTGTATTTTGGACATGGCAGATTTTGACTACTACAGTTTGCCCCCAAACGCCTGTACTTCAGAAGGAAGTCAAGGGGTTTGTACTGCCTTTTCGTCGTATGACATATGGAATTGTATATCGATTTCTTTTGTGCCATACGATCGGTTGGGTTGATTCGAGTTCCCCATAATTCTTGTGACTTGATGCGGTCGTACGACGACGTAGAGGTCGATGTGGTATGGTTGGTCTTCTAATGGCTCTTCGATATCTGTGCCATAGTAATTGGGGTTTTATGGAAAAGGTACACGCGTGACAAGTAATAATGGCTATGAGGGTGTGTGCTCGAATAGGAAACTGACACGTCAGCGTAGGGTTAGCTTTTTATTGCCGCCTTTTCCCTTTCTCTCCCATTTTCAATTTTTGCTTTCTCTCTCTCGTTTTCTCTCTCAAAAACCAGTCGCCTGTGCAAGCTTTTTTCAGCGTCTTTGCTGCTCATTTTTGCCATTTTTGCATTCATTCCGGCGAAGCATTTAGTCACCCTTGCTTTTTTGGTAAGTTTTTCTGGTTCCTTTGCTATTTTGACTTCTTATATTCATGTTTTGGTTTCTGGGGTTTTTTCTGTTTTCTTCGAATAGGATTTTAGGAATTTCAAAAATGTTGGTGTTTGATCGAAAATAGCAACTTAGGATTTGGTAGAAACTGTTTGTGGTTCACACGTCATACAACAATAACTAGGGAATGTGTGTCGTATGACTTTTTAGGTTTTGTGCTAACAATCAAGGAACCAATGTAGGGCATGTAGAACCTTTAGTTAGATTTGGCTACTAACCTTCCCTACTGTCGCTCGACTTGTAAGTGAGATGTCGAGTAGAGGAGACGAGAACGCTCCTAGTACGTCGGGGCGAGGATATGACGATACTGTCGACGTGTCGTCCGACTCGTGGGGTGAGTCAAGGGCCTACAGTGGTGAGGTAACGTTGGCGTCGTACAACCCTGTGACTGTCTCCAGTCATGAGGGTACATCAAGTGTTATGGAGGGTATACGCGAGGGGATCCCTCTCATCGAGCCACCTGAGGAGGCGGCCGGTCCTTATCCCATGGGACCAAGTAGACCGCTGGGTTTACTATTGTCGAACCCTGCCAGCGTGCTGAAGGAAGAAGATCTTTAGCGTATAAGGTATATCTATGGCATACCTGATGGCATCGCACTGAGGGTGCCCTTCAAGGGGGAGCGACCGGATTGGGACATCCCTGGATGGACCTGTTTCTACGAGCTCCCGTTTCAGAGGGTAGGTTTCAGATTACCGGTGGTCGGACTACCAAGGAAGGTACTGGACCACTTCGAGCTTGCCCCAGGGCAACTCATGCCCAACAGTTGGAGGATACTGTTGGGGCTAGAATTACTATGCATGAGGGAAGACATAGTTTTCGAGTTGCCCGACTTTTTCTATACCTACTCGATGAGAGAGCACGACACCGAGAAAGATCGTTACAACTTGAACCTTCGAGCTAACAGGAAGCATCTCATCACGGAGCTGACCACGAACGACAATTCGTGGAAGGATAGGTACTTCTTCGTGAGGTGCCTTCTTGTCGAGTGGCCTGTAGGGGATACGGTTGTTCGTATGACCTAGTCTAAGGCTAGTGGGTCTTTAATTTTATCGTGTCGTGTCGTTCTATATTATTGTTTTGTTCGTATTGTACTAACTTATTGTCTTCTTGTATTGTAGTGAAGACAGAAGCTCCTCAAGCTGTAGTTGGGTTGACGTGTGCGACGCATACAGCGAAGATTCTGTCGTACGACGTGAAGGAGAGAAGCTGGAAGAGGATCTTGGCTTAAGAGAATTTGAGACCGAGCCACTTATGGAAGTTCTCAGTAATCAACGAATCAGGTACACCTTACCCAGTTTTTAAAAGTTTAGTAGAGTTTGTCAGAGTAAGGCATTGTGTTGAGCGACTATACGACACAAGGTTTCTGACACCTATATCCTACGCCGAGCGACGCTTTGCAGTATACTTAATGGCTGGAGGTTTCGCCGCTCCTGATGCTGATGAAGCTATGAGGAGACTGAAGGAGAACAGGAAAGGAAAAAAGAAAGTGAAGTCGAGCGACCCTGTTGAGCCGATGGCGACTCCACCACCACCTTCTCTTTAGCCTAGTAGAGGAAAAGAGTCGTTCGACATGGGCTCTGTTGGGAGGAAGCGGCAAAGGGATGATTCGGCCGCAGGCAGTTAGGCGCCGGTCGACCTTGCGTTCCCTCAAGACGCCTTAGCTTACTCTGACTTTGGGTCGATTATGTCCCAAGTCGAGCGACTGCTGCTCCCTGAATATGAGAGTAGGTTCAAGGAGATGGGGTTGTCGCAAGGGTTTGATTGGGCCCTCAGCCATCAATTTCAAGTAAGTCGTACGTCTGTTTTATTATTTTATAACTTCAATATTGAGGACTTAATGTGAGTTTTCTTTTTTGCAGGCTCTCCAATTTCAGATATATGCCAAGCAGGGGCTTGCTTCGGCTTTGAGGAAGGTGAGAGAGCTTAAGTCGAGCAACCAAGGCCTGAGGGTTGAAGTGGAGAAGCTGAGTGCCTCAAACGTAAAGGCCAAGAAAACAACTGAGGAAGCTTGTCGTCGTGCGACGGAGGCGACCATTGAACTCGAGCGTCTGAAATCTGAAGTGGAGAAACTCAGACCCCTGCAGCATAAGGTCGACCAGCTGAGAGCTCAACTTAAGGTCAAGGAGTCGGAGTACGACGCTATGTATGACCGAGTTGAAGATGACGTGCTCAACGCTGTGGTCAAGACGCGGGCTGATCTTATGCGACAATACAAGGATGGTCGTGCAGCTGAATGGGAGGTGGACAAATGGATCACCGATCATGATGAGTTGACCCCCCCAGATGAGGAGGACGACGATGAAGATGAGGCTAAATAGAAGAGCCAGTTGGTCGAGGCGAAGGTTAATGAAAAAATTCGTGTCAAACCAGCCCTTGAAGGTGCGGTCATCATTGCTTTGCCTACTCAGTCGAGCGACGGTCCATCAGCTAAAGTCGACCGAGAGCATGAAAATGTTGCCCCATAGGGGTTTTGTAAAATTTGGAACTCTCTTTTTATTTTTTTTAAGTGTTAAAATACTATTGCCTATTTGTGCTTTATAATTTCGTATTTAATAGAATGAATGGTTTATTTAAACAGTATGTTGTCGTATGATAGAGTAGAGATAACTTATCTTGTTCGTCGTGACACATGACCTTGAATGCAGGTTGTGCAACTACTCTTTATTTCATAATAACCTTGAATGCAGGTCGTGGTCATTGACCTTGAATGCAGGTCGTGCGACCATTAATCATTTCATAAATGACCTTGAATGCAGGTCGTGGTCTTTGACCTTAAATGTAGGTCGTGCGACCACTTATCGTTTTACAATGACCTTGAATGCAGGTCGTGGTCCTTGACCTTGAATGCAGGTTGTGACCATTAATCGTTTCACAATGACCTTGAATGCAGGTCGTGATCCTTGACCTTGAATACAGGTCGTGCGACCGCTAATCGTTTCACAATAACCTTGAATGCAGGTCGTGCAACAGCTAATCGTTTCACAATGACCTTGAATGCAGGTCATGGTCCTTGACCTTGAATGCAGGTCGTACGACAAATTGGTTCTTGTTCTTGTGATAATGATTTGCCCCAGTTGGAGTGTGGGAGTTTATAGTTTCATGCTCCAACTCTTATACTCTTTTTTTCTTAAAAGTAGGTAAGTATGGGATTGTCCAGTGATGGCAACCTGTATAAAAAAGTTAGGGTAGCCCTCTGATGCATAAGTGAGTCTCATGTCGTAAGAAAACAAAATTGTAGAAAGAAAAAGTAGGAGCTTAGAAATGATACTGTTTTAGATGGCATGCGTTCCAACTGTTGCTGATTTCCATGCTATCCATACATCGTAGTTTGTAGGCTTCATGTCCAACTACCTTGGTGACTTGGTACGGTCCTTCCCATGTAGGACCGAGTTTACCTGCTCCTTTTTCCTTTGTGTTTTGGAAGACGCGACGAAGGACCCAATCTCCAATACGGAATGCTTTGAGACGAATGTTCCTGTTATAATGTTGAGCGACTCTTTGTTGGTATACGGCCAATCTGATTGCTGCTTTGTCGTGACGCTCATCGATTGTGTCGAGTTCGTTCAATAATTCTCTGTTGTTTGTTTCTTCGGTTGCGTGTCGTATTCTGTAAGAGGGGTAATCAGCCTCCGTTGCTATTACGGCCTCCGAGCTGTAAGTTAGGGAAAATGGCATCTCCCCTGTTGACATTCTGACCGTCGTACGGTAGGACCACAGCACGCCTTGTAGCTCGTCGGCCCATTTTCCTTTGTATTGGTCGAGTCGCTTCTTGAGGATGGACATGATCGTTTTGTTGGTGGATTCCGCTTGTCCGTTGGCTTGAGGATATCTTGGGCTTGAATAGCTTAGTTTGATATTCCACTTGTCGCAAAAGTCTTGGAAGTCGTATAATATGAATTGTGAGCCATCGTCAGTGACTATCTCCTTTGGAACTCCGTAACGGCATATAACATTTTTCCAAATGAAGCTTTTTACTTCGGAGTCTTTGATTCTCACATATGACTCGGCTTCGACCCATTTTGTTAAGTAATCTGTCACGGCTAGCATGTAGACCTTACCTCCGGTAGCGACTTGCATTTTTCCTACTGTAACACCCCCCGACCCGACCCGGCCGGACCGACCCGGGGAGCGTTACCGGTTTTCAGAACTTTCTAAATTCAATTTTATAATCTGAAAATCGTTGTGAGCCCATCGAATAATTTTCAAACCATTGGAAAACCACATAATTTAAAGTTTTAAAACTATTTTCAAGTGAGCCCAATCAATAAACTTTTTACAAAAATTCGGCAGAGTACCGTTTGTTTTTCGGATTTCCCAAAAACCTGCTTTTACACAAATCAATCCAAAATTTACATTTTTCACAAACACTTCTATAACACTTTCAAACAGTTGCGCACTCTGCCGTTTAGTGCGACTTACCATCACAATTTATAAAATGAAACAAATCATAGAATAACTAATTGCAAAACATATTACAAAATGTATTTACAAATCCCCTGTATATGCATGCTTTCAGAATATATATATATATATACATAACACAATATAGCTACCCAACTGTACAAATCTCTGGGACTCTGTCCGCAACTCTTTATCTCTTCAGTCCTTAGCCTCTTCCGGATCCCTGGTACCTACGCGTTAGAAACAAACTAACGCGCTAAGCAGATAGCTTAGTGGGTGTACTATAAACTCAATTAAATAAATCACAATATAAATATCTGTTAAGAATAATTTATTTCGAATCAATTTCAAAATCAAATAAATTTCAAAATCAGAGCATTAAACGAATTCAATCACTTTAATTCCAATAATGAGGTCAACAATGAATGCTATCAATAAAATCATTCGGTTCCCTTTTCAATTCCAATCAATTCTGGCCCGCTAGAATACTAAACATAATAGGACTGGAATATGGGTCAAGCTCCCAACCCCCAGGACGAATCCTGAGGAGGTACGTGTCTCCCAACTCTAGGACCGTGGGTACGGAACCTAGGGAGGTACATAACTCCCTATCCCAGGAACGAATCCTTGGGAAGGTACATGGCTCCCAACCCCCAGGACGAATCCTGAGGAGGTACGTATCTCCCAGCCTCTGGACGAATCCAAGAGGAGGTACATCAGAATCATCAATATCAATCAATCAGTATCGGCGCAGTACTGCTCAGTAAAACCCAGCTGGTATACCAACCTACTATATCCATTTCTATGTTTACGTATCCTAGGGCCGTTTTGATAAATTATGTTCACAATCAGTACTCAATAGATATATACTTCGCACAATACTTTTCAAGAAAATCAACAATAATCATACAAAGTATAAATCAAGTATTGTTAATGAAATCGACATAATCGAAATACAATCAAAATGCGATCTAACATAAAAGTGTTCCAAAATCAACAATAGAGATAGCAAACATCGATTTTACATATAAAATAAACACTTTACTTACGGAAAATCGAAAACGAGAACTTTTCACAAAATCGAAAACGAAAACTAAAACGGAAACGAAAACGAAAACGTAAACGAAATACTTCTGGTAACGGTTCGGAAAACGAAAGTACACCTACATGGAATCCTTATTTTCGTTCGACAATCCGCGGTTCTATGATTTCGTTTCCTTCCCTTTCCTTTTTCTCTTCACTTTTCCTTTCCACTTTCTTCTTCCTTTTCTCCTTTCCTTTCTTTCTTCTTTCTTTCTTCTCCTTTCTCTCTTCTTCTTCTTCTTTTTCTTTCTTTTCTTCTTCTCTCTTTTCTTTTCTCGGTCACTGTCTCTCTTTCTCGCTCTCACTCTCTTCTCTCGCTGTTTTCTGGCTTCTGCGAGAAGCTTCTTTTTTTTATATTTTTTTCGCTACCGCGACCGTCGTCGCGACCTGTGGTCGCGCCACCAGGTCGCGATGCTCACTGGACCATTTGCACCGCCTTCATCGCGAGCGCGCCTTGGTCGCGTTGGAGCTCGCGTTGCTCACTGCCCGAATTCGACGTTTTCATCGCGAGCAGTTTATCGCGACCTGTGGTCGCGGTGACTGGTCGCGATGCTCACTGCCAGAAATCGCGTTTTTCACCGCGAGCGAGCCATCGCGACCTGTGGTCGCGGTGACCAGGTCGCGATACTCTCTGGTTCAGTTTTTCAATTTTTCATACATTAATTTTTCAACCATTCAATCTGGTCCGCTGGAAATCATAACATTTTCACCCCCTCAAATAGTAAAATTTATTTTCACATATATAACATTAATTACCCGAAATCCGGGATGTTACACCTACTATGTCCATTCTCCACTTCATGAAGGGCTATGGTGCTGAGATGGGGTGGAGTCGCTCCAGGTGTTGATGCAAAATGTGGGCGAAGCGCTGACACGGGTCACATCATTTGACGAGGTCATGGGACTCGGATCGCATTGTGGGCCAGTAGTATCCAGCCGTGATTGCTCTGTTGGCTAGGCTTCTCCCTGCCGAATGGTTCCCACACTGCCCCTCTTGCAAGTCCTTGATTACCTGTTAAGCTTTGATTGGGTCGATGCATTTGAGGTAGGGCCCAGAGTAGGATCGCTTGTAAAGTTGACCCTCTATTATAGAAAATCTGGCAGCCTTGATCTTGATTCTTCGTGCTTCTACCTTATCAGATGGGAGGGTGTCGTTCCTCAGGTAGTCGTAGATCGGGGTGATCCAAGTTGGCTCGTCCGAAATTGGTTCGACTTCGAGCTTTGTTGGCTTTCATACAGCTGGCCATTGGATAAATACCATAGGGATGGTCCGCTCAACTGTGGTATCTAGTGTGGAACCGAGATTGGCGAGCGCGTCAGCATGCGTGTTTTCTGATCTTGGTACTTGTTCGATGTCGAACGACTCGAATGAATCTTGTAGTTCTTTTACCAGGGTCAAGTAAGCCGATATTTTCAAGTCTCGAGCTTGGTAGGATCCTTACAATTGTCTCACAATTAATTGGGAGTCATTACGTACCTTTATCCGTTCGATGCGTAAGTCTTTTGCCAAGGTGAGCCCGGCTATGAGTGCTTCGTACTCGGCTTCATTATTGGTGGTTCTAAATCCGCATCGGATGGACCTCTCGATGACGTATCCCTCGGGTGAGATAAGTACTACCCCTAGCCCACTGCCCCTAGCGTTACTTGATCCGTCGACTGCCAAAGTCCATTCCTCTTTTGGTGTGTCGTACGACATGGTGCAAAGCTCTTCCTCCACTTGTTGTAGAATCCCAGGTGTGAAGTCTACTATGAAGTCCGCCAACACTTGTGATTTGATCGTCGTGCGAGGTTGGTAGTTGACATCATACTCGCTTAGCTCCACGGCCCACTTCACTAGTCGACCGGATAGTTCGGGCTTATGTAGGATGTTCTTCAAGGGGAAGGCGGTGAGTACACTGATGGTGTGGCATTGGAAATACGACCTCAATTTTCTTGCGGCTGTAACGAGTGCAAGGGCCAATTTCTCAAGTTGAGTGTACCTTGTTTCTTCGTTGAGTAGGGTATTACTGATGTAGTATACGGGGAGTTATTTACCATCTTCTTCCCTTACAAATACCGCACTAATGGCTGTTTCGGACACAGCGAGGTAGAGTAGAAGTGTTTCCCCTTCCTTTGGTTTGGATAGGAGGGAAGGATTTGCTAAGTATCGCTTAATGTTTTGGAATGCATCTTCGTTTGTTTGATTCCACTCGAATGATTTACTCTTCTTTAGAGCGTCGAAGAAAGGCTTGCATTTTTCGGACGAATTTGAGATGAAATGGTTGAGGGCCGCAAGTCTCCCAGTCAGTTTTTGTACGTCTTTAACGCTTTTGGGGGACCTCAAATCTATGACGGATCGGAGTTGATCTGGGTTGGCCTCGACGCCCCTCTTGGTTACTAAATAGCCAAGGAACTTTCCTGATGAAACTCTAAAGGAACATTTAGTCGGATTAAGCTTTATTCCATACTTGTCGATGATATCGAACGACTGTCGGAGGTGGTCGAGGTGTTGATCCGTTGTTAATGATTTCACCAGCATGTCGTCGATGTAGACCTCTATGGTCTGTCCGAGCATGCTTGCGAACATTTTGTTGACTAATCTTTGGTAGGTTGCCCTGGCATTTTTGAGGCCGAAGGGCATCACTTTGTAGTAGAAAATGCCGCGCTCTGTGATGAAAGAAGTTTTTTCCTGGTCGTCCGGATGCATGAGGATTTGGTTGTAATCGGAGAATGCATCCATGAAGCTCAATAGTTCGTGGCCTGCTGTAGCGTCCACCATCATGTCGATGTGTGGGAGAGGGAAGGAATCCTTCGGACAAGCCTTGTTGAGGTCTGTGAAGTCGCTGCAAACTCGCCACTTCCCACTCTTTTTCTTCACTACTACTACGTTTGCGAGCCAGTCCGGGTAATTTACTTCTCTCACTGAACCAATGTCGATTAGCTTTTGGCTTTCTTTGTTGATAACTTTGTTGCGCTCGGGCACGAACTTTCTTCGTTTTTGCTTCACGGGAGGGTAATGTGGGTCGACTTGCAACCTATGCACTAGGACTTCTGGGTTAATACCGGTCATGTCCGCATGCGACCATGCAAAGCTGTCGTGCCGGGCCGTCAAGAAGCAGACTAGCTTTGCTCTGATATTTTGTGGAAGGCGGGATCCGATACTAACTTTGTGGTCTGGGAAACTTGGATGTATGGACACTTCATCGAGCTCCTCCATATCTAGTCCGTCTTTGTTGGTGGTGGTGCTCGCGTTCTGTAATTGCTATAAGTCGGACGGCCTGCTTTTTAGAGTGTTCTGGTAGCAGTCACGTGAGGTCTTTTGTTGCCCTCGGATCTCATGGACTCCCCACCTGGTAGGAAAACAGATGACCTGATGATATGTTGAGGGGACAGCTCTCATCTCATGAATCCATGGGCGACCCATGATTATGTTGTAGGACGACGGACAGTCTAGGATGAAGAAGCTTGTGTTCAAGTTGATACCTTCCGCGTAGACGGGAAGGACGATTTCCCCTATGGTGTTCTTATGTTCTCCACTAAATCCTACCAGGATGGTCGAGTGACGTACGATGTTACACTCGTCAATATGCATTTCTCTTAGCGTGTAGAGAAAGAGTACGTTTGTTGAGCTTCTATTGTCCACTAGGATTCGCTTGATCAAATAATTGGCTACTGTTAATGAGATGACTAGCGCGTTGTGGTGGGGGTTGAGTAAGCCTGTATGCTCATCACTGCTAAAACTGATTGGATAATTGTAAGTCGGGTCCGTCGTATGGGTTTGTTGGACTTCCGTACGACCGGCTTGCCGTGAGTGGCGCTTTGCTTCTGAGTAAGTGACTCCATTTACTTCGGATCTGCCAGAGATGACGTTCACAGTTCTCTCGTGTTTGGGAGGTTCTAGTGGTGGAATTGAAACAATACCGCGCGACCTATCCTTATTCAAAAAAGTCTGCTTACCTTTGTCAGTTATGAATTCTTTGAGGTGGCCCTTCTTGAGTAGTTCTGCCACTTCTAGTCGTAGTGCGACGCAATGCTCTGTTCGATGGCCGTGGTTGCCATGAAATTCGCACACTTGGAGTTGTTTCTCTGATCCAGCGGGCTCATCATCTTGTCTGGCCACCGAACTAGTCTTCCCATTCCTTTAAGGACGGCTACTACCTCTACTGGTCTGATGTTCAAATTATATTCTGGCATTACATTCTTTGGCCGGACGAATGGTCTTGGCGGTCTGTCGTCTCGCCGGCGCTCGTATCTTATTTGACCGTCCCTTCGGGGTATCATTGGGTATGGCTCGATACGTCTGTTGTTAATTCGTTGTTAAACCTTCCTACTTGACCTGTCTTCCCTGCTGTTCGCTCTATTAGGTTTATAGTTCACTTTGTCTTCCTCCCACTTTATCTGTGTCTATGCCTTGGCTGGGACATCTTCCATGGTTTTACAAGGGTACTTGGTGAGCTCCTTGTATAGGTCGGAATCATAGAGTAGACCCTTGCGAAAGGCTGATATAGTTGTCGCCTGGTTACAATAAGGGATGAAAACCTTTTCATTGTTAAAACGGCCTACAAAGTCACGTAGGCGTTCACCCCTCCTTTGGCTGATTGTGTAGAGGTCGTCGGATTGTTTTTCTAACTTCCGGCTACTAGCGAACTGCTCTACGAAGGTGTCCGTGAGTTGAGCAAAAGAGTTGATGGAAACATTGGGAAGGTTGGTGTACCATTGTAGGGCAGGTCCTACGAGGCTCGAGCCGAAACCTTTGCACATGCATGCTTCTCTAAGGTCTCGTGGGATGGCGGCAGTGAACATTCGTTGTCGATACTACCCAATGTGGTCGTCGGGGTCTGTCGTTCCGTCGTACTGCTTAATACCGGAAAAGTTGAACTTTCTTGGCATCTCCACCAATGTTATTGCGTTGACGAAGGGAGAGTCGGCAAAGCTATTGGCCGCACTTTTCTTTATAGGAGCGGGCATTCCCGGAATGCATTGGATGAGTGCTTCCATCTCTACGAACCTTCGCGCCAAGTCACGGTTAGCCAACGTTAGTTCGATACTTACCAGGTTCGGGTTCGATAGCGCCGAATGCGAAGGGCCAGATGGCGTTCCTTGTAGCAGGATAGTTGGTTGGGTTGAACCAATGTTGCCATTGGGGGTGGAGATAGGTGGCACCCCTTGTGTAGCTCTTACCATGTCATCTAATCGATGCCTTCTTGTCTCGTTCGACGTGTTATCCGCCGTATGTCATGCGACGATGTGTGGTCCGTCTGTGGCTCGAATGTTAGGCTCCGAGCCTACGTGGATTGGATAGAGGTCTCTTGTCATGGTACCTTGTTCATCTGGGCGGACTGGTGCGTAGTAAGTAGTGTGGGCGGCTTGATCGAATGGCACGGGCTGGGACGTTGAAGCGTCTCCAAACGGTTGTACGACGGTGAGGGATCGTACGACGGTGAAGAAATTGATCCTATTTTGCAATTCTTGGTTTTCTGCTAACACTCATTGATTCTCTTGTTCGAGTGCTTGGAGCCTTTGGGTATTCGCTTGCATCTGGGATATGAGGAGTTGTACCCTAACCTCTACCACATCATGATGAAAATCGTCTAACGACATAGTCGGAGTTGCCACGTTCTACCTTCACTCGCTTAGAGATTGTCGTGCTCCATGGTGGGCACCAAATTGTAGTCCTCAAAAATCGCTCGGGGACACGGGACACTACAACCTGCAAAGATAGAACGCACGTGACTTGCAGGACGTCTGGAACACCGGGGTGGTGCCAGCTAAAGTCACTCCGACGGTCAAGTTAGCGAGTGCTAATAAGTATAGAATGCTCGTAAACGGAGATGAGTGAGTAGTACTTCCTATTATTTTGGCGATTGAGGTCTCCTTGGTCGAAGGAGATGTAAGGTCGGAAGGTGATCGGAGAAGATGAACAATGGCTGAAGGTTGTTGTCTGAATATAGATAGCTCTAGGATGTTCCTTCCCCCTTTCTTTGGCAAATCATCCTTCATTTATAGGGGATGGATGCTTATGCCCGTTGAGGGACTTCATCATTACTTCTTTTTGCTGTCTCCCACCAAGGAGGTTTGTAGACGCTTCTTTTGACCGTTTTGGATCGTAATGATGGTTTTGTAGATCCGTCTTTAAAGTAGATCATGATTTGGTCTCCCATAGAGCCAAAAGAATTCTATGTCGTACGACATATGGGTATGATGTTTTTTGAACACAGGTACTATTATGTGTCGTGCTACATGATTGAATGCTAACCTGAGGTGAACATGTCGTGCGACGTAGGAGTTCTCCCAAGCGTGGACTGAGTTATTTCCCTCGATGCTACTTGGATGTGTTGGGTATCGAGTGGCTGTCGTACTACCTGGATGTCGTACTACCTGGATGTCGTACTACATGAATGTCGTACCACTTTCTAGGCCTGGTCTTTGAAATATACTTTGGGCTTCTGGGCTGGATCCTCACTTGTATTTTGGACCTGGCAGATTTTGGCTACTACGGGCGTATTTTTCTAATATGTATTTTGAATATAGGCACTAAATATCCAAAAAAAAAAGTTAAAAAGAAAATTATTCTTGAAACATTATGTTGACGTGTGAATTTGGTCAATGTGATTAATCGGTAAATATGTAGTATTTGAGAGATTAAAACGGATAAAAGAATTGACACAAGATATTTTTAAAGTGGTTCGGCTTAAGAGAATACCTACATCCACTGTTTTTGGTATTCAAGTCGAGCTCGTTAGGTGTATCGCAGAGCTCGCTTATGTATGTGATTTCTGAAAAAAAAAATTGGTAACTTCTGTAACAGTGATGATTCGCCCTTTTTATAATGTGAAGGGGCGGGATTCATCATGTTTTACATGGAATCTGTTTACATGAAATAAGAGCGGAATTCTATCCCTTAATAAGCGCAGTTTAATTTAATACAATTGCTGATTTTAAGGAATTTGAGATTGATTGGGAGTCTGCTAGTTGACTGAATGTGATCCCTATATTCTCGGGATTCTTCCTTAAATTGAGAATCCGGGTTGCGTGACTTACGAGCGGTGGGTTGCTTCATCTGCGAGCAGCTAGCGTAGCGAGGCGAGGTGTAGTACTTTGACTCCTTTGCTATTTGTTCAGAGCCTCTTCCTTCATGGTATGTTGGGTTAGGGTTTATTTTGCTTTGTAACGACCCTTTGGCCTTTTTCGTGTATTGGGCCTCCTTCGGTGGTTTTGGTATTTTGGGCCTGTTTTGGCCTGGTGTAATTTGACACACAACACATTAATTATTATTATTATTATCATCTCAAATCAAACCAGCGAAACCTAGATTTATGATAAAAAAAAAAGTTATTGACAAATTTTCAAAGTTTTAAGAGAGTTCAATTCCCACCATATATATTTACCAACATATGTGGGTGATTTTTTTTCTTTATTATGATAATAGATGTATCCCGTTATGGGGGTAGATATCTCCTATTATAAAAATAGATATTCAGACCGTGCGTTTAGTAATTGATTTCGACAAGTACCAACAATTATATAATTGTACCCTTTAAAAAAAATCTTTTATAAAAAAAATTGAAAAATAATCGAATGAATATGATCATTATTTAATTCAAACGGGCAGGAGAGATTAATTAAATATTAATCATATTTTTTAAAGCCATAGAAGCAACAAAGTCTCGTCTGTTTCCATTAATCGTCAACATTATAGGTGTATTTTACTTGAAAATTTAATAATAATTATTGTTACTTTTTTCAAAATCTCAAGGCTCGGTTATATATTTATATATATATATTTATATATATATATATATATATATATATATGTATGACTTGGCCCTTCGATTTGGTTTTGACTTATGAGAACATGATCACTGGCTAATTAAAAAAAATTATTCTCTTAATTAATTAACTAATTAAAGAAGCTTCTTGTTGATTATATTTTACTTTTCAAATTGATAAACTCTCCTGCTGCTCTCAGTTGAATAGTCCTAATCTTTTACTTGGTTAAGTGAAGTTTCTTTTTCTCGATGTGGAAAAATCCTTGGAATAATAAAAGGTTAAATGAAGAAGTCTTGGGGGATCCCTCAATAATGTAGCCCAAGATACAAGGAGAAGTCAACATATTTTTTCAGTCTAGATTCCCATGTAAGAAGACTTTCTCTTCTGCTTCGTTTGACATCCACATACTATTTTATCCGTCAAATTTAAATAAGTAACAATGCGTTACGCAAATGCAATTCGAGGTAACTAGGTGTGTATACATTATTATTGTAAACAATAATTTGATAATAGTAATTTAATATTGGTACGCTTTATGGATGCAGTAATTATATTGATCACCGAACTGCGTTAAATTATTTTTAATAAAGTGAAGTATTTTTTTTATATTAAATTGTTACCATAAAATATTCAAAACGGAATATGGGTTGTTCACCAACCTTGTGCTGTGCTGTACTCGGTACTCGGTACACATTAAAATATGCAATATATATAATGTAAACATTATAAAATAAAACACGTGAGTATGCGATATCTGAGGTTCACGTGTGAAATGTCTCTATTACACTGAAAACTATAATAAAAATTAATTATAATTAACATTCTTGTAAGCATGAGGTTGTTTTTTAATTGTTAGATTTCAAATCTCATTTTACATGGTTTTAGATTACTGTTAAATTATATAATTAGATGTTTTAATTGATTTACAAAAATATAAAAGGGGCACATTAAACAATATTTTAAAATAATATGTAAATTAAAGTTTTACCGTTAAAAAGTAGACTCGATAACACAAGGTCTCTTATCTTGGTGGTTGGAGGTCTCAAAATCCTCAAAGCCACTAAAGTTTAAATCCTTGCGTAGATATGTAAATATATATATCCTCATCATCTTCCATAAAAATGCAATTGTGTGAGTAGACATCTCCTACTTATTGAGAGTAGACCCCTCTCGTTATTGAAAGTAGTTGTCCGGACTGTTGATTTCGGTAGTTTTCGTCTCTTATTGCTGTGAGTAGTTGTCCGGACCGTACTTATATAATTTAAGTTCGATTGGTTCAGGTAGTCTTCTGACTCGTAAAGTTGTCTAATTTTTTTTTAAAAAAAAAGTAGAATCGATGTCCTCTAGTTCGCGATCTATAGTAAATTTATAGTGAATATCTTATTTCTTCTTCTACTTTTTTTTTACGATCAAATTTAACGTGAGAGAATTCATCATTAATTTTTATAAACCGTGTAATTTAACAAACTTAAATATGTATAAGTGAGGTCGCGGTTGATATCTTGAACAAATTTGGTTGACGCGTATAACACAAAAGATTCTTAGCAGTCCACGTGTCAGGCTAATATTTTGCAACGTGTCCTCTGCGTACAAATTATTTTGACCACTCACTCGCATCCAAAAATCTTATCTATTTATTCTTTATTATTATTTTCTTCATTTTTTTTAACTCTTTAGCTCATTGAAATATTTTATTAAAAATAAGAAAAAAAAAATTTAAAAACTTGACACCCACGAAAAAAAAAAAATATCAAAATTTCAAAAACATGTAGTTTTAGATTATGCTAAAAAGAAATAAAATAATAATAAAAATAAAATATGGCTCAAATGGTACTGAGCTACCCATCAACCACCGTGAAATATGGAGGTTTTAGCATAGGAAGGCCGCCATGGGAGAGGAGGAAGAGCAGATCAGCTTCTGGAGTACACTGCTGTTCATGTTCTTCAACAAAAGAGAAGGAGGTGGAGATGGGTGTGTTTAGTAAAGTTGAAAACGTTAGAAAAAGCAGCAGAAGCAGAGAGATCATCAAAGAGATTGATGATGATGATGATGATGAGAAGAAGGAGGAGGAGGAGGAGAAGTTGGATTGGTTGGTGGTGAGTGAAGAGTATGGTTGGCAGGTTAGGAGGTTGGTGGTGGAAGATGGTGAGATGAGAAGAGTTGCTTTTGTTCAAGCTGACGCTTTTCACACTCCTGTTTTGCTCTTCAATGATCTCTTCTTTGAATTCTTCAAGGTTTTTTTTTATGCTCCTATCCTCCATTGATGATCTTGGAAATTCTGTTTTTTCTATCAGCTCTGCTTTTTTTTTTTTTTTTTTGCTTTAATTTCTGCCAATATATATATTTGTTTTATATAGACTGTACAGCATCATGATTCATGAATGTGAATACACAATTTATATATAGTTCATGCACTAATTAAAAAAAATATATATTTTGTATTACTTTATAGTAGAGTAATTATATTTTTAAAGATCTTTTCAAGGTGTTTATGGATTATGATGAATTTTAATCTATGAAAGTATTGGAAAATGCAACAATGATAATTTATTACATTCATATGATTTAATCACAAGAGTAACCTCTGAACCATACATTCTCTGCTGAATACAGGCAGAAGTGCTCTCTGGGCTTCTTTACAAACTTAAAAACTCACCTCCAAGCAGGTAAACATAAGATTTACATGAACAAATGTACAGAATTCCACACCTGAAAGTTGTTCAACTATAGAATTCCGCCATTTTTTTTTTTTGGATTGTGTGATTTTCAAACAGGTATGCATGTTTGGTAGCTGAACCTACTACCACTAGCAGCACTAGAGAATCACAAGGGAAACTTGTAGGTGTAGTGGATGTCACAGTTCAGAGAGATGCATCTGTGCTTCAACATATCCAAGGAGCTCAAGAATACCTTTACATTTCCGGCCTTGCTGTTTCGAAAAGTTTCAGGTTTCAGATTTCTGTCTCGCTCTCTCTGTATTGATATCATTTATCGTTTCTCCCGGAGGTTGACCTCCAAAAGAATGTTTGAAACCATCCGGATCCGCCTAAAATTAACCCAATAGTGAGGTTTGATCAGTGATATTTTTGCTATAATCATCCCAAATGACTGAAGTCTGATTTTTTGTAACTAACAGGAGAAGAAAAATAGCAAGTGTGCTGATGAAAGCCTGTGAGATGCTTGCAATCCTATGGGGTTTTGAGTATCTTGTTCTCCGAGCTTACGAAGAAGATTCAGGTGCCCGGACATTGTATTCGAAAGCCGGTTACCAACTTGTTTCAGTTGATCCGCCATGGATGTCATCGTGGATCGGAAGAAAACCCCGTGTTCTTATGATCAAACGATTGAATATATAAATTCCCTTACCTTAATTGAATTCAAATTTACCCTTCTTCATCTTCATTCATATTACCATCATACTAGCAGTTGATGTACTGCATCTCCTGTATTCATGATGCTTGCGCCACAAGTATGAGATCAATGTAACTTAATTCGTCGCGGGACTCTGAAAGTTACCCGTTCTTCATTTGCACGTAGAGTTTCGTTTGTAGATAAATTTCATTAAGCAGATCCGGATGCTTCGAAATTGGTCAGAAATTCAGAAATTTGTTAAAAAGCTTCCCTGAAGATTGTCTAGTTCCTGCAAATCTTCAGAAACCTTCAATAACTAATTCGTCAAGAAAAAACTAAACTATTCAAGTCTGTCTGTATTTTAACCAAATCGCGAGGAAGAATTCTAAAATTTATCCTAAAAATTTCAAATATAGTAAAATTTTACAAACAAAATTACACGAAAACTGATCTATGCATTGAAATCAGATCAGAGGAAAATGATTCTTATGAACCGAAAACATCAGATACAATGCATGCACACGTTTACACCGATTTCATTTGGATTCTGATGGTACACCTAAAGCATCAGAAGCAAAAACATAAGTACAATATATTCATTCATTTCTGGCTAGCATGTAGAAGAGACTTGATCATACTTGTTTCTACGATTCAATTATAAACTACTGTGATCGGAAACTACAGGAGGACCTTGCCAGTTTTGTAGGAGCTGCTGTCCGGAGACCTGTAAGAGCAAGGATCAGCATCAACAAGCATCTTGACAACGTCTCTCATAGAAGGGCGTAGAGTCGGAAGCTTGGAAGTGCAAAGGACAGCAATTTTCAAGACCTTAATCATGTCCTCTTGGTTGGATTCGGAAGCCAGTTCATCATCCAGAACCTTGAGGACATTTTCACGGTCATTGAGATGAGTTGACACCCAGTAAACAATGTCTTTCGCATCTCCATACTCCTCTTCGACTGGACTTCTTCCGGTCACTAACTCTAGTAGTACCACACCGAAACTATATACATCACTCTTTTCGGTAACTTTGAGAGTATATGCCAGCTCTGCCAAGGCAAAGTAGAGTGCAGATATATCAAGGGAAGTTCAACACTTTAATAAAATTCAAAATGAAAAGAAAAGAGCAATCAGAAAAATGAAACTCACCGGGGGCAATATAACCGTGTGTTCCAGCAAAGCAGCTGTAATCAGACCCTTTCAAAGACTTTTCTGCAATCTTTGCAACCCCAAAATCAGCAATTTTTGGCTCGCAGTCTTCATCGAGTAGAATGTTGCTTGATTTTATATCTCTGTGAATAATAGGTGGTGAGCAATCATGGTGCAGGTATGCAATACCCTTTGCAGCTCCTAGCGCGATTTTATACCTCTGACACCAGTCGAGTCCCAGTTGGCCACCTTTAAGTTGTCTGTGAAGAGCTTGATACAGATTACCGTTCTCCATATACTCGAACACCAGAAAACTCGACCCTCCTTTCAGTAAACAAGCGTAAAGCTTCAGTATATTTCTGTGTCTGATTTTGCCCAATATCTCCATTTCCGCAGCCAAAACCTTCACGCCATCTCCCTTCCATAGTTGCTTAACAGCCACTGTACCTCCCTTTTTCTTCAAATCCAAGCGATAAACTTTTCCCGTCCCACCACTTCCAATCAGATTGTCTTCTTCCAAATTACATATATCATCCGCATCAAAATCCATTTGGTGGAAAGATGCAAGTTTCCATTTCGGATCTACTCCTTTCTCCCCATCTGGATTATTCTTTATATTGGCTTCATGAAGCTTGAAGTTCTTATAACTCACGAACAGTAGTCCAGCTAGAACAACCACCAAGAAAGCCGCTGTTACACAAAACACAACCAGTTTTTTTTTCAACACCGCCCTCTGACCATGCCTTTCGGTGCAAACACTTAGTTCTGAATTCATAAGGGTTTTCGAGTTTTGGTCGAGGCAGAGTCCTTTATTACCTAAAAAGGCTCTGTCTCCACCTATCTGTAAAAGATCAGCAGGAACACTTCCGGACAACTGGTTGTTAGACAAATCGATAGAACTCAGCTTCAATGTCTTTAAATTGTCTGGAATCAAACCTGTGAGTTTGTTTCCAGAAAGATTCAAAGAGTTCAAGGAGCTCAATCGGGAAAAGGCACGTGGAATACTACCAGTCAAAGAATTCCATGCAAGATTCAAG
This sequence comes from Xanthoceras sorbifolium, assembly GCA_003430845.1. Lineage (NCBI taxonomy): Eukaryota > Viridiplantae > Streptophyta > Magnoliopsida > Sapindales > Sapindaceae > Xanthoceras > Xanthoceras sorbifolium. Next base: position 4,248,906 of record CM010617.1, on the reverse strand, counting down.
TCCACCAGTCTAGAACAATCACCCATTTCCTTTGGTATCGATCCTGTGAGTGAATTTGACTCCAAATGCAAGGAAGATAACTGCCTTAAACCACGAATTTCGGATGGTATCTTCCCGGAGAAGTTATTTTTACTCAGAACGAGCCTCTCTAAGTTCGTTAACTTCCCAATTCCTGCCGGAAGCTCACCTGAGAACCTATTGTTCGCCAAAACCAACTGATTCAATCTGATGGAAGACTCGATTCCTGGAGATATTCCTCCAGTGAAGTCATTATCGCCAAAATCGATCATACCCACATTAGGCAACGCCCAAAGTCCTTCAGGAATTTCCCCAGACAAACGATTCTTATTAATTCTCAACCTCTCAAGAGTTTTGCATCCAGCATAGGAGTCCGACACCTCCCCAGAAAAGTTGTTACTCAGGGCAAGCAAGGCCTTTAGCTTCTTGTTTTCGCACAAGAACTTGGGGAAGCTACCTGAAAATTGATTCTCGGATATGTCAATACTATCCAGTGGCGAGTATCGGCCAAAATTCTCCGGGAACTCCCCTGAAAAGCTGTTTCCATAAATTGAGAATGCGAAAAGACGACGCATATCACCGAACCCAGAAGGGAATTTTCCAGAAAAGTTGTTCTTAAAGCACTGGAAAACGACCAGATTTTTCAGATTTCCAATCTCCTCCGGAAGTTCCCCGTACATTTGGTTCGTGGATATATCAAACTCCTGTAAAAGAGTGAGGCTGGCAAGCTCCGGTGGCACCTCCCCTGTCAAATTGTTCTCATACAGCTCAATCTTGAAAAGCTTCCGCAATTTGGAAATGGATCTGGGAAAGATCCCAGAAATTTTGTTCCTTGAAATGTCCAGTGTCTGCAACTCCTCCAGATCAAAAATAGATGCTGGAATCTCCCCCTTTAGATTGCAAGAAGCAAAAAAGAGCCAAGTTAAGTTTTTCAAATTCCCAATACCCTCGGGAATTTCAGCCTCAACATAATCATTTGTCCCCAGACCAAGCGAAACAAGTCCGGTCAAGTTAACTACCCAACTAGGAAATTTACCGGAGAAGAAGTTGATCGACACATCGAGACTCTTCAACTTTCTCAACATGGAAAGGTCTGGGATGGCTCCAACCATGTTATTATCCGTAACATTCAACACTTCGAGATTGACACAGTTGCTTAGCTCCCAAGGAAGCTTCCCCGAGATGTTGTTTGAGGGCAACTGAAGTGTGGTAAGACTCTCAAGGGCCGAAATCGAACTTGAAATCTCCCCAGACAGATTCTTGCTGTCAAGAGAGATTCCAGTAACTCTCCCACTAACCGGATCACAAGTAACTCCATAGAACTGGCACGGATCATGTGCAGTGTCTTTCCACGAATCCAGAAACCCTAACGGATCCTTCAGCTGGCTTTTGAACTTGAGAAGTGCTTGAGTCTCAACGGCCAGGGACCAAACCGGCCAAAGAAGATAAGCAAAGCAAAGGAAACACACCACAGTCAACAACTGGAGGGAGAGAAATGGTGCTTTTGCCATTTCGACAAAACTAAAGGGGCAAGACAGTCAACCTAAAAATGGACATAAATATAATTCACTAATCTGTAGACTCCATTATCAACATTGGTCATCATTCTGGTATGCAGCTGAAACGAAGAACAACAACAAACAACACATAATCATAAACTATTCACCACCCAAAAACACACCAAAAAAAAAATCAAATAATTGTAATAAAATATTTCTAAGCAAACAAAACAAATTGTATAATATAAAAAGCTGAATCTGGGTAGAGAATGAGGTTGGAGGGTCAATTTTGTTTGTGGCAGTGGATTGTAGTCTTTGTGGATTAGCATATACACATATTCACTGCTATTATTATTGTATATCAAAATCAAAGAAAGAGACTTTACTTTACTATACTTTGAAGTAACTCATTGCATTACTTTGCTTTGCTATCTAATAAGAAAATTAGAATCTTTTTTTTATATATAATATTAATTAAACAGTGTAAAATATAATGAAAAAAAATTCCATGATTAGTTGAATGACAATTCTAGTTCTTCAAAAGATGGTGGCTTTTTTGGTTAGATGTCTCATAAATTCAAACCCACATAATATTATTTTAATTTTTAGGAAAATTATGATTACTTAAGTAAATGAAAAGCACAAAAAAGAAATGATGATTTTTTTTTCTTTTTTACCTGAATTGAATCTGAGTGCTTTGAAAAATCTGATCTTTTTTGTTGCACTTCTGCTCTGAGAACTCTGAAATGTTAGACACAAGTAAACTCATAAAAACCTCTGCTTTTTCACACGAAGCAAAGAAGAAGATGAAGGGAGAGAAAATAAAAATGGAGAAACCATGAATTACCCCAGCAAAGGAAATCTAAAGATAATATAGGCTCGTGAGTTTGAAAAGAGTGACTAGTGGTTGTGTGTGTGTGTCTTCTTCTAAAAGCAGGAAGCGTTTGGGTTCTGTTCTGGGAAACACAGAAAAATGAGGTTGGTTGCCCAATGGAAGAAAAGGAAAGAAAAAAGCTGCAAATTTTTCTCGAGAAAATCAATGCAACCTGCAAACTTCTCTTTTTCAACAAGTTGAATTTGTTATCTGCGTAACAATTAAGAAGAAGTGGAAACTGTTAAAAATAATTTTTTTATTTAAAAAAAAAAGAAACACTCAAATTCCCAAGAACAGAGTCTGTTGGTTACAACACAAGCCAAATAAATTCATGTTTACAAAATCCCAGATAGAAAAATTTACAACGAATGAAGAGAAAAATGGAGAGAGACAGAGAGAGAAGAGTATTTGAATGGAGACAAAAGTGCTTTTGAGAGATTACAGAAGCATTTCTACTGAGAAGAGCTTCTTTCTTCTACCGCCTCGTTACAGCGAAAAAATATATATATAAAAACAAAAAAGTTGACATCACATCATTCATTATTGCGTTTGCGTTAACTAGTTTGCTTCAAGGATGAGTAAGAATTTTTTTTTTTTTTCCTTTTTTTTTTCCTTTTTTGCTCTCAAAATTTTATATATATATATATAGAATAAATAACATAATTCGTGATGGATTTATTAAATTATATTTAAAATTAAAGTTTATAAAAATTTATACGGAATTTTTTTAACATTAAATTTAACATTTAAAAAGTAGTTTCGAACTTTCCTTATTCGCAATTTACGATAGATCATAATGGATGAACTATAGATTTTTTACCATTTATAGTGAATCCATTGTAAATTTTTAACTTTTTTTTTTATTTTTTTTAATGATTAATTTTACTTTTTAACAATCAAATTTAATATAAAAAAATTCTTTCCAAATTTTTATAAACTTTTTAATTATAAGTGTAACGAAATAAAATTAAGTTAGGTTAGTATTATATATATATAGATGTGTTGGATTTTTTTTAATAGTGATTTTTGCAGTCAAAACAGTTACAAGAAAACAAGACATATAATAATACATATGATGTGTATTTGTAACCGATATTTTGGTAATTTGAAAATGTGAATCTGTCTATGTTTTTTACTCTAAACTATATAGATTATGTAAATCTATCCAAATAAAGTATACTAATAAAAGACCTTCTTCTTATATATGTAAAAAAAATTTAAAAAATCTTCTTCTATTTTTCTTTTATTATTTGTAAATATAATAAAAAGTATAGAAATCGGATTGATTTGGGGTAGATAGATAGCAACATAATCTAATACTTTTACCATTAACGAATTTTTAAGATTTACTCTCTTTGCTTTTTTTTTTTTAATTTCAAATTTAATCAGTGTGGGATTTTATTCGATCAATCGTATATTTGATTCATAAGGCATTTCAAGATGCATGTCTTATATAATAATACCATTATTACGAACTGTCGCGTAGAATACATTTTTGAAAATATATTTGCACGGAAATATGTTTCGAGACTTTAGCAATTGAGTTAATGTTAATTGTATATAATCTCTTATTGTTCACTAAGAGGTTTAATTTATAAATTTAGAGTGTTATCTATTTTTAATCAATGAAAATTATGATAATAAAATTATTTTTTATAATACATACTTTAAGCACTTTTAATGAAATTTATATAATTTTAATTTAATTTTTATATGGATTATATAAAAATATTGAAATACTATTGTAAAAAAAATTAAAAAATTTCTGTTGTACTAATTATTTTTTCTGATTTTTATAAAAAAAAATATTTAAAAATATAAAATATTGAAAAAAAAATAGTTTACAAATTTGAAATTTTTTAAAATTTTATAAAATGTATATTTTAATTTACTTATAATGTATATAAAATTTTTTTTTTATCTAAATTTAATAAAAAGACACTTATTGTATTAAAATAAAATATATACATTGAATAAAATTAATTGATATAATAAAATATTTTTTTTATAAGCTATTTTATATCTATTTAATGTAAATATGTAATAGAAAAAACGTGGTCAAGAAATTGAGACAGTGCCGACACTGCGCAGCTCTCTTTCAAGATTGAGATTTGAGACAAAATCTAGCCATTGAATTGAAATAACAAAAAACACAGAAGCAAAATCTGACCGTCCAATGAGAGCAAAAGTCATGCTTTTTATTAAATAATTGTCGTCAAAATTAAAGGAAAATAGGAAGACCGAGTCAAAAGGCTAGTAGAAAATGAAGTGTCTGACACGAGTGGAAAAAATAAAGTGTCTGACACGAGTGGAAATTGCACACTGACCATATTTGACTTGAGTCTTTGATCATTTTTATTTTAACAGTGTTAGTGGTTGCCAGAAATCCTATAAAATTAAATTATATATGTATATATACGAGAGTAATGGTAACTTAAATTTTAAGTTTTTCATTTTAACACACACATCGAGATAAATTATTATTAATATAAATCTATTTATTAATTGTCAGTTTAGCACTCATATGCATGGAAGAATTAGGATATATATATATATATATTCTTTAAAAAATTATAGGATTACAATATTAATTATAAGAATATCAGAACCTATTGAAATTAATCATTAAATACGAGATCCGATATTTACTTTTATAATGGGAGATATCTACTCTCATAATGAGAGAAGAAAACAACTTATATATACTAATAAATATGCATGGTGAGACTTAAAATCTCACTACTAAATTGAAAAAGAGGTGCACTAACCAGTTATGAGTGAATGTGCAAATTGTATAATTTTTCGGGTGGTGGGAAATATAAAAAAAATTCTAATTTGAATTAACTTACATATTTAGTGCTCTCGATAATTCACTTTTGATCACTATACATATTTTGATCACTATACATATTTCTCGGTGTATACATATTTTTCTACGTCTGGCCTGAAATATATATATATATATATATATATATATATATATATATATATATATCAATATGTATATATTTAATGTCAATAGATATAATATCAAATATTCTGTTCTTTCGCGCATATTTCAATGGTTATTATTGGACTAATAATCTCATCATAATGTCTAATAAAATCAATATAAGTACAGTATGAATAACGATCTCCAAAATTAGGGAAAAGGTTTCGTACACTTATACTGTAATTCTTTTGATAAAGATTAAAGTACTTAGATAAAAGCTATGAATATTCTCAAATGGTGGTTATTATTTGTTATACATTGTATGTGATCATCACATTTTACATTAAATTCTTATGTTCCATATTCTTTTGTATATATGCGAAAAAAAGGACAAGTAAAAGATATTGATTCAAATAAAAAAAAAAAAAAAACTTCATTTTTGGTGATGAAATTATTCAATTCTTAGCTGTCCAAACACTCAACAACCACTCATATTTTATTCTTTTTCATTGGAATAAGATTTTTTATGTGATAGATTATATTTCAAGAAATTATTTTGGAGTCAAAATTTGGTTGAGTTTGGTATATTAGAGAAAACTAGGCAAAGTTTAAGAATAATGTATTCTATTTTCTCTTTAATTTCAATAATTTAATTTTTTAATTTTTTTTTTATATTATCCTAAAATTGAAGAAACAAACATTTATATAAAATCTACCCAAAGAACCCATTTTATAAAAGGGTTTTAGATTTTGTTAGGCCTCAGTTAGTCCAACTAATAAATATGTTACAAGTTATAACAATAATTAAGCTAAATTACTAATTTAGGTTATGTTTAAATATGTTTTTTTTTGTCTAGTAATTATAGATCATTTTAAAGAATGTTGTTAGTATATTTGGACCCTAACATCAAAATCAATTAAATAATATATGACCTAAAAGAGTGAAAATTCAAAAGAAAAAAAAAATCAAAGGCCCTTTTTATAATTTTCTTCAAAACTAGTTTTTTTTTTAAGGAATACGGGGATAAAACTATCTATACATACTGGTAAATATACATGGTGAGAATTAAACCCTCACTACTGAGATAGAAGAGAGGTGCACTAACTACTTGAACTATGAGTGGATGTGCGTTCTTCAAAGCTAGTTTAGTTTGTTTAAAAATTTAATATATTACAATAATCATATAATAATCAGAAAAAAGGTATAGAAAAAAATACATTGCATCATTACAAAAAACACATAAGCACTTTTTTTTTTTTTTATGACATGGTACGTTATTTTTATATTCATATATTTAATAAAATTATTATAATGTATACATATAAGGCAAAATAAAATTATAGAACAAAAAAAGATAATTGAGAAAAACTTTAATACGACATATATATACTGTATTAGTTGTGTTTATATCTAATAAAAGCTTATTATATATATATATTCATTCTTATATTAATTCAAATTTATGATAGTTTTTGAAAAGAAAAAAATAATTATAGATAATAAATTTTATTAGACAAATGAACTGATAACGTGATCCGTCCATTCTATTAAAATCTTACCCTATTGATAATATAAATAATGGCTCACTATAATACCCACCGCCATTGGAGGCAGGAGACAAAAAATTATTTGATATGCCACTGATGCCAGTATTGTGGTATGGGATTACAGCTAGCTCAACTTTAATTCCTTTTGGATGGATCGAACAAATCAGACATGTGAAATTAGATATAGGTAGCATGGGCATGGTTGGGCTTAGCTGGATTCATTCTCTCAGAATTTTTGTTCTTGTAAACTAATATATATAAGATTTAAAATATTAAAAAAAATCTTATACCGAACTGATCAAAAATCCATCAGAATCTACCAAAATTGGGTAATATATTTACTATTCAGATATCTACACCTAGTATACCTGAGAGAAATCCTATATATGCCATCCAAATAAATCTCTACTCATATATTAGTAAAATATGTATGTCTATTGAGATCAAATACTACATATGTGGTATGGATATTTACACCCCGCCCCCATACATATACTAGTAAAATAATGAGATTTGAAACCCCACTACAAATATAAAACGGGAGGTACACATACTACTTGAACTAAGACGGGATATTCTATGAGTTTTTTCAGTGCATAGGATTTAGTTACATAATTTTTTTTTTTAAGGGTACGATTACAAGGTTAATAACTGTAGGGACCTACCGAGATCAATTATTAAACACACGGTCCAGATAACTACCCAATATCAATTACTAAATGTGCAGTTCAGATATCTACCCGATATCAATTACTAAATGTACGGCTTAAATATCTACTCCTATAACTGAAGACATCCACTCTCACAATAAGGGAAGAAAATCTACCCATACTTGTTGGTAAATGTGTATAGTAGAACTTGAACCTTACCATTAAAATGAAAAATAGACCTACTAACCTTTTAAGCTATGAGTGAATGTGTATTTAGTAGTATAAATTAAACACATGCAAGGACAAGGTTTTTATTTTATATTTTTTTTTTTCCTTTTAACATGAAATACAACCTAACCACGCCTAACCGTGATGTGAATAAGATTCGTAGCCAAACAAGAGAACTTACAAAACCAATTACATTATTTATTTGAATTGGACACGATTACTACTCCTTCCACTGATAATATTATTGCTTTTTATTCAACCAGAACATCGGAAGAATATTATACCAATTTCAGAACTTCTTTTAATCAGTGCAGTATTACATAACCAACATGTGAAATTGTGAAGTTAATAAAAGATATAGTGAATCTCACATTGAAAAAATATAAAATAATAGAAGAGTATAAATATATATTAAAAGGTGTTATATATCTACAATATTTATATAAATTACTTTTCATAAAAATATAAAAAATATAATCAATCACTAAGTGTGCAAACTTAAAATACTAATAGAGCATTCGACTAACGTCATATTGGGCCTGAACCGAGCACTGCCAAACGACGATTCAAAAATGGTGACCAAAATCCACTGGGCTCACATGTGAGGGAAAATATTGGAAAACCTACATGTAAAGTTAATAGAAGACGTGGTGAATCTCACGTTAGAAAAATATAAGGGTGCGTTTGGTGCGTAGGATTGGATTGGATTGAACTGTACTAATTAGAACATGATGTGTTTGGTGTAGTATGTATATGATTAAAAATAGTACTGTCCCTTATTTAGTATAGAGTGAGATTGGATAAAATTAAAATTTTAATTATATTAATTTCATATAAAATAAAATTATTTTATATATTATATAATAAAATTAAAATAATTTTATTTTTACTGATATTAAAATATTTTAATAATATATATTTAATATTTAAAAAAAGAAAAGAAAAAATATTTAATATTTTTTATTGGTGTAATACGGATTGGATTATAAATAATATTATATTTTATTTAGTGTAGTATAAAATTAAAAAAAAGGTTAAATTATTTTAATTAAATATAATTATTTTAATAATAATTTAAAAAAAAAAAAAATGTCCCAGCTTAGAGGCAGGACTAGATTTAGTCATATCCCAGTCTTATCCTATGCAACAAACAAGACTTATGGCCTGTTTGTTAGCTGGGTTTGGACTAGGTTTGGGTAATTTTTTTTCCAAACCCATGTTTGGTGCCACTAATGGGTTTGGAAAAAGTTAACCCATCACATATTTTTAACCCATTAGAGTGGGAGAACTCAAACCTATCATTTTAATGGGTTAAAATTAACCCATCTCTCTCTCTCACTTTTTTTTTTTTAATATAAAATATTATATTTATATATAAAATATTTTATTAAAATATTATATATCTTTAATATTAATAAAAATTAATTTTTAATAGTTCTATGTATTTTTAAAAATTAATTTAAATAATTTATTTTATTTAAAATTATTTTTAAATAATTTTATTATTTTTATTAAATTCATTTTATTAATAAAATAATTTTTAACTCAATTTAATTTAAGTAATTTTATTTTTTATTTAATTTTAAATAATTTTATTATATGTAAAAATTAATTTAATTCAACCTGATTTTATCCAGTCTCATACTATCAAATACATCACAGTAATAATTTATTTCAATACATATTGCACCAAAAACATTACAGTATTAATTTAATTATGTTCAATCCATTCGAGTAATGTCTCTCTCCCCTAAATTATGAATGAATTATAATAGTTTAATATATATATATATATATATATATAAAAGTTAGTTTTTTTAAAAATTCATTATAAATAGTTATATTTATTTTTTAAAAAGTAGTATAAATATTTTATTTAAAAAAATTAACCATATTTAATTTCTATTATTGGTTTAAAATAATTTTTTACTTTAAAATTAATTTAATCTAATAATTAACCAATCTCAAACTATATTTAACATATAAAACATAATAAAATTTTTTATCCAATCTCATCCTATACCAAACAAAAGATAGTACTATTTTTAATCCAATCCGTACTGCACCAAACACATGACAGTACTAATTAATCCAATCCAATCCAATCCAATCAAATCCTATAAAAATAGTCCAATCCAATACAATCCAATCCCATGAAACAAACGAGCCCTAAGGGTATATATATTAAAAGATATTATAAGCCCAAATATTAGTCTTTTGAATTATAAGGTTATCAATAATATATATACCACTTCTTATAAAAATATAAAAAATATAATCAAGTACTAAATGTGTTAGTTTAATAGAGAGAAACTTTTTTAAAATTAAAATTATTTTTTTAATTCAAAAGAGTTTTTCTAAACTTTTTCTCAGTCATTTGGTTGGCACTTTGATAGAACATTTGAATAATTAAAAATATTATTTTATATCTACAGAAGAAACCTCAAACTTTAAATTTTTTAAGGGAACTTTTTAAAAGCTTTAAAATGTCAAAAATATCTTCATAAAATTATATAATTTTACTCCACAATTTCTCACACAGAACCCCACTAAACTTCTTTTAAGCAATTTAATAATGTCATAGCTATTTTAAACTTATAAAATTAAACAATCTATTTATTTAAAATAATTTTGTTACCTGAAAACTGAACAATCAACGTTTTTTTTCACAAACCTCTATTTATAAACAATCTATTTCTAAAATTTCACAAAATTTACCTTTAAACTCACAGATCTCACACATAGAAAAGTAGTGAAAAAAAAAAATCTAATATTACTCAGAAGAATGAAATCTAGATATATATGAAAAACAAAATACCTAAAAATCCAATATATTAAGTGCTTAATTTAAGAAGTTGCCCTACATACAATTGACAGAAACTGGTCCAATATATTAAGTGCTTTGACTCAAAGCATCCTCCATTATTGGTTGCAGATCCAACAAAGATACAAACAAACTTTTACATCAATTGGTAAATGAATGTTTGCAGAGGTGTATGTGGAAGAAGGAGATAAAGCCATTAAACTTTTACTATTTTCATGTATACGCATGCGCCTGAGCTGGGTCCTAGCTATCTTTGTTTTATATGTGTATATACTAGTGACTACTCATCTATCCACTCCACTACTACGAACCATCTCATCTGTATTATTATTGATTTAATAAAATTCTACCTTATAAGTTTATATATAAATTTAAATTCAATTGACAGTTTTTTTAAAATGGCACTTTCGCATTTCTTGAACCGATGTATAAATTACGTGTTATGCCAGTTAGATTAGTCAAATTTGATAATCATTTTCTAAAAATATATGTTTGAACAAGCGATTTCATTTAATTGGCGTTACCGATAATATAATATGTCGATATTTTCATGTTCGACAATATGTCACTATTAAATTCTGGACAAGATATAAAGTTAAGAAATTCGAAAACAACATCACTTTCTCATGAACCAACAAACATTATCTCGAGAAGAAGTATAAAATTGATCAGTAGTTTTCAGAATCTTATTTATTTATTTTTTTTTTAAAAAGAAAGTGATTTTGATCAATGCCTTAAAAACGACATAACCAAGAAACAAAAAGAAAGTTGGTATAGTAGGGCACTTACTAGGATGAATTAACATGCTGAAAATTTAATTGTTCAAGATATAAATATAATTATATCCATGATAGTTCCAACTCCACTAATTTGATTTTGTATTGTGTAATATTGGTCCATATTTCGAGTTCTACATTTAGAAAGATACTTCCCGTAGTGGGAGTTGCTTTTCGGATTATTAAATTTGCAGTGCTATATATATTATGAATAACCTTACAATCCAAAATATAAGTATGTTGAGTTTTGGCGTATCTAATACGGACTATACTTGTAATGATTGATCATGTTAAGTCCAGATATATTCCTGATCCCATCGGCATCAGTATTTAAAAAAAAAAAAAAAATGACTCGAAGTCTCGAACCATAATCTCAATGTATTTGTTAGAGGCATACCAATCTAATCAATATCCTTTATTCAAATTGTTTTTAGAAGTACTTTATGATATGTCCTTAAAATAAAATATAGCATAGTAAGATACTGAGCATCTAAGGAAAATCAAGGAGGACCCTCTAACATGGACATTCCCCCATTAAAAAAGTTTAATGAGCAAACTTTTTTTTTTTTTTTTCATTCCTTTCTTTTCTTCTAGGCAATGTTTAAATGAATTTCAAAATAAGACATATTTTATAATTTTATTTTTTTGAATGATCAATCATGGCAGGAAGGTTCCATTTAAATTTTTTATTAAATTATTGTTCAACAATTGTAGTATTATTAAAGCAAATTTTCAGTAGATATGTCTACAACTAGGCAACACACACACAGATATATATATTAACTTAGTATGAAAACTTTACCTAAATTTATGGTAATCAATCTGCAATAATTTTTCCATATAAACTTGTCAATTTTATATATATATTAACTTAGTATGGAAACTTTACCTAAATTTATGGTAATCAATCTGCAATAATTTTTCCATATAAACTTGTTAATTTTATATATATATTAACGTAGTATGGAAACTTTACCTAAATTTATGGTAATCAATCTGCAATAATTTTCCCATATAAACTTCTTAAAAAATTGACTATCAAACCAACTCTCTCTAAACTTAGTAAGTTATTATCTTCTTTACAACTCAACAAGATTACACTGAAGAAACTTTAAAATGGGTCATGAATTAAGTGTGTTATAAGATCAAAATGTTGTTAAAAGAACATTTTTCTTATAAAAATTTGATAAATAAAAATAAAAATGTTTATTCGTTCAAAAGTATGAACTATAACCGAAATAATGCACTACTTGTTATAATTTTTACCCTTAAAATTCTTCTCAACATATTAATAATAACGTGGTTACAGACATAGTCTAATAGTAATAATGACAATTTTACCCCAAAGGTTTTAGTATTTAAACTCTTGTTTTTTATATGGTTTTTGTAAGATAGACGAGTAGTTTTTAAGTGTATTGTGCTTCACCATTGTAAACAATCGTTTGATAGTGAAAGTGAGCGCTAATGCTCTTCGTGAATGACGAATCACATTAGTTGTCATACCACGTAAAAACACTGTATCTCTTTTATGATTCTTCGTGTTTTGATACCCCTGAGATTTGGCCTTATTACATATGTTGGTAACTTTTACTTTTATTGCACAAACATCTCCTGAAAAAAGTTGATCAAACGGTTGACTAACCAAAAAATTAACGTTTTGGACAAAAAGATCATTCTGCCCTTAATAAAAAACATTAAAAAAGAAAAAAAATTTCATCTTACAAAATGTATGGTGGAGCTTCAAATTAAAAAAAAAAAAAAATCAAGGTGGAGACCAGATCAAAACGATAGAGACCAGACCTAGTCTCTATTGATGGAGATTAGGTTTGTCTCCATCGGAGATGAGATCGATAGAGATCTATCCGTTGATGGTCGATCGAGATGAGATCTCCATCGATCTCGTCTCCATTGAAAATCTGCAATCACTAGAAAATAAAAAGAAAAAAAAAACATAAAAAAAAAACCCTCAAGATTGGGATGAGGAGATGGAGCGATGGAGCCCGACCTTCATAGAGCGCCGGGCTCCATTTCATGAATTGCCGGAGCGTGCATGGGAGCTCTATCTCATGATTTATGGAGAAATCTATAGATGGATCCAAAAGACTCCATCTCCCTTCTAATGGACCAGATCTGATTTGGTCCATTTTGATTTTTTTTTTAGAAGAAATGGAATATATTAAAGGAACCACAAAAAGAACCAAGCTAATCAGGACCATCATCTTGAACCAACTCCTCCACAAACGAAGGGCAAGACTCTAACAAAAAAGAATTAACAGCAAAATTCAGGGCCGCTTTAGCAAGAGCATCAGCCACCTTATTCGCAAGCCTAAGAACGAAAGAAAAACTAAGAACAGACGCAATATAATCAGGACGAAGAATATCAGAAATAAAAGAACCCACATCCGAACAAGGAATGCAACCATCATTGAGAAGACTAATTGCACTCAGAGAGTCAGATTCCACATGAACCGGAACCAAACCACAATCGCGAGCGAAATGGATACCGTGAAGAATGGCAGCAGCCTCCCCGCAAAGAGGGTCGAACGAGGCACGCAACCGAACAACTCCAGCAGCTAGAGGAAACCCGAAAGAATCTCGGATGATGAAGCCTAAACCAACACACCCCAGCGAAGCAAACACACTAGCATCAGTGTTTAACTTAAACGAATTCGCAGGAGGAGGCCTTCAACGGGAAAATTGGCGAGGTAAAGAAGGACAGCAGGGGCCGTGATTATGAGCATCCTGGAACTCCGAGAGAAAGGAGCAAGATCAGTCCACAACATCACCGACTGGAAGAAGCAACTGCCCATGGATCGCGCGGTTACGGCGAAACCAAACTCTCTAATAGACAATACAAAGCAGCTTGAAATCAGACCGGAGCAGAATACCCTTGGCAGCCAACAAAAAATCAAACAAGTGGACAGCAGGACCCAAATCCAACGAACACAGGCCTGAGAAAAAAGACCGAACCACCTTAAGCATGGGGCAACTCCAGAACACATGCATAATAGTCTCAGGCCCTCTCTTGCACAAAGGACAAAAAGAATCAACAGCCACCCCTCTGGAAGAGAGACTCACAAAGCAAGATAACCAAGAATTAACAGCCCTCCAAATAAACATTTTCACCTTAGGGGGAATCGAAAGTCTCCACAATAACTTCCACCAACCTTCCACCGCATCCAACCTCGAACAACTAGGACCAAGAGAGGAAGCCAACGCCACTCTATAACCACTTTTAACTGAAAATATCCCTAGCTTATCAAAGTGCCACATGATTTATTTATTTTTAATTTATTTAATTATTTTAATAATTTAATGGGAAAAAAGATGAGTTTGTCCTTGTTACAGTAACTTCACGTTAACTTTTTGATTATATCAACTGTTTGGTCAACTTTTTTTAAAAAAATTTTATACAATAAAAACAAAAGTTATCAGCATCCAATAAGGCCAAATCTCAGAGGTATGAGTGTAATTAGCCATTATTTAAGTTTACATCTAATTCGTACAAATAACAAGTATAGATTTTTACATGATCAAGGTAAGCATTTGATTCTAACCTATAGCGAATACACTTCCTAGAAAGTTCATCGTATATTTGGTAATATTTGGTAGAATTCATTCATGCATTAAAAATGATAAATAAGAATAACAGAGAGAATATATGCAATATTCTATAAAAGTATCTTGAAACCAAGTAGAAAGTTTAAATGCACGAAGCCAAAGATCTTTTTCTTTTTGTCGTTGACATCACACATATCTAAATCTATGTACTAAATAAATAAATTGTTGCTTATACTACACGTTCCTTTTGCCTTTTATATTTGTGGATCGTGGTAGGATAAGTGGAACTAGTCTTTTTCATTGTCATATATATATATATATATATATATATATTAACAACTTATTTATTTATAGAATTTGAGAACAACCATTATGTCCTTTTTTTTTTTGTTGGATATAAATATTTTTTGAATGTCACATTTGAGATTAATAGGAAAAAAAAAACATGGATACACTTACAAAAATATATAAAAATTTCTTGTTTAATATTAATTATATAGTCACTTTCATGTATTAACATATTATTTTTAGGCATTTCTGACATAATTTTTATTTTCTAAATTTATTCCATATAGAATAAGTTACGTCCTAATAAAAATTATTCGTATTTAAAAATAATATATATATAATTTTTTTAAAGAAGAATAAATCCTCTCCTTTCTTATTTGGGATGACAACGAACAATATATATATAAAATTTAAAAAACAAATTATAGGATAATATTTAAAATACAAATAATTCAAATAGGAAAATAAATTTGTTGGAAATAAAAACAGCATGAGGAGACTGCTATCTGCCTATCTACATTCTAATGTCTTTTCTCTAAAGGAGGCCCACATTCTCCATTTCATGTTAGCTTGAACAAACTTCAATTTTGTTGGGTTATATACATTTTTCAAAATAATTTAATATGATAGTTTTCTTACAATCTTATAATATAATGCTTTTGTAATATGTAAAAAAAAAAAAAAAAATCCCTTTCAATTATTTAAATTTTGTGTTTAGTTTTATAATATAATATTTATTTTAATAAATTAACGTTAATATTTTCATAATAGTTATCAGGTGCGAAATCTATATTTAAAAATATAAGTGATGCATACGGAATTCTCAATTTGTACTGATACAAATTATTCTATATTCAATTTATATTGGTACAAATTGGGAATCCCATAAGAAAAAATACGTGAAATTCCACACTTAATCAGCCCTTTTAAATTTTTTTTTTCGAGAATCGATATTGAATGGGTTAGGAAAGATCTGTTCAGACTTAGTGAGATCGACCAATATAAATATAATTCAAAGTAAGTCCCACTAAGAAAGAGGTCTTCCAAAATATTTTTTCTTTTATTAATAATAGTGAAATTTGAACTTTTATTACATATGTGATGAGAAAATGCACTTAAACTCAAACTATGAAAAGTTATTTAAACTACAAATTTTAAGATAAATGTCACAAGTTTAATTTTAAACTTGAAAGCTTTAATGTGAACAATAATACAATCACAAAACTTGTAGAATGCTCCCACCTTAATATGTCTAGTCTTATGTCAATTCACAAGAACATTGAATAAAAAAAAATGTACTTAAACAAATTGAAATCTACCTTTTTGTCCTTATTTTGTAGGATGTCTACTATTTAATATAAATATTTTTGGGCGGACCACTGGACCAGAGAAAATTACTAAAATCTGCCGATTTATTTATTTAAACCATTCTTTTCTAGGCTATAGCAACTTATCAAAGTATGGTGATGTATGATTTATCCAAATATAATAATAATAATAATAGTATGGTGATGCATGAGGATTAGATGATTCATCTTATTGCCCTTTTGCTACCTTTTTTGATTCTTTACGTATGACATTAGATACTGTAATTTTTTTTATTATTTATTTTAATTAAATCAATGTCTTTTTAGTTCCGCTTTCGTATAGAAAGTAAATATCTAAACTGTATATATAGTATTTAAATTTTAATATTAATAGGAAGTGATTAATCTCTAATTTATTTGGTATTCGACATAAAAAAATAAATAAATAAATAGTGGCGTTTAATAACATTTTGAGATACTCAAATTTAAGTAGGGTTTTACAGGATATGACATTAGATACTTGCCAACTGTATTTTTTATTAATTATGTTAATTAATAGTTGTCTTTTTAGTTATGCTTCAATATTATGATATTAAAAGGTTTTGATAAATTTCTAACTTATTTAGTGCTCGGTTTCAGAAAAAATAAAATAAATTTTAAGTGGAGTTTTAAAGATATGTACATATTAAGGATTGAATTTTGGTAGTTTGAAAGAGCTTGTGAGGCTCCAACCATCAAGACAAATAACCTTTGATTATAAGGTATGACATAAGATACATATTTATTTATTATTTATTTTAATTAAACTGTTGTCTTCTTAGTTCAAGTGATGTGCTTCCATTTGTAATGGAGAGTTTGAATCACATTATGCGCCTCCGTTTCGTGAAAATAGATATCTAAACTGCGTATATAGTGTTTGAATTTTGATATATTTAAGTGCTGATTAACTTCTAACTTGTTCGGTATACAGTTTAAAAAAAATAAAATAATAAATTGTAAGTTGGGTTTTAAAGATATTGTGAGATACAGAATGTTGTTGACAATATGTGGTAAGATTTTAAGTCATTTTCATTCATATTCTTATTAACAACTTGTTGTATGTTTTATATATGCTCAGATAAAAACTTTGATAAGTAGAGAATTTAATTTTCTTATTCTATAATACAACAACTTGCAAGCCAGAATTGACCATTCAGAAATCTTAACCTCATTTTTTAAGTATATCCATTCATAACTCAAGTAGTTACTGTACCTCTCATCTAGTGATGAGGGTTCAATTCCCACCATGCACATTTACCAACATGTATGGTTAATTTTCTTCTTTTATTGTGGGAGCAGATGTTTCCCATTATAGGAGTAGATATCCGAGCCACGCATTTAGTGATTGATCTCAGTAGGTTTCGACAGTTATTAATATTATAATTATACCCGCTTAAAAAAAAACCCTCATTTTTTAAAATCCTTGCCCTTTTTTTTTATAATACAATTATTAGATACATGTTTCATTAATCGAAAGTTTTTATAAAAGATTTCTCTTCTTTAAAAAAAAAAAAAAAATCAAAATGGATTGGGCTGTAGCCCAGGCCCAATATTTTTGTTATTACTTTATTACTAATTATTATTATTAGTGTTATTATTATAAAATTAATTCAAATTTTTAGGAAATAGGGTTACGATTCAAGCCAACGACCTTAACAGTATAAATGTTAGAGGAATCTCACTCCACCAACCTCGTTCGTCACTTGCTATTGTTACTAATTTGTAATTTTAACAATAAATGGTTATATACTCAAATTGATAAGTTTTGAAAAATTATACTATGGAATTAATGTTGGTGCCGTTAAAAGCATAAAACCATAGGTAGGTTCCATACTCAAAATGGAGCATGTAAAATCTTCAATTTAGTTCGAATAAAAATTGATTTAACAAAATATTATCACGTGTAATTCAAAATTATATTAATGTTAAATTTATTGCTTTGTATAAATAGAAATTATTTTTGCAATCACAGCAAATTAAATTCAATCCAATACACTTCAATATAATAGAATACAATACATTTCAATACAATATAATATGCTAAACATGACCTTAAAATACACGTTAAAAGGATGATAATTATAAAAGCTACATTATTTTTTGTAACTTCATTTTCTATTAAACATAAGAAAAAAATTGAAGTTGATTTATTGTTAAATCTACAACCTCCAACACTTATTTGTGAATCAAATTAATTAATTAATTTAAAATGAATTAAGTATAGAAACAGTATCATGCATGTTACAGCTAAGCATTTGTGTGTAATTGATTTAGTTTGAATGTAATTGTAATTAGTTAATTCAGTTACTTTGTAACTAGATATTGTTAGAATATTAGTTAAGTTAACCTTAGTTAATTAACTACAGTTTGTTGTTAACCACACATATATATATTAAAGTGGTTACTGTTGGAGATCAGATTATTGAAATCTGATTTCTCTTTCCATTTCTTCCTCTCGAATCTTCTTCTTCTAGGGTTTTATTATCCTCTGATTTTCACCATTGTTTCATGGTATCAGAGCCTCGATCAGAGGCAAAATGGAGTCACTAGCTTCTCTACCTTCTTTACCATCTTCTTCATCAATGCATAATCCCTCTAGAACCTTCAATCGAACACCGAAGCTCACTTGAAAGCAAAGAGAGAATCAGTCTCAACTTATTTTCAAAAATCTCAACTTCAACCTTCCTATTAAGCTGGATGACAACAATTTCATCTACTGGAAGACTCAGATCCTACCAGTAGTCAGAGCCTTTGACCTTGAAGACTTCATATTTGGAGCTACAACCTGTCCTCCAAAGTTCGTTAGTTCTGTTGATGAAGAATCAGGTGAACAGATCCAATGCTACAATGATGATTATCTGATCTGGAAGAAGATTGATCAGCTTCTCACAAACTGGTTGATGTCAACGCTTAGTGAGTCTGTACTTGGAAGAGTAACTCAGTGTATCACTTCATGTGAAGTCTGGCTCACAGTGACAAACATGTTTTCTCAACAGTCTATGGCAAGGATCATGCATCTTCAATCTCAACTCCAGACATTGAAGAAAGGCTCTAGGAAGATAAGTGAGTATATTGTTAAAATTAAAGAAGTAGCTGATGCTTTGATGGCAGCAGCACAGACAATCACTGAACAAGATTTGGTAGCCTACATTTTAGGAGGTTTAGGGCTAGAATTTGACCATGTCATCTGTAATATTGCTTCTAAGAAGGAAGATATTACTCTTCAAGATGCTCAATTCCTGCTGATGGGATATGAGTCAAGATTAGAGCAGTATCATGCTTCTACCACCATTGATATCAGTCAAGCTATAACTAATTTGTCTGCTAAGTCAACAAATTTTGCACGAAGAGGAAACCAATTTCAGAACAACAACAGAGGCAGATCACGAGGTAGAAGAGGAGGCAAAGGTGGTCGCTATTTCAATCAAAAGCTTGTCTGTCAACTGTGTGGCAAGCCTGGGCATTTCTCTAGTATCTGTTACTATTGGTTCGATCAGACTTTTGCTGGAACATTTGGCAAGCAGAACCAGCAAAATCCACAACCTGTCTCAAATTATCCTATACAAGGGAATTTTGCACAACAACAGCAGATGAATTATCCTGTTAATCCAACTTATGCTCATCAGTTAGGTACAAATGCTTATTTTGCTACACCTACCTCTGTAGGAGATCCTAGTTGGTACATGGACAGTAGTGCTACACATCACATTACTCCAGACTTCTCCAATCTCAACATCAACAGTGAATATAAAAGGAATGATCATCTTGCAGTAGGTAATGGCTATCTACTCTCTATCTCTCATATAGGCAGTAGAATGATCTCCACTTATCACAATCCACATTCACATCTCACTATGAACAAGATATTGTATGTGCCACAAATAAAAAAGAATCTGCTGAGTATATCTCAACTCACACACGACAATAATATAATTGTGATTTTTGATGATACATCATGTTTTGTCAAGGACAAAACTATGGGGAGAACACTGCTCTAAGGATCTCTGAAGGCTGGCCTCTACAATCTCACCCTTTCAAGGGCTGAGAAGTTTATGCAAAAGTTTCATCATAATGTTGCTTTTGCTTCTACTAATAATGTTGTTATACATTTCAATTTTTGTAATTCCTCTATTGATTGCTTACAGCCTTATTTTTCTGCACTTAGGGCACCTGAATGTAATAACTTTAATGTAGAAAAAGGCTTATTACTTGTTTCTGTAAATGTTCTTGCTACTACTTGGCATCAAAAGTTGGGCCACCTCTCTTCTAAGATTCTTGATTAGGTGTTTCAATTGTTAAATGTTAGAATTAAGGGTGTTGATCTTGTTAATGAGTGTGATGCTTGTAAGGTTGGTAAACTACACAGATTACCTTTTGAAAAATCTAGTTTTAAGGCTATTGCTCCTCTAAAGGTTATTTGTTATGATGTATGGAGACTCTCACCCATAGTTTCTTCTCAAGGGTATTGTTACTATGTAAGCTTTGTTGACTCCTTCACTATATTTTATTGGATATATCTATTAGTTACTAAGTCTCAGGTTAGGAATATTTTTCCTATATTTCATAGACTTGTTAAAAGGTTATTCAACACCAAAATTATGATCCTCCAAAGTAATAATGAAGGTGAATTTAAAGCTTTGACTCCCTATCTCTTGCAATATGGTATTAGCTCTAGATATTCATGTACATATGTTTATCAACAAAATGGACTTGTTGAAAGAAAACATAGGAGCACAGTTGAGATGGGTTTAACATTTCTTGCTCAGGCCGGTATGCCTTTGAATTTCTGGTAGGAAGCATTTCAGACTGCTGTTTTCACCATCAACAGACTTCCTACAGCTGTTTTACACATGCAGTCCCCATATTCTGTGGCTTTCCATCGAAAACTTCATTACATTGATCTGAAAACTTTTGGGACAATATGTTTTCCTTGCCTTAGGTCCTACAACAGACACAAATTCAGTTTTCATTCTTCAAAATGTCTGTTTATAGGCTATAGTGACAGTCACAAAGGCTATAAGTGACTTCATCCTTCTGGCAGAATCTACATCACTAGACATGTCTTATTTCACGAAGGAGAATTTCCTTATTCTCAATTATTTCCTTCTAAAGCTCCTATTCCCTTACTGTCACAATGTTTACAGCCTGCAGTGCAGGCCTTTCCTGCACCTATATGCTCTTCTCAGCTGCAACAATTTTCTGCACCTATTGTCTCTCTAGTTTCTGCTTTCAGAACAGTATCCTCTCACCCTATGGTCACTTGATCTCAAAATGGGATTTTTAAACCTAAATCCCTCAATAGTGCAGTTTCTATTTCTGCTATTGATGTGCCTAAATATGTTGCAGCAGCCCTTAGTGATCCAGATTAGAGTGCTGCAATGCAATCTGAATATGATGCTCTTAAAAATAATAAGACTTGGAGCTTAGTTCCTTTTTCTGATAATTTGAATGTAGTTGGGTGCAAGTGGATTTTTCATGTCAAGTACAAATCTGATGGTAGTGTTGAGCGGTATAAGGCTAGACTTGTGGCTAAAGGGTTTCATCAAAATCCTGGTTTGGATTTTAAGGAGACTTTCAGTCCTGTAGTTAAGTCCTCCACAATTAGGATAATTCTTGCTTTGACAGCTTCTTCTGATTGGGATATTCAACATATTGATATTAATAATGCATTTATGAATGGTAATCTTCAAGAGGCTGTTTACATGAGTCAGCCTGAAGGTTTTGTCCATCCTTCACAGCCCTCTATGGTCTGCAAACTTCACAAGTCTCTATATGGTCTTAAGCAAGTCCCTCGGGCTTGGTATGATAAACTAAATACTGCTCTGTTACAGTGGGGGTTTAGTAACTCTAAGGCAGATTCTTCTTTATTTTTCTTCAAATCCTCTATAGCTATTTTGTTGGTTCTCATCTATGTTTATGATATATTGGTTACTGGTGACAACCCTCAATTAATAGCTCAAGTCATTCATGATTTGAACTCTCAGTTCTCTCTCAAGTCATTGGGGTCCCTGCAGTATTTTTTGGGTTTTGAGGCACATCGCACAGCTACTGGCCTCTATCTTACTCAGTCAAAATATGCCTGGGATATTTTAGTCAAAACCAACATGACTGACTCTAAATCTTGCCCCACTCCTCTGTCACCAGCCTGTAAACTTTCAGCATATGATGGGGCAGCCTTTGATGATCCTACAATATGTAGAAGCACTGTAGGTGCTTTGCAATATCTCACCTTAACCAGACCAGATTTATCCTATGCTGTTAATCGGTTAAGTTAGTTTCTTACTTCTCTAACTCAAATTCATTGACAAGCAGTGAAACGTGTCCTTTGTTACATTCGAGGTACTTTCTCCTATGGTTTGTATTTTACTCCTTCCAAATCCATCACATTGGAGGGCTTTGCTGATGCTGATTGGGCAAGCAATACAGATGATAGAAAATCTACAGGAGGTCACTGTCTTTATTTAGGTGGGAATTTAATCTGCTGGTCGTCTAAGAAGCAACAGGTAGTAGCTCGTTCGAGTACAAAGGCTGAATACAGATCCTTAGCATCTGCAGCCACTGAATTTGTGTGGATTCAGTCTCTTCTCAAGGAGATTCAACTTCCTTTGGTTGGGGTTCCACTTCTTTGGTGTGACAATGTGAGTGCTACCTCCTTAGCTCACAATCCGGTGTTCCATGTTCGTACCAAACATATTGAGATTGATGTCCACTTTCTTCATGATCTTATTACCACTAATCAGCTGTAAATTCGCTATGTCCCTATTGCTGCCCAGACAGCTGATATCTTTACCAAATCACTGTCAATTTCCAGATTTCAGCTCCTGTGTTCCAAGCTTATCTTTGACAGAGCTTAGCTGCATTTAAGGGGGAGTGAGTCTGCTGTATCAAATACATCAAATGCTGCAGATGGTTCAAATGCTCAGATTTCTAAACTTAGATTTAATCTTACTGATTTGGAATAAGTTGCATTTGAGGGGGAGTGTTATAGCTAAGTATTTATGTGTAATTGATTTAGTTTGAATGTAATTGTAATTAGTTAATTTAGTTACTTTGTAACTAGATATTGTTAGAGTGTTAATTAACTACAGTTTGTTGTTAACCCCACACACACACACACACACACACACACACACACACACATATATATATATATATATATTAAAGTGGTTACTATTGGAGATCAGATTATTGAAATCTGATTTCTCTTTCCATTTCTTCCTCTCGAATCTTCTTCTTCTTCTAGGGTTTTATTATCCTCTGATTTTCACCTTTGTTTCAATGCACACTCGGCTTCACCTAGCAAATCTTTGTTCATGCTTGGACATGGATCTCCTCCAAAATATTGGCTTGATCTTGGGATTAAACACTTCCTCTTCCATAGACAAGCCTGAAAAATTATATTGAAACTTTGTTAAAATCAATTTATTATATATATATATATATATATATATATATATATATATATATATATATATATATACACACACATATATAGAACTATAGACATCGTAAGTTTATCGCATCTTCAAAACAGTTCATCGTATCTAATAAATCAGAAAAAATGTGCTGGATCGCGCACTAGATAAGGCGTGGACAAGTGAAACTCACATTCTTAACAACAAATGATGAATTATAAGAGTGACAACTGCCAGAAGCATAATCTAGACTTCCATAACTACCAGAAGGGTTTCCATAGCTGGCAAATAGAATCTTGGTAATGTGCTTTCTTGGAGGACATTGTAGGTGTACTTGAGCTTCTCTTCTCTTATAATTGTTGTAATGAGAAGCTGTTACATGACCACATATTCTTGTGACCACACCAGTATCTAATGAGATAGATGGAGGGTATCCACCCTCTTCTTCTAGTATTACCAAAACGTTGCCAGTAGGTTTCAGGAAGGATCTTGGTACATGGTACCTAAGAAAAATAAGTTTATTCGGGTGTAAGAACATCATGAACAAAGTCAGTCCACGTGGTGAAATTTCCAACAAATGCTTGTAATTAACTATTAACGGAATGACTTAAACGGCAGGTGTATGTTTGTCTTCATTACAGTTGAAAATTTTATTATGCAGATAAAATTAGGGTATGCTAGTTCAATTAACTAACACCCGAATATTTGATAGGAAATTTTTTGAAACTAAGAAGTACCATGTTTGTGAAGGAGAGCCTTTAGGAGTTCGAAAAGAGACCCAATATCGACCAATGCTAGCTCCGGCCGTTAACCCAAGGTTCGCCTTTTCCCATGGAACTAAGGCTCAACGCGATAGGGTCATCTCCCGCAGGTGAATTAAATTTGTTTTATCTAAATTTAATAAAAAGACACTTATTGTATTAGATAAAAGATATACATTGAATAAAATTAATTGATATAATAAAATTTATTTTTTTATAAATTATTTTATGTCTATTTAATGTAAATATGTAATAGAAAAAACGTGGTCAAGAAACTTCTGACACTTGAGACAGTGCCGACAGTGTGCAGCTCTCTTTCAAGATTGAGATTTGAGACAAAATCTAGCCATTGAATTGAAATAACAAAAACACAGAAGCAAAATCTGACCGTCCAATCATGCTTTTTATTAAATAATTGTGGTCAAAATTAAAGGAAAATAGGAAGACCGAGTCAAGAGGCTAGTAGAAAATGAAGTGTCTGACACAAGTGGAAATTGCACACTGACCATATTTGACTTGTGTCTCTGATCATTTTTATTTTAACAGTGTTAGTGGTTGCCATAAATCCTATATATATATTAATTTAAATTTCAACTTTTTTATGTAGGAGGGATAAATTATTATTAATATAAATTTATTTATTAATTATCAGCTCATATATATATATTTATTTAAAAAATTATAAAATTATAAGATTAATTATAAGAATGTTAGGGACCTATCAAAATTAATCATTGAACACGAGATTCAATATTTACTTTTATAACGGAAGATATCTATCCTCATAATGAGGGGAGAAAACTACTCATATGTACTGATAAATGTACATGGTGAGATTTGAACCCTCACCACTAAATTAAAAGAGAGGTGTACTAACCAGTTATGAGTGAATGTGCAAATTGTATAATTTTTCGGGTCGTGAGAGATATAAAAAATTCTAATTTGAATTAACTTACATATTTAGTGCTCTCGATAATTCACTTTTGATCACTAAATGGTGTATACATATTTTTCGATGTCTAGTCTGAAAATTCAACTTACATCATATATATTTATCAATATGTATAGGTTTAATATCAATAGATACGATATCAAATATTTTGTTCTTTCGCGCATATTTCAACGGTTATCATTGGACTAATAATCTTAGCATAATGTTTAATAAAACCAGTATAAGTACGGTATGAATAACGATCTCCAATACTAGAGAGAAGGCTCCGTACATTTATACTATAATTCTTTTGATAAAGATAAAAGTACATAGATAAAACTATAAATATTCTCAAATGGTGTTATATTTTTGGTATACATTGTATGTGATCATCACATTTTAAATTAAATTCTTATGTATAGAGATGGCCCCGGTTCGATTCGAACCGAACCGGCCTTTTTTAACCCAAACCAAAGGTTCCGATTAAAAATCGGTTCAGGAATCGAAAATTGGAACCGGAACCAAGGTTCCAGTTCCCGTTTTTTATTTTTTAGAACTGGAACCGCCGGTTTTGGAATCGGCGATTTCACCGGTTCCGATTCCTTTTTTTTAAAAAAAAATTTAAAAAAAAATTTTGTTACTTGAAATAAAAAAAAAAAGGAACTGCAGGTTCCGGTTCCGAAACCGGCGGTTCCAAGAACCGGTTGACCAACCGAACTGGCAGAGAACCGCCGGTTCAAAACCGGAACCGGATCAGGACCTCCACGGTCCCGGTTTCAGTTAGACAAAAAATAAAATCGAAACCGGTAGTTCCAAAATCGGAACCGCCAATTCGGTTCCTTTGGCCATCTCTACTTATGTACCATATTCTTTTGTATATATGCGAATAAAAGGACAAGCAAAAGATATTGATTAAAAAAAAAAACTTCATTTTTGGTGATGAAATTATTCAATTCTTAGCTGTCCAAACACTCCATAACCACTCATATTTTATTCTTTTTCATTGGAATAAGATTTTTTTATGGGATGATGATATTTCAAGAAATTATTTTGGAGTCAAAATTTGGTTGAGTTGGTGGTCATATTAGAGAAAATTAGGCAAAGTTTTAGAATAATGTATTCCATTCTCTCTTTAATTTCAGTAATTTAATTAATGCTTTAATTTTTTAATTTTTTAATTTTTTTTTTTATATTATGCTAAAATTGAAGAAACAAACATTTATATAAAAATCTACACAAAGAACCCATTTTATAAAAGGGTTTTAGATTTTGTTAGGCCTCAATTAGTCCAACAAATATGTTACAAATTATAACAATAATTAAGCTAAATTACTATATAATTTAGGTTATGTTAAAATATGTTTTTTGTCCCAGTAATTATAGATCAAAGAATGTTGTTAGTATATTTGGACCCCAACATCAAAACCAATTAAATAATATATGACCTAAAACATTGAAAATTCAAAAGAAAAAAATGAAGAAAAAAAAAATGAAAGGCCCTTTTTATAACGTTCTTCAAAACTAGTTTAATTTGCTTAACAAAATTTAATATAAATGGCATGTATATTACTAAATATATTACAATAATAAAAAACAATATCAGGAAAATAGGTATAAAAAAAAAAATCACATTACATCATTACAAAAACAAGTAAACACATTTTTTTAATAGGGCAGCACACTGTGAAGATTACAAAACCTAATCTAAATTGTATAAACACAAAATATAGAAGAAAAAGATCGAGAGAAAACTTTTATCTCACATTTCTGATTATCATTCCATACCAATCTAGAACAGTACAGCTCATATTTATACCCTCAGATTACACTTACACATGGCACAAAAGTATTGGTGTGTAATCTGCTTACATGGCAAAGGACAACAACTAAACACAATACAGGCAGACTTCAATAACAACCATACACCTCCAATCAATGAATTACAACTCAGCAAATATTAAACTCAAAACAAATATAACACACACACATCACCTATGAACAGTCCTAACATTCTCCCTCAAATGAGACTGATTTAAATCAGTGAATTTGAACTTGAGCTTAGTAAATTGTTCATTAGTAGAGTTGTCACTAACACCATGTGAACCAGCAGAATGCACAGCATGAGAAGATGAAATAAGCTCATTTTCCCCCCTCAAATGAAACTGATTTTGATTAGTAATAAGCTTGGTAGACAGAAGGTGAAATCGAGCAATGGGAAGAGCCTTGGTAAATAGATCAGTAGTCTAAGTTGAAGTGGGCACGTAACGAATATCAAGCTGAGAATTAGTGACCATATCACGCAAAAAGTGAAGGTCAATTTCAAGATGCTTCATGCAAGAGTGATACACAGGATTGCGAGCAAGAGAATTTTCCTCCACATTATCACACCACAGAACAGCTGTAGGAGAGACATCCAGCTGAAGTTCCTTAAACAGATTTTGGAACCAAATAATATCAGTAGCAGCGGAGGCAAGAGAGCGATACTCTGCCTCGGTGTTAGAGCGAGCAACTATGCGTTGCTTCCTAGAAGACCAGCTGATAAGATTGCCACCAAGATACAAACAATAACCCCCAGTGGACTTGCGATCATCTAGGCTGCTGGCCCAATCAGCATAAGCAAACCCTTCAATTTCAAGCTTTGAGGCAGCAGTTAATGAGAGACCATGAGATAAAGTACCCCTTACAAACCTCAAGACCAGTTTGACAGCTTGCCAGTGGACTTAAGAGGGAGCAGACAGAAACTGACTCAGTTTATTTATTGCAAATGCCAGATCAGGCTTATTAACAATGAGGTACTGCAGAACACCAACTGTGCTTCGATAGAGAGTTGCATCCTCAAAAGGCTGACCATCAGCTGAGGACAACTTACTACCAGGAGCTAGAGGGGTTGTATAGGGCTTTGAGTCACTCAAACCAGCCTTAACAATGAGATCCCAAGTATACTTGGACCGAGTAAGAGTGATGTCAAGACAGCTTCTATGAACTTCAAACCCGAGGAAGTATTGAAGAGAACCAAAAGATTTGAGAGTAAAAGATAGATTCAAGTCATGAATTACTTTGGAAACAAGAGCACTGTCAGTTCCAGTAATTAGGATGTCATCAACATAGACAAGAAGCAGAAGAAAAGAAGTTGCAGTTTTGTAGTAAAAGAGAGAAGATTCAGCCTTGGAATTATGGAAACCCCAAGCAACAAGTGCAGCCTTAAGTTTGTCATACCAGGTCCTAGGAGCCTGTTTAAGGCCATATAAAGATTTATGAAGTTTGCAGATAGCAGTAGGAGAGACAACATCAACAAAGCCCTCAAGCTGAGACATATAAACGTCATCCTTGAGCTCACCATTTAAAAATACATTATTTACATCAACTTGCTGAATATCCCACTTAAAAGTGACAGCTAAAGTGAGTATAATCCTAATAGTGAAGCTCTTAATAACAGGACTGAAAGTTTCAGAGTAATCCAAACCAAGAGACCTCTTTGCTACGAGTCTGGCTTTATGCCTATCTATGCTACCATCAGCTTTGAACTTGGTACGAAACAACCATTTACAATCCACAATATTCAAACCCTCCTTAAAAGGAACCAAACTCCATGTCCCATTATTTTACAAGGCATCAAATTCTGTCTGCATGGCCTGCTGCCAAACTGGTTGCTGCAAACCCTCAGTGACATTGGAAGGAACAGATGCAACAGTGAAAACAGTAGGAGTAGGCACTGCAGAGATAAGAGATTAGTAGACTTTGGGTTTGAAAATCCCTATTTTAGATCTAGTAACCATAGAGTGAGTGTTTAGAGGAGCATGAAAGGGCTGAACAGGAAGAGGAAAATGTTCAACAGGAAGTGGAGAAGAAGAATGTTCTAGCATAGAGGGCTGGATAGTAGGAGTGGAAGCAGAAATATGAGAAGGAAGAGACACTGAGGAAGTAGGATCTGTACCAGACTGCAGAAAAGAGTATTTGAGACAATTTGACATAATGGAGAAAGGAAGACTAGGAGAGGATGATTGAGATTTTTGAGTAGAAAAAAGAGATGAGTAAGGAAACTCACTCTCATTAAACATAACATGAGGAGTAACATAGACCTTACCTGTAACATCCCAAATTTTGGATAATTAATTTTGAATATGTGGATAAAATATTTGAGAGTTGAGGGGTGTAAAACGTAATTAAATGTATGTTTATTTTTATGGTGTCCAGATGGACCAGATGGAACGGTCCAGAAATAAAGCATGAAAGTGAAAAATTGGGACAGTGAGTACCGCAACCTAGTCACCGCTACCACAGGTCGCGATAAGCTGCTCGCGATGAAAAAAAATGAAATTCGGGCAGTGAGCATGGCGACCACCAGCGTGACCAGAGCACCGCGAGGTGTGCTCGCGATGAAGGCGGTAGAGTTGCTCCAGTGAGCAACGCGACCTGGTGGCGCGACCACAGGTCGCGATGACCGAAATGATATAAAAAAAAAAAGTTGGTTTCTGTAAGAAGCCACGAAACAGAACAGAAAAAAAAAGAAGAGAGGCAGAGAACGGGAGAAGAAGAAGAGGAAGAAAAGAAGAGGAAGAAGAGAAGAAAAAGAGAAAGAAGAAAAGAAGAAGAAGAGAAGGGAAAGAAAAAGAGAAGAAAAGAAAGAAAAGGGGAAGAGAAAGGAAAGAGGAGGAAGAAAAGAAAGAAAGGAAAAAGAAAAACTCAGAAGGAAAAAGGCGTAGAAGCGGTAAAACGGTATCCAGGTTGGTGTACACACGTTTATGAACTTATTTTTGATAAATGTTTTGATTTAATAAGTCTGGAAATATAGTTATGGATTTGATATCTATTTGTATGGATTTGTTTATATACTCGTATTGTATTTTTGCATATTATTGGATTTTTTTTTTGTGCGATATTCTGCTATTATGGAAATTCGAATAAAAACGTATGTTTTCAAAACATGCTTTACAATTATTGTTTGATTTTCCTATTTATGGAGTTTGATTATATTCGTTAATTCCTTTGTTATGATATTTAAACGGCCCTGATATATGTATAGGGATATATGAATATAGGAGATTGACATGTCAATTGGGTGAATTTATGGTAGTACTGCACCGTCATGTATGATGTATCTGATTGTGGATTATACGGATACCATTTCCTCGTGAAATGGAAAACCGACTGTTTACCATGGATACCATTTTCTCGTGAAATGGGAAACCGACTGTGAGAATATCCGGATACCATTTCCTCGTGAAATGGGAAACCGACTGTTTATATAGAGGGATACCATTTCATATGAGATGGGAAACCCAACTGAAAAACCCGTAATCCAGTCCTGTAAACCCTGTTGTGTGTATCACGGGCCAGATTGAGAATTTATGGTTAGAACTTGTTATGAAAAATAAAGAAACGCTAGTGAAACGGAAACTCAGAAACTTTTGAAACACTGTGTGTTATATAGTTTTTGTTATATCTAGTTATATTTCTGAAATTCTATTTTTTAAGCTTTATTGTTTATTTATATATCGTTCTGAATTTCTGAATTTACGATATATTGTTTTAGATATACTGTTTTATATTATATTACCATTTATTTTAAGTGTACACCCACTAAGCAGTATTGCTTAGCGCGTTAGTTTTGTTTCTAACGCGTAGGTAATAAAGATACCGAGGACGGAAAAGACTGAAGAGGCACCAGCTGCAGAGGAGAATTCAGAGTCATACTCACCATCTTTTGGGGTAGTTAATTATATAGATATTTCTGTATAATGTAATTATATATGCATGCATATACAGAGAATTTGTAATTATGTTTTGTAATTATGTGCTGTAATTAATTATTTTATGTTTTCTGTTTTTCATTTACGAAGGACTGTAATTAATGAATTGTTTTATAAACTGTTTGAAAGTCGTACTAAACGGCAGAGTGCGCATTTGAATGAAATAAGATTTGAAGTGTTGTTGTGAAATGTATTTGAATTGAGTTGTTTGAAAACAGGTTTTGGGAAATCAGAAAAACAAAAGGAAACTCTGTCGAAATTTTTAAAAACTGATTTTTAATGGGCTCACGCGAAAAGATTTTTAAATTATATATTATATGGTTTTCAGTTTATAACAGAATGAAGAAAGTTTTGAAAACCCGGTAGCGCTCACTGGGTCGATCCAGTCGGGTCGGGTTAGGGGGTGTTACATTACCAGTAGGACTGAGACATTTATAAACTTTGTATTGATCACAAAAACCTAAGAATAAGCATTTGACAAAATGAAAGTCAGACTTGTGTTTCTTATAGACTCTAATATTAGGAAAACAAGAACAACCAAATACCTTAAATGAGAGATAATCTGGTTGTTTGTTATAAAGAACAGAAAAAAGAGATTTATGTTGTAGAACAGGAGTGAGAAGCCTATTAATTGTAACACCCCCTGATCCAAATCGCTTGGACCAAATCATGGAGCGCTACTATATATCGAAATCTAACTTTTACTTTTATATAAACATAATTTAAAACTACATAAAACGATTAAAAACATTTAAAAATGGTCCAAATAAATTTTCGAAAATCTTGTCAGAGTTTCCTCTGTTTTATTGACTTTCCAAAACCTGTTTACAATTAAAATTTATAAAAATCAACTTCTAAATTCTCAAGTCAATTTTTTTTGCGCACCCTTCCAAATTTAGTGCGACTTACCAAATCAATTTATCACAATATAATTTATAAATATTCAAATAACATAAACATATAATAAAATATTTACACAGCGGAAGTTCTTCAAATATGTACAAACGGTTTCTGTATATGCATGCTGTATCAAAACATATATACTTATTACAAAAGAACTACCAAAATATATGTAAGAACGATGTGACTCCGGACTCTAGTTCTGCAGTCTCTACTCTTCTTTGTCTTTATCTCCCTTGGAACCTCTGTTACCTACGTGTGAGAAAACTCAACACGCTAAGCATATTGCTTAGTGGACGTACACAAAATTATACATACAAATATACTATATTAAATAAGTTTATCTATTTTCGATAAAAATATAAATCACATATAATTAAATCATATGTAGGGCTCATGTCAAATCAAATCATATACTCAACAAATACAGTATTCAAAATCAATTAACAGACAAAAACTTCATAATTTCTCAAATGCTTTCATATAACAATAGTTTTCAGACTGGGCTCCTGATATACATAACATAAGTTATCGGACTGGATTACGGGTTGTTCGGCATCGGACACACAAACAGGACTACCCGCCGAACATCAGATCAGAATGGAACACTAACGGAATTACCCGCTGTAAATGTCCCATAAGAAATTTTAGAACCCTAGGACCGGCACTTTGGGCCTGTACTATCCAAATGGTGGTATATCGGCACAGTACTGTTTAGACAGAAACTTAATTGACATGTCAACCTCCTATATCCATATCTATGTTTATACACATCAGAGCCATTTTACAAAACGTTTTCTCAAATTCAATGTCAACATATTTCATTTCTTTCAGAATCATCGAATTCAACTTTCAACTTATTCAATTTCGATTCATATCGATATATATATTTGAAATTCAAATTTTATCAAATATCATATAACGAAAATATACGAATATATTTCTAAATCAATAATCATATCATATAATTCCAAAAATATATTCAAACGTATTTCATAATTCCATATTGAATTAAAATGCTCCAAAATCATTTTCCGATACATTTCACAAATATTATATAATTAAAATCACTTTCAACAATATATTTCCATAACAATCTATTTCCATAATACTATTAGAATCAAAACGTATTCAAATCAATTCATAATGGGATTCACAATCAATATTTCGAATATAAACTATATTTCAAAAATTCACTATTCAAACCATTCCAAAATCAATTTCAAACTATAAACTATAATTAATATAATCCAAAAAACTCAAAATTAATCAAATTCAATTAATCCAAAATATTATGGAAAACGAAAAATTTGAAAACGTGTGTACACCGAACCTGAATACCCTTTCTTTCCTCCTTTCCTTCTTCTCCTTCTCTTTTCTTCTTTCTTTTCTTCTTCTTCTTCTTTCCTTTCTCTCTCTTCTTTCTCTCTCCTATTTTCTCTCTTCTTTCTTTCCCGTTTGCTCTGGTTTCGGTTCTGTTTTTTCTTGTGAGCTTATGCTCACTCTATTGCTTTTAAGTGGCACCGCTTCATGCCACTCGGTGCTTATTTTTTTTTAAAATTTTTGGACCATCGCCACCTCGCATTGCGAGCAGTGGTCGCGTCGCTCGGTCGCGATGCTCACTGGTGGAAATTTGCCACCTTTAGCGCGAGCGCTGGTCCCGAGCCTGGTCGCGGCACTCACTGGACCAATTTTGCTACTTTTGCCGCGAGCAGCTACCGCGAGCGCTGGTCGCAATGCTCACTGTCCAGTTTTTCACCCTTTTCTTCGTGCATTGTTTTCTACCCCTCAAATCATAATTATCACATTCACATACTCCATATTAATTCAACAATACTTTTCATATTTGTGCGAAATTAGGGATGTTACATTAATAGTGAACACAGCTGTATGAAAAGCTTCCCACAAAAAATGAAGAGGTAGTTTAGCTTGAGCTAGAAAACTAAGGCCAACCTCAACTATACTTCTATGTTTTCGCTTAGCTAAACCATTTTGTTGGTGAACATAGGGACAGCTAAACCTATGATTGATTCCATGAGATACAAGATAAGATTGAAGAGCCCTAAATTCCCCACCATTATCACTTTGAAGACATTTTAGCTTGGTATTGAATTGACATTCAACAGATTTATGAAACTGAATAAAGATGGATTTAACTTGGGATTTGAGTGTAAGAGGAAAAATCTAGCAAAACCTAGAGAATTGATCTATGAAACTAACATAATATCTATAACCTTGAGAAGATAGTATAGGGGCTGGTCCCCATACATCAGAACACACTAATTCAAGAGGGGCAGTCACTCTTGAAGAAGTATGAGTGAAAGGCAGTTTATGACCTTTGCCTAATTGACAAGCATTACAAAAAACTCGATTTTGAAACCTAGCAATATCAATAATTAAAGATTTCAACACAGTAGACAAAACATCAAAAGAAGGATGCCCCAATTTATTATGCCAATTATTTACAAGTTGCTGTTTAGGAGCTAGAAGTAACCAGACTGAACAGTAAATGTATTACATTAAGGCTTATATAAAGAATCAAACTGAGAGATATGAACAGGAGTAGTAGAGGACAAGTAAGAAAATTTAGAATTAACAGTAGGTACAGAAGACTTGACCTCTAAGGAAGCTCTAATATGATGCAGAGGAAGCTGGTACAGACCATCTTTCAGAGTGCCTTGGAGAAGAACCTGGTTCGAGAACTTGTCCTTAATAAGACAACAATAATTAACAAACTGAACAATTAAATTGTTATCTTTAAGAAGTTGAGAAATGCTTAACAGGTTCTTAGTGATAGTAGGAACAAACAAAATATTATTAAGTAAAATTGTATGTGAGAGGAGTTGAAAGAATGAAAAGAGGAATTACCAACATGTAACGCCCCTAATTTTTCGAATTATGAAACGTATATTCTTTTTATAGTGCATTTGGAGAATATCGGGTCTAATTAACTATTGGTGAAGTTTATTTGGTAATTGGATAAGTGTGGAATAGTTTTGAACTAATTATTGAGATGGAATGTGATTAAGAGTAAATTTGTGCCATTGTAGGATTTTAAGAAATTCAAGGGAGCAAATGGTAATTATGAAGATATTTATATATGTATGTGAGTGTTTACACACAAAGAAAATCTATTAAAAAAAAGAAAAAAAAAAGAAAGAGAACTCTGCCGAAATTTTTACAGGTTTTGGGAAATCAGAAAAACAGAGGGAACTCTACCGAAATTTTTAAAACTGATTTTAATGGGCACACTAGAAAAATGTTTTTAAATTACTAATTGATACGAGTTTCAATGGTTTGAAATGGAAAATGTGAATTTAGAAAGTTTTAAAAACCCGGTAACGCTCCCTGGGTCGATTCAGTCGGGTCGGGTTAGGGGGTGTTACACAACATGAGAGATGGGTAGTGTTTGACCATTACCTACTGCTAGTGACTCATTCCTTTTGTAGGCACTGCTGTGAATAGATAGATTCCCAATGTCAGAGGTGATATAATTGGTTGCCATGTTGTCAACATACCAGTGAGGATCCTGCACAGTAGAGGAAGTAGCAATCAAGGCATTCATATCAGGAGATGGAATCTGATAGGGAGGAGCAGAAGGATATGTCACTTGTTGTTGATAGGTAGAAGCAGGAGGATAAGTCACATGCTGCTTCAGATAAGTAGGGGTAGAGGAGAATGTGACATTCTGCTTCTGATAAGGAGAAATAGAGTAATCTCCATATTGTTGAGCAATGTTAGCTTGCAGAGGCAGTGGTGACTCTTATTGTCTACCAAACTTACCAGTAGACTGATCATATTGATGATAACATACTGTAGCAAAATGCCCTGTCTTGCCATACAACTGACATGTAGGTCTGTGGTTGGAGAATCTACCACTACGACCTCTGCCATGACCCCAAAATCTGCCTCTAAAATTCTGATTCTCTCGCAGAAAATTCTCAGGTAGTTCACCCTTATGTTTCCTATGAAGTACATTAGCTGAGGCAGTAGGTAAATCAAGGGTGGTATAGGAAGTAAATTGCTCTAGACGAGCTTTAAAACTCATTAAAAGAAACTGAGCCTCTTGAAGAGTAATATCCTTTTTTTTAGCAGTAATAATAGTTATAACAGGATCAAACTCCTGACCTAGACCTCCTAGAATATAAGCCACTAGGTCAACTTCAGGTATTATCTGACCAGCTGCTGTGAGGGAATCAACTATCCCCTTCATTTTGACTACAAATTCAGTAATACTCAGTGTACCTTTCTTAAAGTTTTGCAACTGAGACCTAATGTGCATGATACGTGCCATGGAGTGTGTAGAATACAGTTGAACTAACAGACTCCACACTTTACATGCAGTGACACAACTAGTAACTTGCCCTAGTATATATGGACTAAGAGTGGAAAACAACCAAGACACTAGCAGTTGATCAATCTTCTTCCAATTCAGGTGTTCATCGTTGTAGTTAAGAGTGATCTCACCAGAAATAAAGTTGATGATTTGAACAAACTTGTCAGGACATTTGGTTGGACCGAAGATGAACTCCTCCATGTCAAAAGCTTGCACCACTGGTAGGATCTGAGTCTTCTAGTAGATGAAATTAGTTTGATCCAACTTGATCGTAAGGTTGTAGTTAAGATTCTTCGAGATCAACTGAGATTGAACCTCTCTTTGCTTCTTCGTTAGAGCTGGAGATGGAAGATTGACACCAAAATACATGACCGCTGGAGCTTGAGCAGAGGTAGAAGAAGAATTTATGGCCGCTAATCGCAGCTCTGATACCATGTGAAGATTACAAAACCTAATCTAAACTGTATAAACACAAAATATAGAAGAAGAAGATCGAGAGAAAACTTTCATCTCACATTTCTGATTATCATTCCATACCAATCTAGAACAGTACAACTCATATTTATACCTTCAGATTACACTTACACATGGCACAAAAGTATTGGTGTGTAATCTGCTTACATGGCAAAGGATAACAACTAAACATAATACATGCAAACTTCAATAACAACCATACACCTCCAATCAATGAATTACAACTCAACAAATATTAAACTCAAAACAAATACAGCACACACACATCAGCTATGAACAATCCTAACACAGACATACTACGTTATTTTTATATTTAATAAAATTATTGTAATGTATACACATATGAGGCACAATAAAATTAAAGGAAAAAAAAAAGATAATTGAGAAAAACTTTAATACGACATATATATATATATATATATATGTATTATTTGTGTTTATATCTAATAAAAGTTTATTTTATATATATATTCTTATATTAATTCAAATTTATGATCGCTATAATAGTATGGTAGTTTTTGAAAAGAAAAAAAAATGTAATTATAGGTAACGAATTTTATATATTAGACAGATGTAAGGATAACATAATCCGTCCATTCTATTAAAATTTTGCCATTTGATAATATAAGTAATGGCTCACTAACTAATACCCACCACCTCTGGCTCTGGAGGCAGGAGACAAAAAATTATTAATGCATTGACTGATTTTTTTGAATAGAAATCTCTATATTTGATATGCCCGTATCAGATACTATGGGATTACAGCTAGCTCTACTTTAATTCTTTTTGGATAAATTGAACAAATCAGACATGTGAAATTAGATATAGGTAGCATGGGCATTGGTTGGGCTTAGCTGGATTCATTCTCTCAGAATTTTTGTTCATGTAAACTAATTAAATTAGATATATAAGATTTAAAATATTAAAAAAAAATCTTATACCGAACTGAATAAAAATCCGTTAGAATCTGTCGAGATTAAGTACTACATTTACTGTTCGAATATCTACTCCTAATACACCTGAGAGAAATCCTATATACGCCATCCGGATAAATCTTCCCTCACATATTAGTAAAATACGTATGCCTATTGAGATAAGACACTACTAATGTGAAATGAATATTTACTCCCATAATATCGAGAATAAATCTCCATACATATATTAATAAAATAATGAGATTTGAAACCCTACCACAAATATAAAATGGGAGGTACACATACTACTTGAACTAATATGAGA
This sequence comes from Xanthoceras sorbifolium, assembly GCA_003430845.1. Lineage (NCBI taxonomy): Eukaryota > Viridiplantae > Streptophyta > Magnoliopsida > Sapindales > Sapindaceae > Xanthoceras > Xanthoceras sorbifolium. Next base: position 4,210,556 of record CM010617.1, on the reverse strand, counting down.
TATGCTATGAGATTTTTTAATACATAGGATTTAGTTACATAAATTTTTTTTTGAAGGGTATAATTATAAAGTTAATAAATATCGAGACCTACCGAGATCAATCATTAAACACAGACCTACCGAGATCAATTATTAAACACATGGCTCAGATAACTATCCGATCAATTATTAAATGCGCAGCTCAGATATCTACCTGATATCAATTACTAAATGCGCGGCTCAAATATTTACCAGACATCAATTACTAAATGTGCGGCCCAAATATCTACTCCTATAACTTGAGATATCCACTCTCATAATAAGGGGAGAAAATCTACCAATATATGTTGGTAAATGTGTACGGTAGAACTAAAACCCTTATCATTATAATAGAAGGTAGACGTATTAACCATTTAAACTATGAGTCAATGTGTATTTAATTATGTAAATTAAACACATGCATGGACAAAGTTTTTATTTTATATTTTTTTTCCTTTTAACATGAAATACAACCTAACCATGCCTAACCGTGATGTGAATAAGATTCGTATCCAAACAAGAGACCTTACAAAACCAATTACATTATTTATTTGTATTGGACACGATTACTACTCCTTCCACTGATAATATTATTGCTTTTTATTCAACCTGAACATCGGAAGAATATTATACCAACTTCAAAACTTCTTTTAATTAGTATATTGGTAGAGAAGCAATATGTAAAACTAACCAAAGATAAAGTAATTCTCACATTGAAACAATATAAAGTAATAGATGGGTATATATATCAAGAGGTGTTATAAGGTTATCCACATTATATATCATTTCTCATAAAAATATAAAAAATATAATCAAATACTAAGTGTGCAAACTTAACATGTTATCAGAGCCTTCGATTAATGTCATATAGTTTTTAGGCCAAGCACTGCCAAACGACAACTCATAAATGGTGACTAAAGTCAACCGGGCTCATATATGAAGGGAAATATTAGAGAACTTACATGTAAAGCTAATAGAAGACGTGGTGAATCCACGTTGAAAAAATAGAAAGTAATATAAGGGTATATATATCAAAAGAAGTCATAATTCAAAATGCTAGTATTTTGGATTATAAAGTTATCCACAATAAATATATATATATATACACACATCACTTCTCATAAAAATATAAAAAATATAATCAAGCATTAAGTGTGCAAGCTTAACATAAAGAAGCTTTTTAAAAGTTAAAATTATTTTTTTAATTCAATAGAGCTTTTCCGAACACTTTCTCAATCGTTTGGTTGCCATTTTGATAGAACATTTGAATGATTGAAAAAACTATTTTATATCTATGTAAAGAACCTTAAATTTTAGATTTTTTGTAGGAGACTCTTTTTTTGAGCTTTTTAAAAGCTTTAAAATATCAAAAATATCTTCATAAAATTACATAATTTTACTCCACAATTTTTCAAACAAAACCCCACTACGCTTCTTTTAAGTAATTTAATAATAGGGCGAATTGCAATAGAATCCCTTGACGTTTAGTCATATTACAATAAAATCGTGCATTTAACCTTAATTACACATTAGTATCATTATTTAGTTAATTTGATCAAAAATAAAAGTTTGACTAAATTTTTTACTTATAATGACAAGAATACCCATAGTTAAAAAAAATAATATTAATTATTAAAATTAAAAAAATTAAAAATTTTAAATTTTTTAAAATGGATAAATCCATTTAAATTATTTTTTAATTATTTATTTTTTTTCAATTTTAATAATTAATATTATTTTTATTTTATAACTAGGGGTATTTTTATCATTTTAGGTAAAAAATTTAGTCAAATTTTTATTTTTAACCAAGTCAACTAAAGGAAGGTACTAATATAATTAAGACTAAATTCACAATTTCATTACAATATGACTAAACGTCATGGTACTCCATTACAATTCGCCCTTAATAATATCATAGCTATTTTAAACTTATAAAACCAAACTATCTATCTTTCTACTTAAAGTAACTTTTTTATCTGATAATCAAATAATCACCAACGTTATTTTCACAAAGCTCTATTTCTAAAATTTCACAAAACTTACTTTTAAACTCACAGATCTAACAGATAGAAAAGTAGTGAAAAAAAAACCCTAATATTACTCAGAAGAATGAAATCTAGATCTATTAAATATCAAAATCAAAATACCTAAAAGTCCAATATATTAAGTGCTTAATTTAAGAAGTTGCCCTACATACAATTGACAGAAACTGGTCCAATATATTAAGTGCTTTGACTCAAAGCAGCCCCCATTATTGGTTGCAGATCCAACAAAGATACAAACAAACTTTTACATCAATTAGTAAATGAATGTTTGCAGAGGTGTATGTGGAAGAAGGAGATAAAGCCATTAAACTTTTACTATTTTCATGTATACGCATGCGCCAGAGCTGGGTCCTATATATCTTTGTTTTATATGTATACATACTAGTGACTACTCATCTATCCACTCCACTACTACGAACCACGTCATCTCATCTGTATTATTATTGATTCAATTATAAATATAGATTGTCATCTTTAATGGTATCGGAGTGATTAGGTCATTGGTATATATCGGTTTAATTAAATTCTGTCACGTAAATCTTTTAAGTATAAATTTAATTCGAAATTATCATCATAATTAATAGTTTTTTTAAAAGAATACATTAGTATTTTTTAGATAAACATATACAAATGATGTGGTACGCCCATCAAGCTAATCGTTTTTTAAAATATATATTTAAAATATAGATAAATATATATTTGAACAAGAGATTTTATTTAATTGGCGTTACCGATGATGTAATACGTCGATACTTTCATGTTCGACAACGTGTCACTATTAAATTCTGGACAAGATATAAAGCTAAGAAATTCGAAAACAACATCACCTTCTTATGAACCAACAAACAGTGTCTCGAGAAGAAGTATAAAATTGATCAGTAGTTTTCAGACTCTTATTTTTTTATTTTTATTTTTTTTTTAAAAAAGAAAGTGATTTGGATCAATGCCTTAAAAACGACATAACCAAGAAACAAAAAGAAAGTTGGTATAGTAGGGCACTTACTAGGATGAATTAACATGCTGAAAATTTAATTGTTCAAGATATAAATATAATTATATCCATGATAGTTCCAACTCCACTAATTGGATTTTGTATTGTGTAATATTGGTCCATATTTCGAGTTCCACATTTAGAAAGATACTCCCCATAGTGGGAGTTGCTTTTCGGACTATTAAATTTGCAGTGCTATATATATTATGGATAATCTTGCAATCTAAAATATAAGTATATTGAGTTTTGGTGTATCTAACACGGATTATACTTGTAATGATTGATCATGTCAAGTCCAGATATATTTTTGATTCCATCGGCATCAGTCTTTAAAAAAAAAAAAAAAAAAAAAGCAAAATGACTCCAAGTCTCTAACCATAATCTCAATGTATTTGTTAGAGGCATACCAATCTAATCAATATCCTTTATTCAAATTGTTTTTGGAAGTACTTTATGATATGTCCTTAAAATAAAATATAGCATAGTAAGATACTGAGCATCTAAGGAAAATCAAGGAGGACCCTCTAACATGGACATTCCCCCATTAAAAAAGTTTAATGATCATTCCATTCTTTTCTTCTAGGCAATGTTTAAATGAATTTCAAAATAAGACATATTTTATAATTTTTTTTTGAATGATCAATCATGGCAGGAAGGTTCCATTTAATTTTTTTTATTAAATTATGTTTCCCTTCATTGTTTAACAATTGTAGTATTATTAAAGCAAATTTTCAGTAGATATGTTGTCTACAAGTAGGCAACACACACACACACAGAGATATATATATTAACTTAGTATGGAAACTTTACCTAAATTTATGGTAATCAATCTGCAATAATTTTTTCATATAAACTTCTTAAAAAATTGACTATCAAACCAACTCTCTCTAAACTTAGTAAGTTATTATCTTCTAGCCAACTCAACAAGATTACACTGAAGAAACTTTAAAATGGGTCATTAATTAAGTGTGTTATAAGATCAAAATGTCGTTAAAAGAACATTTTTCTTATGAAAATTTGATAAATAAAAATAATAATATTTATTCGTTCAAAAGTATGAAATATAACTGAAATAATGCACTATTTATTATAATTTTTACCTCAGTGGATATAGATGTAATTGCACAAAAATCTAAGAATATATAAAAATAACATAACTCCCCTTTGATCAGTTGACTAACGATGATCAACTGTTGACTACAGCTAATCACTAACGTTAGAGGAGTAAAACCGTCTTTTATCTTTATCATCTTCGTTATCTCTTTCATCTCCTTTATCTTCATTATCTCCTTCATCTTCATCATCAATTCATCTTTATCATCATCACTTAGCAAATCCACTACTACATTTTTCATCACTTAAATTAAAAAAAAAAAACAATTCTTAATCACAACTAAATTATCACACCCATCATTCAACTTAAAATTTTTTTTTTTTAACAAAATTAAAAAAAAATTAAAAAAAACTTTAATATCCATTGCCAAAATAAAATAAAATTAAAGATGATGGTTCTAGATTTCTGGAACCATCTCTTTTTCCAGTTTTTCTTCCCTTCTCTTCTCCTTCTTTTTTTTTTTTTTTTTTTTCCAGTTTTTCTCTTTCATCTCCTTCATCTTCATCATCTTCATCATCACCCACCAAATCCACTACTATATTTTTCATAACTTAAATTAAACAAAAAAAAAATTTAAAACAATTCTTAATCACAGCTAAATTATCACACCCATCATTCAACTCAAAAACTTTTTTTAACAAAATAAAAAAACAATTCAAAGAAACTTAAATATCCATTGCCAAAAAAAAAGAAAAAAAAATTTAAATATGAACCATCTCTCTCATTCTTCTTGTTTTTTTTCCAGTTTTTTTTTTTTTTTTTTAAATTTTTCAGTCTTTTTTCCGGATTGAACTCAAGTGAGCACCTAAAATTCAACCTAAGTGAGCACAAAGAATCCATCTCTTATTTTCTTCTTGTTTTCAATCAAAGTCAAATAATTGTCTAGTTTTTTTTTTTTTATTGAATTGTCCATAAAGTTTTTTCTTTTTTTAAAATGATTTTACTTTTTTTTTCTTTTTTATTAAGTGAGGTTAAAGACTCTAAGGGTAAAATAGGCAATCCACCGTTTCCGTGAGATTTAAACGGTTCCAAACGGTCAGTCAACTGGTAAAAGGGGACTTATTATTATTTTCATATATTATTAGATTTTTATACAATTACACCTATATCCACGGGTAGTTATTGCAATTCCCTCTAATTTTACGCATAAAATTCTTCTCAACATATTAATAATAATGTGGTTATAGACATATTCTAATAGTAATAATGACAGTTTTACCTCAAAGGTTTTAATATTTAAACTCTTGTATTATTATGGTTTTTGTATGATAGACATAGGGTAGTTTCTAAGTGTGTTGTATTTTACCATTGTAAACAAACAATCGTTTGATAGTGAAATTAAGTGCACGTGCTCTTCATGAACGACGAATCACATTGATTGTCATACCATGCAAAAACCCTGTATCTTTTTTATTGTTCTTCGTGTTTTGGTATGTATGTACTTGATTTATTATTGTTTAAGGGGCTAATTTCACTCATAACCCTGAAGTTTGGCCTTATTGCACATGTTGTCAATTTTTGTATTTATTGCACGAACATCTCCCTGAAAAAAGTTGACTAAACGATTGACTAACCAAAAAGTTAACGTTTTGGACAAAAAGACTATTCTGCCTTTAATAAAAAACATTAAAAAAGAAAAAAAAATTTCATCTTACAAGATGGACGGTGGAGATCCTTCAAATTAAAAATAAAAAATTAAGATGGAGATCCCATATTAGGTCTAGTCTCCATCAAAGACGAGATTAATGGAAATCTTATCTCTGTCGATGGTCGATGGAGACGAGATCTCCATCGATCTCATCTCCATCGAAAATCTACAATCACCAGAATACAATAAGAAAAAAAAACGAAAAAAAAAACATCCATAACCTAAGAAGCATTTACCACCACCACCATCATAACATCCACCATCACCACCACAGTATCCGCTACAAACAGTAAAAAAAAAAAAACCCTCAAGATTGGGATGAGGAGATAGAGGGACGGAGCCCGACCTCCATGGAGCACCGGCCTCCATCTCATGAACTGCCAGAGCGCTGGCACGTTCAGGTAGTATCCATAGGAGATGGAGCCCTTCTAATGGACCAGATCAGATCTCGTCCATTTTGATTTTTATCATTTATTTATTTATTTTAATTGTTTTTTAATGAAAAAAAGACGAGTTTGATCTTGGTACAATAACTTCACATTAACTTTTTGATTAGTCAACTATTTGATTAACTTTTTTCAAGGAATATTTGTACAATAAAAATAAAAGTTACCAGTATTTGTAATAAGGCCAAACTCAGGGGTATAAGTGCAATTAGCCCTTGTTTAAGTTTACATCTATTTCATACGAATAGCAAGCATAGATTTTTACATGATCAAGATAAGCATTTGATTCTAACCTATAGCGAATACACTTCCCTAGAAAGTTCATTGTACATTTGGTAGAATTCATTCACGCATTAAAAATTATAAATAAGAATAACAGAGAGACAATATATGCAATATTCTAAAAAAGTATCTTGAAACCAAGTACAAAATTCAAATGCACGAAGCCAAAATCTTTTTCTTTTTGTTAAGTTGTTGACATCACACATCTAAATCTACGTACTAAATAAATAAATTGTTGCTTATACTACACGTTCCTTTTGTCTTTTATATTTGTGGATTGTGGTAGGATAAGTGGAACTAGTCTTTTTCATTGTCATGAGAACGATGAATTCATTATATATATGTATACAACTTATTTATTTATAATTCTAAAGAATTTGAGAACAACCATTATGTCCTTTTTTTTTTGTTTTTGTTGGATATAAATATTTTTTTAAATGTTACATTTGAGATTAATAGGAAAAAAAAAAACATGGGTACACTTACAAAAATATACAGATTTTTCTTGTTTAATATTAATTATATAGTTCACTTTCATGTATAAAAGGCTAATTAGCATATTATTTTCAGCTGATGTCGCATTGATGACATAAATAAAAATTATTTGTATTTAAAAATAATAGATATATATGTAATTTTTTTTAAAGAAGAATAAATCCATCTCCTTTCTTATTTGGGATAATAACGAACAATATATAGATGATTTATTTTTTATGTAAAAGAAATTATAGGATACTATTTAAGATACAAATAATTAAAATAGGAAAATAAATTTGTTGGAAATAAAAACAGCAGGAGGAGACTGATATCTGCCTATCCACTTTCTTTTCTCTAAAAGAGGTCCACATCCTCCATTTCATGTTAGCTTGAATTTAACTTCAATTTTGTAGGGTTATATACATTTTTCAAAATGATTAGTTTTGTTACAATCTTATAATTATAATGCTTTTTGTAATATGTAAAAAGAAAAATCACTTTCAATTATTTAAAATTTGTGTTTAGTTTTATAATATAATATTCATTTTAATAAATTAACGTTAATATTTTTATAATAGTTATCAGATACGAAATCTATACATAAAAATATAAGTGATGCATACGGGATTCTCGATTTGCACCGACACAAGTAGTTTTGTATTCAATTTATATTGGTACCTTTTTGTATTCAATTTATACAAGTAATTTCTTAATATGTCTATACTTACGTCAATTCACAAGAAAATTGAATAAAAAAAAATTGTATTTAAAAAAATTGAAATCTACCTTTTTGTCCTTATTTTGTAGGATGTCTACTATTTAATATAAATATTTTTTGAGTAACGCTATCTTGGTACTAGAAAATAGCATGGGGTGGACCACTGGACCAGAGAAAATTACTAAAATCTGCCGATTTATTTATTTAAACCATTCTTTTCTAGGCTATAGCAACTTAGGTGACGTATGATTTATCCAAATATAATAATAATAATAATAATAATAAGAAGAAGAAGAAGAAGGAGAAGAAGAAGACGAAAAGTATAGTGATGTGTGAGGATTAGATGATTCATCTTATTGCCCTTTAGATACCTTTTTTTTATTCTTTACGTATGACATTAGATACTTGCCAACTGTTATTTTTTTTATTATTTATTTAAATTAAATCAGTCTCCTTTTATTTACGCTTTCGTATAAAAAATAAATATCTAAACTGTATATATAATGTTTGAATTTTAATATTAATAGGTAGTGATTAGCCTCTATCTCATTTGGTGTTAAATTAAAAAATACAATGATAAATAGTGGAGTTTAATGACATTTTGAGGGGTTTTCTAGGATATGACATTAGATACTTGCCAACTGTAATTTTTTATTAATTACTTTAATTAATTGTTGTCTTTTTAGTTGTACTTAAGTGCTTCACTATTCTGATATTGACCTCTAACACATTCAGTGTCCGGTTTAAAAAAAATAAAATAAATTTCAAATGGAGTTTTAAAGATATGTACATGTTAATATTTAAACTTTGGTGATTTGAAAGAGTTCATGAGACTCCAATCATCAAGGTAGGTAACCTTCGATTATAAGGTATGACATAAGATACTTGCCAACTATACATATTTATTTATTATTTATTTTAATTGAACCGTTGTTTTTTTAGTTCAAGTGATATATTTCTCTTTGTAATGGAGAGTTCGAATCACATCATACGCCTCAATGTCGTGAAAGTGGATATCTAAACTGCTTATATAGTATTTGAATTTTGATATGTCCAGTTTTAAAAAAAAAAAAAAATTGTAAGTTGGGTTGTGAAGATATTGTGAGATCCAGAATGTTGTTAACAATACGTGGTTAAGATTTTAAGTCATTTTCTTTCATATTCTTATTAACAACTTGTTGTATGTTTTATATATGCTCAAATAAAACTTTGATTAGTAGAGAATTTAATTTTCTTATTCTATAATACAACAACTTGCATGTTAGAATTGACCATTCAAAGATCCTAACCTTATTTTTGAAGTACATCCACTAATAGCTTAAATAGTTACTACACTTCTCTTTCAATATTCGGGCTGCGTATTTAGTGATTGATCTCGACAGGTCCCAATAATTATTAAACTTGTAATTGTACTCCTTTAAAAAAAACTCTTCATTTATGAAAATCCTTACCTTTTTTTTTTATAATACAATTATTAGGATACATGTTTTATTAATTGAAAGCTTTTATAAAAGATTTTTCTTCTTTTAAAAAAAAAAAAAGTGGATTGGGCTGGGCACTGGGCTGTAGCCCAGGCCCAATATTTTTGTCATTACTTTACTTACTAATTATTGTTTATTATATAATTAGTTCGGATTTTAAAAATTAAGGTCACGACTTTGAACGATGACCTTAACTGTGTAAATATTAGGGGAATATCACTCTAACCAACCTTTTTCGTCACCCGCTATTATCAGTTTTGAAAAATTATACTATGAAATTATTGTTGGTGCCGTTTAAAGCATAAAACCATTGGTAGGTTCCATACTCAAAATGGAGCTTATAAAATCTTCAATTTAGTTCGAATAAAAATTGATTTAATAAAATATTATCACGTGTAATTCAAAATTATATTAATGTTAAATTTATTGCTTTGTATAAATAGAAATTATTTTTACAATCGCAGCAAATAAAATTCAATCAAATACAGTCCAATATAATATAATACAATACATTTCAATACAATATAATGTGCTAAACGTGGTCTTAAAATACACGTTAAAAGGATGATAATTATAAAAGCTACATTATTTTTTGTAACTTAATTTTCGATTAAACATTAAAAAAATTGAAGAAGTTGATTTATAGTTAAATCTACAACCTCCAACACTTATTTGTGAATCAAATTAATTAATTAATTTAAAATGAGTTAAGTATAGAAACAGTATCATGCACACTCTGCTTCAACTAGCAAATCTTTGTTCATGCTTGGACATGGATCTCCTCCAAAATATTGGCTTGATCTTGGGATTAAACACTTCCTCTTCCATAGACAAGCCTGAAAAATTATATTGAAACTTTGTTAAAATCAATTGATTATATATAGATAGAATTATAGACATCTTAAGTTTATCGCATCTGATGAACTGTTTTGAAGATATAAAATTGTTCATCGTATCTGATAAATAAAAAAAAATGTGCCGGATCGCGCACTAGATAAGGCGTGGACAAGTGAAACTCACCTTCTCAGCAACAAATGATGAATTATAAGAGTGACAACTGCCAAAAGCATAATCTAGACTTCCACAACTACCAGAAGGGTTTCCATAGCTGGCAAATAGAATCTTGGTAATGTGCTTTCTTGGAGGACATTGTAGGTGTACTTGAGCTTCTCTTCTCTTATAATTGTTGTAATGAGAAGCTGTTACATGACCACATATTCTTGTGACCACACCAGTATCTAATGAGATAGATGGAGGGTATCCACCCTCTTCTTCTAGTATTACCAAAACGTTGCCAGTAGGTTTCAGGAAGGATCTTGGTACATGGTACCTAAGAAAAATAAGTTTATTCGGGCGTAAGAACATCATGAATAAAGTCAGTTCGCGTGGTTAAATTTCCAACAAATACTTATAAATAACTATTAACGGAATAACTTTAACTGTAGGTGTATGTTTGTATTCATTACAGTTGAAAATTTTGTCACGCGGATAAAATTAGGGTATGCTAGTTCAATTAATTAATACCCGAATATTTGATAGGAAACAAAATTTTGAAACTAAAAAGTACCATGTTTGTGAAGGAGAGCCTTTAGGAGTTCGAAAAGAGACCCAATATCGACCAATGCTCTGGCCGTTAACCCAAGCTTCGCCTTTTCCCATGGAACTAAGGTTCAACGCGATAGGGTCATCTCCCACAGGTGCATCAAATACAGTCTGTCACATAATAAACATATATACATAATGGAGTATGATAAAAAAAAATCTTTTGGTGTGTGATTCTACACGTTTTTTGGTTAAGAAAAGCAGATTTATAACATTTCAAATCTAATTTAGTACGTTGTAGTTTTTATCTTTTAGTGATTTGAAACAAGTTAGAAATCTGCTCTTTTTTGCATGAAAGAATCTGTTAACTTATACCATATGAAAGCTTGCATCAAATTTTATTTGTCTTTACCTTATACCATGAAAGCGGTTCACGAGAAGATGAAAACTTGCTCCATTGAACCTTACTTGATCCTCCCTTGTTGTAAATTTGCAACTTTTCTCCTATCAATCCTATCTGCACGCCACACACAATTAATGGTAAGTTGTACAACAATGGCACAGATGTGTGATGATCAAATTAATACTTCAAAACCAAGAATAAAAGTCTGATTGCCATGCCTGATAACCCCATGTGAAACTAGTGAAGTCCTTGATTTTCTGTTTATCTTTGATCCAAACGTGAATCGGTCCAGCTCTCCTGCTCTCTAGATATGGTCCTGAATCCTTTACACCACAAGTCCAGAAGCCAGAGTAATTTTATTGATTGGCTGTGATGACCATGGATTAGTCTTTTAAAAACATTGAAAGTTACTACTAATTTGCACTTATAACATGTATATTTATTAGTGTAAAGTCATTTAACGTTGATTATTTGAGATCGAATCTTGCTGATCTATCAGGGATACAATTTTTGATGATGAGATGATAGAGAAACTTGAGATTTCGATTGAAATAATGGTACCGGTAATCCAACCATCACGCTTAGAAGCGAAACGTTGTTGACTCCTGAGATTAAAGAAACTGTACTCTGTAGTGTAAAGCTTGTTTGCTTATGGCTTCCATGTGCAGATCCTGAAAAACAACAGAAACCTAAGTTATATAATTCATTTGCATTGACTAAATACTCAATCCAAATCAATCCTACTTCGATTCGATTAAGAAATCAAGCGTATTTACCTACTGGTACTCCATTAACAAATGCATGCAAAACATGTCCAAGAGAGTCCACATTAAGTAGAGCTTGACTATCAGAGATGTCCTGTTGAAACCTACATGACAGACCAATATATATATATATATATATAAATATGAATTGATGAGGAAATTAATAAAGTGACAAGAATGTACTAGAAAAATGTAACTACTTATGAATATTGGATTTTGATTGTTGTTTTTGAGGTGTACCTGAAAGTGTACCAAAGGTAATCAGATGCATCTTTTGTAGTACTCATGTGGTCTAACACAGAGTATGATATCAATGGCATGTCCTCAAAACGAAAGTTAATAATAGGCTCTTTGAATTCTTCCCACATTTCAATGGCATCAAACTTCTTCACAGACAACATTGATCTTCTACCGTACTGGGTGCTCACCTGTTCGAGGCATGCAGCGCGTTAATTAGAATTTGAATCCTCCTCCGCTGATTTAAGCTAAACAGTGCTTTGAAAGGTCTAATCTACAAGTGATATCTTTTCGAATGATATTAAGCTCAGATCAACAAAGAAATCTTATCGTGGAATATAAGCCTTACCTTTGCAGTATTGAAGATTACGTTCTTGCAATCAGGTAGGATGCTAATTGATTTAGCAGGTAATCCATATGATGAATTTCGAAAGATCACCTCAACATCTTCTTCATTTTCGTTCACCAGAAAGGCTGCACATGATCCTCCTGATGATGAATTTCCATGGAAGACATAGGCCTGCATACATATACAATTATATGACAATACAATATTTCACATGTAAACTAAACCTTGTTGATAGTGGGATTCATACAAAACCTTAGAAGAAGTATAGAGAGATTTTACTAACTAAGCTAGCCAATTTCACCAACGCTGATAACAATAATTCTAATCTTAGTGAAATAGGAAATTTTGATCTGCGATGGTGCTGCTTACTTTCTGTTTTTCACCCAAAGAAGTATTAGTTGGCAGTCCATAAAGTAAAGGTTTTGAACCTAACTTAATTGCTGCATGCAACTCCTTCAGATGACCCCATTTTGGTTGCCAGATCATACCTAGTAAATTATATCAAATGATTCAGTTCAAAAATTACTTCTAAAACATGTAATATAGTGAAATATCTATTATACACACACACACACACACAGAAGCATACCATACTCATCAAGAGGAGCTTGATCATAATAAGCTGTTGTTACATATGCGGAGCCTGTTCTTCCAAAATTTGTTCCACCATGATACTGTAAGAACATATACATCTATAGTTTAAAACACAAATGTTCTAATGTTCATGTGTGTGAAAATATTACGTTAAAAAGGAGAGATCGATAATAATGTTATATATTTAATAAAGGGGTCTTATCAGAGAGAAAAATTTTAGTGCACCGAATGCATTATTGAGTGGTGCATTTAGCCATTGAAGATGTAACACATATGCCACATCTTCAGTGATTGAAAGCACCACTCAGTAGTAGAGATGGCCCCGGTTCGGTTCGAACCGAATTGGGCAGTTCCTAACCGAAATCGAACTGTTCGGTTTTGATTCCTGTAGGAACCTTGAACCGAACCGTGACCACCCGGTTCAAGCTTTTTCGGAATTGGAACTGTCAGTTCCAGAACTTGGGAGGAACCGGTTCCAAATTAAAAAAAAAAAGAAAAAGAAAATTTTTTTATAACCGCCAAGGCCCAAAAAAAAAAAATCAGAACTGGTTCCAGAACTGGAACTGGCGTGGAACTATCGATTCCGAAATCGGAACTGTGACCATGTATACTCAGCAGTACTTCCAGTGCACTAAAACTTTTCTCTTTCTTAACGTATACTCTTAGAGTATGCTATAATTATTAATTCAACGCATCAATGTTATCACAGTCAGTCAAAAATTAAATTTAAACAATAATAGTCTTTCCTTAGTGTATGTCTTTAACGTACGCATTAATATATGATTCCCGATAAATATATATATATATATATATATATATAATTATCACTAACATAAAATTATGGAAGAATACTTTTAATTACCATATAATAATTTACAAAGCTTCCATTCCTTGCTACCCATAATGCAACATGAAATGCAATGTCCTCAGCAGATCTCATCCTTTGTTCTTCTCCATATACTTGATACCTTTCACACAAAAACTTGATATTATTATTATATTATTATTTAGCTTTTATATAGAAATCCATAAAAAAATGCATAAACATATCTTCTTGTATGTGTACATAATTGAAACATACCGAGAAGAGTAATTCTCTGTCCAAATGGAAGGCTTATTGGGTGAGTTAGGCCCTGCAAATGTCTCCCCACACTTCTTCCCATTGCATGTATTAATCTACAATTTAGAAAAACAACCAATAGCCTTTTTACAATAGTATTTTTAAAAAATAAAAATTACATTTTAAAAATGTAAATGTGTGATAAAATTAGGTTGACCCAGTGATAAGTGTTTCACACTTACACATTAAGATTGTGAGTTCGAGTAGTGTCCCTCCCCAAATCCCGAATTAATTATTAGAGCTAATTACATGGACCTCCCCTGAGGTTTTGCCAACTATAAGTGAAACAAACTTTATCGTTTATTGACAAATACCTTCCCTACCCTTAGTAAAATTGGTCAAATCCAACAGTTGATCAGAAGAGGTCTTTGTCAAAAAACTAAAAAGTTGGCTAAAAGTTGACTCCGCCTGTAATTGAGTAAACCTCAGGGGAGGTAGGCATTATTTACCCAAATTACAAATTATTAATAGTTTAAAAAAAAAAAGTAAACTTGTTTGGTAGTATTTGTTAAAATTATTTTCAATAAAAGTGTTTGATATTGTTATTTAAAATGAGTAAAATAATTGTTTAGATTTTAATTTATTTTAAAAACTATAAAAAACAGTAAATCATTATTTTCAATTTTTAGTTATAAGGTTAAAAAATATTATTTTCCATTTTCGGAAAAACATAAACCAATAACTTTACATCTAAACCAAAAATAATTTTTGAAAACGGATTGAAACACCATCCTCAAGTTTTGTGTGATTCTAAAACATCATCTGAAAAATGGACCCAAAAATACTTTTAATTTTTAAAAAATGCTTTTTAGTATATCAAAAACACTTTCAAGAGCCCTAACAACCTAAATAATAACAATATTAATAAAAAAAAAGAATAGCGAATTGTAATGGAGTACCTTGACGTATGATTATATTGTAATAAAATCGTGAGTTTAGCCTTAATTGAACATTAGTACCCTACCGTTAGTTGACTCAGTCAAAAGTAACGGGTTGACCAAAAAATTTACCTAAAATAACAAAAATACCCTTGATTAAAAAAATATTAATTAAAAAAATTAAATTTTAAATTGTTTTTAAATTAACGAATATATTTAAATTATTTTTTAAATTTTAATAATTAATATTATTTTTTATTTTTTTTAACTAGGGGTATTTTTATTATTTCAAGTAAAATTTTAGTCAAACCTTTGTTTTTGACTGAGTCAACTAACGATAGGGTATTAATACGTAATTAAGGCTAAACTTTTGATTTCATTATAATATGACCAAGTCAGGGTACTCCATTTTAATTTGCTCAAAAAGAAAGAAGACAAACCACTGAATCAGGAGCATCATCTTGTTTGCACATCAGCCATGGCACTCCAGTTTGAAGTTGCACTGCCATCGCTGCAGCCCATTTAACGTACGGAGGCCCTTTCACTGGATAAGCATCTTCAATCATTTGATACTCATTCTCAATCTACACAAACCCAATTTCAATCAATACCCTTTTTTTTCTTCCTAAAATCAGGGATATGTATTAAGTACTACATGCTCGGTTAATATATCTATTTTCATAACACCGATAAAAAAACTCTCCACACATACATATAAAATGCGTATGGTAGGACTCGGACTTTCGACCACAAAGAAGCAATGTGCAATCAAGACCAAATTTAATATTGATCAAATGGGAGGCTAGCCAACACATTTCACCATTTTTGTTTTGTTAAAAAAAAAAAAAAAATTCAACCCACCTGGGACAGTATGATTGGCCCTCCTTGTGATGCATATAACTTCTCTGATTTCATCATGTTCACTATTTTTGTTGTAAACTTTTGCATGTTAACCTTCCAAATATGCAATCAACAGAAATGAGAGTGCGAAAATTGCAATCAATAATCGATCATTTGATTCGATCAAACACATTATTATAATTATAATTTGATAAAAATAGTTTGATTTTTTTTTTTTTTTTACCTTGAATGGTTCATTGTCACATCGATATGTGATGTATGGAATGTCATGCAACCAGAATGGCAGCCCTCTGCAACCATTTAAATTTATTAAATTTCTCCTAAGGTGTATGTTTAAAGAAAAAAATAAAAGTAATTAAATTAATTAATTATACCCGTAAGTCCATTCGCTCTCAATAAAGGGTCCAATCCTGAGACTGACATATAAGCCTTGAGCTTGGATTTCTTTGATGAAACTTACAAGATCTTTTCGTCCACTAAAATCATACTACAAAATCAAATCCAATACTAAATGTCAGCCTACTGTGCTATATATATATATATATATATATATTATTATTATTATTATTATATCAGTAACATCTTGAAGTAAATGTCACGCGTCATGATAGTAGTGGTCTGATATTCGATGAACGAAGAAGAGAAAGATGTTTTCGGTTTATTATATACCTGGCCTGGTTGGGGCTCATGGAGGTTCCAAAACACATAGGTTTGAATCACATCAAGTCCTCCTTTTTTGGCTTTGCTTATCAAAGATGCCCACATCTGAAAATATGATCATCAATGCATATGGGTGAGTTTTAATTAATTTACTAGCTAGAATTAATTACTGGTATACCAAAAATTGGTTACAGTTTTGGTTTACAATTTTAGGAGCTATTCTTTTACTAAGATGGAGTGTCTTGGAAGGAAAGTGTTGTTTTATGGATCATGGATCGAAATTGAAAAATATCAGTGCCAGGCTAGCTTGTAGGCAAAAACCTTAACATTAAATTTTTAATACAAATTTGGTTTAGATAACTTGCTTTTCAAGCAACATTTAATGGGGAAAATATCAAATAGAAAACTTATCTCAACAATTATAATTTTTTTTAAGGGGTACAAGATTAATAATCTATTGGGATCTGCCGAGATCAATCATTAAAACGGGCGGTCCGAATATCTATTCCAATAGACAGAAAATAAACATCAAGGAAAATGACCATTTTTTTATCCTTGATCCAAAAATAATTTCCAAAATTTAAGATAATAGTTTCATCACTATTAATCCCATAAAATATTATTAAAAGGTGCAACTTTTTTTCCTCTCTCTTTTTTTATTTTTTTATTTTATAAATACAACACAACAATTAAACATGAATAAATTTGTCAAAGACAAATTAACAGAAAAGCCAAACAAAATAACCATTGTGGCCTGCATGATATTACCGAGGAGTTCGGCTGATATTTCTTAAGAGAAAACTGCTGCCAATTCATAATGTTATTTATTTATTTAATTAATTCTCAGTTTTCAATGTACAATATAATTAAAAACAAATCTGTCAAATGAAGAAAATAACTGTTTTTATTAATATAATAATTATTATTTTTATAGTTATGACAATATAATTTAAATCAAAACTACACTAGAAGGTGTATTCAGCTTAAATGGTTAAAATTTAAAAGATTTTAAAAGTTTAAGTGTTTTCAATCTAGACTTTTAAAGATTTTATCAAAATCTGAGCATATTTAATTTATAAATTTATAGTCCATCGAAATCTGGGTGTATTTAATTTAGAGTTTTGAAGATTCCATTAAAATCTAGGTGTATTAAAAAAGTGATTGACTTTACAGAAATTATTTAAGTGATAAAATTAAATGCAATTTGATGGATTTTAAAATGAAAATTATAAATAAAAAACCCATAACAAATTTTGCCTTACTCCAATGGAATTTGATTGATTTTAAAGCATTAGCAATCAAATATATATATATATATAATTTTTAAGACAATCATTAAAAGTTCATTCAATTTCAGTGAAAAAGTCCAACAAACCTTATATAGAACTCTTACAAAATCTATATTGAATCCATAAAATCCTGTACTCCATTAACATTTATCACTTAAAAAAATTTATTTAACCCTAACAAATTCTAAATTGAATACAACCCCTTAACTTTCTTTCTCGGACTTAGTATCAATAAGTAAGATCAACCCTAACATCTACTACATAACGAAAGAATCTCATCTATTAAAGCTAGTTGATATTAGCAATAAAACCGTTTAAAAACGATAATTGTAGATATATATAATATAAAAAATTGTATATATTTTTTTCCTCATTAAATTATAGTTTTCTTAATATTAGGCATTGTATAAGTTTAATCTTTCCTGATAGTGATACATACCCTGCTTAAAGTAATCAACCAAAACTCCAAAATTAGAAAATTTCAAAAAATAAAAATATATTTTTTGTTAATTTTTGTGAATTAAATTAAAAATATATATGATAAAGTCATTCTACACCAATATATCTCACCTACCAAAACAATAATAACTACATAAACGTTTATGTCTAAGGATCCATATAGTGAAGAAGTACCTCGGGAGTGCTCCGGGGATAGTGAATTGAACCGGAGAATAGAATCTTCCGTTGGCCCTCTATGATCAACGATCTGCCATCGTATGTCACCTCTCCTCCACGAACACCGCCCACCACCAACACCACTGCCACCACCACCACCATGATCAGCCAACAAAATACTCTCCCCATCAAATATATTGATGGGATTTGCAACTCTCTCACTCTCTTCTCAGGACTCTCTTGACTGAGCTCTTCAACACAAACATATATATATATATATATACACACACAAACAAATGGAAAAACGTAAGTTAATTTACTTAATTGAGAGATTATTTAATGGGATTGGACGTAGAAAAAGAAGAGAGAAATTAGCATGCAATTAATGCATGGGATCTCGTTTTTATATTATCATCCGAGTTCTTGAATATGTGATTTAATTGATTAATAATAAACATTGCTTGTATATATCATATATATATATATATAATATACATGTTGATAATTATAATTATTAATTTACAACAATGACCAGTTGTAAATGAGAGAGAGAGTGAGAGGCGGCAGAGAAAAGGGTTATAGTGTTGCACGTCTCAACTGGTGTACTTGGTTTTCTTGCTTTGTGAAGAAGAAACGATTAATATTTACCAACTTGACCTTTTTATTTTGTTTTATTTATTAATATGATTTAATCCAAGGTGGTCATATAAATTTCCATTCACACAGGTTGCTTCAGATATTAAGCAGTATGGATCATCAGGATCCTGACGGCAATTGCGAAGTTCTACTGAGTTTTTAAAGATATTTTAATACATTAACGTTGTTAATTAAAAGTGTTTGTTATAAGTTCAAGTTAAGTCTTATCCACTTATATATATTTTTAAAAGTATAGTTATAACATTAACAACTGTTGACATGTCAAGATTAATTAATAAATAAAAATTAGTTACGCATACATATAAATACGCATATCCTGGTCCACCTATTCTTAAATTGTAATAGTTGAGAGAAAGAAAAACATCTCATCTTGTTTGTTTCTAATTAAAAAAAAAAAAAAATTGCATCGAATGTGCTTTAGGCGGAAGACTCAAAATTACAGGCTCCTTGCGATATTGGGTCAATCAGTAAATTATTAGCTCTAACTTCCCTCACGGAAAATTGTGTGGCCTTTAAGGAGGATTTACGAGGATAAGCCTATTCAAGGCCCAAGAAAGGATGGAAACTACGCCCATTTGGGCTAACAATAGGCCCAGTAGACCTTGTAAGAGGAAATCGTGTTGATGGACTCCATGTGTTCTAAATTTCTAATGTTATGGCCCAAGCCGAATATTCAAACGTGTTTATTTTATAAGTTGATTTTCGAGCCACAATGGGAGTTATTTTCGAAGTCGTATTTTTAGCAATTAAGCTCAGTGGGTTCCGATAGATCCTTAATTCGACCGGTGCTAAACTTTATAAAATTAAAAAATTAAAAAAATTCAAGTCAACAACAAATAATTAATTATAAGTCTGTTGGGACTTGCAGAGGTTAATTACTAAACGAAAGGCTTGGATATCTACTTTCATAATGGAAGATATTTACAGTTCGGATATCTACTTCCATAATGAAAGTTATTTACTTCCACAATAAGAGGTATAAAACTACCTATAAATATTGCTAAATGCGTATGGTGAAACTTGAAGTTGTAGGGATGAGAATGTACACTAACCACTTGAGTTGTAAATAGATGTGCCACTTATATTTAATCATATTATATATTAAACTATTTTTTTTTATTTGGAGGAAGGGGGAATTTAAACTTAGTACCTCAACTTCATTGAGAGGTGTAGTTACCTCCAGGCTATACCTACGACCATATTAATTAAGCTTTCTTTTTTACTTCTTACTGATAACTATTATACACTCTGATTAATTTAATTTCTATACATAAGGTAGAAAATTTTGGGTTATAGATACAAGGACTTGACTTCTTCTACATGCTTATTACTTAATTATCATTTTTTAAATCTTGTTTGCCTTTGTGTTTTCAGGTGTGGAAAGGAAAAAAAAGAGAAGAAAACAACAAATGGAGAAGAGAGAGAAAATAGGTATGACTTTAGATTCAATTTGAATCTAAGCTTTTCTTTCATATTTCTTGTTTACAAATTTACAATATTTATACACTGAAAAGAATGATAGATTAGCACCCTTGGCTGACATGGCAGCCATAGGGTTTGTGTGATTTAATTTACCAGTCTGTTAGAATCTAACAGACTGGAATTTCTGTTTTTCAATAATAGAATTGTTCCCTCTCTTCTTCCTTTTTATCGATGGTCAGCTTGGCAAGGTTCAAGTTGACTGTATAGTCTAGTTGGCTGCTCTCTAGGTGTTTGATGAAATGCTAGAGCAGCCTGTACTCCAGGTGTTTGAGAAAATGCCCTAGAGATATTTTCTTGAGTATTGTTAACAGCCTCCCTCAAACTCACTGGGGAAGGAACCACGGTGAGTTTGCTACGCAAAAATTGGAACCTTGGAGTAGGTAAGGCCTTTGTAAGGATGCCAGCCACTTGGTCGATAGATGGAACATGGTTAACCTTGATCTGTTTACTCACTATTTTGTCATGGACAAAGTACAAATCAAACTCAATGTGCTTGGTTCGAGCATATAGAACTGGATTTTCAGACATGACGATTGTACTTTGGTTGTCATACCAAACTGTTGGGACAATAGACTGAGATATTCGGAGCTCTCGAAGGAGAGAGGTATGCCAAGTGAGCTCAGCAACAGTGGAAGCAAGGCTGCGATACTCAGCATTGGTGGAGAAGCGAGAGATCGTGTGCTGCTTGTTGGCACTCCAAGTGACCAAATTAGGGCCAAGAAAAATGCAAAAGCCTGTGGTCGACTTGCGATCATCAAGGTTTGTAGCCCAGTCCGCGTCTGAAAAGGCGACTAGACTTAATGCTAAGGATGCAGAAGAGGACTTGCAAAATTGCAGACCATAGGTAGCGGTGCCACGAAGATAATGCAGTATGCGTTTCACAACTTTCCAGTGCTTACCAAGGGGGTTGTGCCTAAACTGACATACACGATTAACTGCAAAGGAAATGTCAGGGTGTGTAATCGTGGTATAGTGAAGGGCACCAACAACAGACCTGTATTCTATAATGGTGGATACAGGGGAGCCAGTATAGGCAGAGAGAGACTGTCCAACGCTAGTGACTATAGGAGAGGGACATGATTTAGCAATTACCATATTGGTGCGATGTAGAAGGTCTAAGACGTACTTATGCTGAGAAAGATGAAACCCTTGAGCAGTTTGTTGAACCTCTATTCCCAAAAAATAATGTAAGGGACCAAGATCCTTGAGAGAAAAAGATTGATTGAGTTGAGAAACAAGAAGATCAATTTGAGAGGAGGATGGACCAATTATGATGATATCGTCCACATATACTAGAATATATGTGAAATAAGAACTAGAAGGCCTGAAAATTAGGGAGTGATCCACCTTGAAGGAGACAAACCCATGTTGTAACAGTATTGCGCGCAGCTTATCAAACCAAGCTCGCGGTGCTTGTTTTAACCCGTAGAGCGCTTTGTGAAGTTTGCAAACTAAGGCAGGGTCAGTGGCAATGAACCCCGGTGGTTGTTGCATATACATATCTTCAAAGACCTCGCCATTTAGAAAGATGTTATTGCAATCAAGTTGTCGATGACCCCAACCAAAAGCCATGGCAAGGGATAAAATAAGGCGAATAGAGGCTGGTTTAACCACAGGGCTAAAAGTCTCAGTAAAGTCGAATCCCTCTACTTGGTAAAATCCCTTAGCAATCAGCCGCGCTTTGTATCTTAAAACAGAACCATCCGGATTGCGTTTAATTCGAAACACACATTTATAGCCAATGATGTGTCGACCAGGAGGAGCAGACACTAGGGACCATGTCATGTTGTGTTGCAAAGACTTAAACTCCTTCTGCATAGCTGCCAACCACTGAGGGTGTTTGAGAGCTTGAACTGTTGTGTGAGGCACAAACTCAGCATTAGAATCTCTAGCCAACCAAGCCTTAGGTTTGGAAATGTCCGCCTTGGGACGAGTCACCATAGGATGAGTATTAGCCACTGAAATAGGTGGGATAGCTGTAGGTGGTAATGAAACAGATGAGGTTGTGACAATAGCCAAATCTGGTCCAGAGAGAGAAGCTGATCCTGCAACAGAGAGATGAGCAGATGGAGTAGGACTAACAGAGTTATTGGTAAATGTAGGCAAAGTAAGTCATGATGCTGCAGCTAAAATAGGCTGAGAGGGTGCCATAATAGAAGGAAAAAGGCTAATTGTAGGGCATTGAGTAGGACCAGCGACCTGAACACCCTTACAAGTAGCAAAAGGGAAACTGTTTTCATTAAAAACGGCATGTCTTACCACATAAATGCGACCTGTAGAGCTGAGGCATTTGTACCCTTTATTTTGTGAGTTATACCTAAGAAATGTACATGGTGAACTTCTAAAATCAAGCTTATGATGAGTATAAGGTTGTAGGTAAGGATCAACCAAACAACTAAAGACACATAGGAAAGCATAACCTGGGACATCATTGTATAAAACTGCGTAAGGAGATTTACCCACTAGAACCGGTGTAAGCATACGGTTGATGAGGAATACTGTTGTAAGAAAAGCCTCATCCCAAAATTTCAAAGGTAAAGAGGCTTGAGATAGCAAGCTAAGCCCAGCCTCTACTATGTGACGGTGTTTTCGTTCCACCAACCTATTTTGTTCATAAGTGTAGGGGCAGCTGTGACGAAATAAAATACCACAAGTTTGTAAGTAGGATGATAGTACTAGAAACTTTTTACCACAGTCCATTTGAAGTGTTTTAATTTTGTAAGGAAAGTGGAATTCAACATGAGTTTTAAATAGAATAAACGTATGATAAACCTTACTTTTATTACGAAGGAGGAATAGCCAATTGTGTCTTGTAAACACATCAAGGAAACGAACATAGTACTTATACCCATTAGATGAGATAGTGTGAGATGGACCTCAAACATCGGCCACAATTAGTTCATGAAGATGAGTATAGACTGTTTTGGATGATGGAAAGGATAATTTGTGAGACTTACTCACTTGACAAGCATCACACAATAGATTGATAGAACTAGAGACTTTAATATTGCAATTGTGTAACACATTTCTTACAATGGAAGATGAAGGATGACCTAACCTCATATACCATAGTTGTAAAAAAGACAAACAAGATTTAATATTAGGTGAGGAAGACACAGTAGTTAAAGCAATACAAGTAGAAATACAACACTTCTTTTGTGTTGAAGTAGGGGAAGAAACACTATAGGCAGTAGCTGGAGGTGCAAGACAGACTGTAGAGGGCCTTTAGAGAGGTAATTTGAAGAGGTAGAGGCCATTTCTAAGTGCTCCTTAAAGAAGAACTTTCTTCAAAATTAGATCCTTCACAAGACAATAAAAGGGATAAAACTTAATATAAATTTCATTATCCTTTTCAAATTTGGAGATGCTCAAAAGATTTTTTGTAATTTGTGGTATATGAAGAATGTTTCTAAGCTTAAACATGTGATTATTAACATTAGTAAACACATTGTTACCAATAGATGCAATAGATAGACCTTTACAATCTCCCATATATATCTTCTCTTTACTTTGATAATCGGTCTTATTGAGCAAAACATTACCATCTGGCATGCAATGGTCTGTTACACCATTGTCGAGGTACCATTGGGAGTCTGGAACACTGTCAGGGGCTGCCAACATTGCTATCATTTGTCCTTGATTTCTTATAGGATGATTTCCAGTTGATTGGTTCGCAGACTATGCCTGAAATGATTGGTCAAAGCGGTAGTAACACCTAAGTGCTCCATGGCCTGATATGTGACAAATTTGACAAGGTGGTCGAGTGTTGAAATTATTGTTGTTTCTGCCTCCTCGTCCCATTGTCTGTCTTCCATCACCATTGTTACCTCTACTACCTTAATTTCCTTTGTTATTGTTTTGAGAATTCTACCCAAAATTTTGATAATAACCTCGTCCAAAACCTAAGTTGTTACTGCCATTTCCTTTTTTGTTAGTAGCTAAGTTAATATTAAGATTTTCAAACTGCTGTTGCTACTCAATTCGTGCCTTATAAGCAAGCAACATGGCAGTGATTTCAGGTATAAAATAACAATTTTGCATGGAAGTAATGGGAATAATAACAGAGTTATAATCATATCCTAACCCTCCAAGTATATTCATAACTTTATCATCCATTGACATAGGTGATCCAGCAAATGATAGAGAATCAATAATACCTTTCTTTTTCATAAGGTATTCAGCCATTGAAGAATCTCCTTTCTTCAAGGTTTGCAGTTGGAATTTTAGTTGCATAATATTTGCCTTTGACTGTGAAGTAAATAATCTCTCGATCGTCTTCTAAGCTTCACAAGCTGTCAAGCATTCGACTAGCTCCGGTAACAGATCTGGACTGATCGAGGAGAAGATCCAGTATAGAAGGATTTGATCCTGCTGATCCCAGTCAATCCAAGCTTCGTTGATTGATCCATCATTAACAAACTGATTTTGAGGCTAAACCTCTAGATCTATGAAAGAGGCAGGACGATTTCCTCTAATGGCAGCATGGACTTGCTTTCTCCACAGCAAATAATTGCGGTTATCAAGCTTCACCGTTAGGATGAGCTTTATGGGTGATACATGCCTTATGTCACCTCGAGAAGAAGACTGATTTGCTTCAGTTCCTAGAATGGCTGAAACAGAAGCAGTGGAATTATGTAGCTCTGATACCATGTTTGCCTTTGTGTTTTCAGGTGTGGAAAAAAAAAAAAAAACAACAAAGGGATAAGAAAGAGAAAACAGGTATGACTGTCGATTCAATTTGAATATAAGC